>CM059790.1:26971819-27554319 GCA_030435695.1 Brachymystax lenok tsinlingensis | reverse complement strand
AAATTAATCTTATTATGGATGTTGGACATTCATTATCAGAGAAACGTGGTGGATATGTTGACCTCAATGTATCCTTGTGTATTGTGAATGAGTAATATCCTATGCCACACATACAAAATGTACATGTTGATTGTTTTTATGTCTGATAGATGTTAATTTAGGTGCTTTATAAATGGAAGGTTGGGTGTACTCTAGGCAGAGGAAGTCTGTAGGGGAGGAGGGTTCTGAGCAGGGGGAAGGGGGTCCTGGCTGTGCTGCAGTATCAGGGACATAGTAGTGGGGAGCAGGTGGGTAGGGTTGTGGGTGGGGGCAGGTTACAGATGTGGGACAGCGTGACCCACATGGGATACTTACTTTCCGTTTCCTGTTTGAGAGCACTCTCTTTCCGTGGAAGCGTGGCTGGCGAACGGTTAGAAAGGCATCAGAGACAGGGACATGTTAGGCTCATGACATGCAGCATGGGGGCAGGTTAAGAGGTCAAAGGTAACAGACTGACATGCGCTACAAAGTCTGTAATTGCCCTAAAGACAGCCTTTTGGAAAACAAACATTTTGCTCATTTTGTTCTCTAGAGGGAAAAGACTGAAACTCTGAATTTGGAAAGCAGAGCCTTATAATCCTGCCAAACCAAAGCTCTCTAAACGAAAAGGTTGTTTTTCAGAGCATTGAAATATAAATAAAGTGGCTTGCGAAAGTATTCACCCCATTGGCATATTTCCTATTTTGTTGCCTTACAACCTGGGATTAAATTGGATTTTGTTGGGGGTTTGTATCATTTGATTTACACAACATGCCTACCACTTTGAAGATCAAAGTATATTTTTTTATTGTGAAACAAACTGAAAACTTGTGTGTTCATAACTATTCACCCCCCACAAAGTCAATACTTTGTAGAGCCACCTTTTTCAGCAATTACAGCTGCAAGTCTCTTGGGGTATGTCTCTATAAACTTGGCAAATCTAGCCACTGGGATTTTTGCCCATTCTTCAAGGCAAAACTGCTCCAGCTCCTTCAAGTTCGATGGGTTTTGCTGGTGTACAGCAATCTTTAGGTCATACCACAGATTTGGGATTTGGTCTTCATGGTGCTGGTTGCTTGGTGGTGCCGCTTGCTTAGTGGTGTTGCAGACTCTGGGGCCTTTCAGAACAGGTGTATATATACACGTGACAGATCATGTGACACTTCGATTGCACACAGCTGGACTTTATTTAACTAATTATGTAACTTCTGAAGGTAATTGGTTGCACCAGATCTTATTTATGGGTTTCATATCAAAGAGGGTGAATACATATGCACGCGCCACTTCAGTTTTTCATATTTTTTAGAATTCTTTGAAACAAGTAATTTTTTTCATTTCACTTCACCAATTTGGACTATTTTGTGTATGTCCATTACATGAAATCCAAATAAAAAAATCTATTTAAATTACAGGTCGTAATGCAACAAAATAGGACAAACGCTAAGGGGGATGAATAATTTTGCAACGCTCGATTGAGTGCTCGATTCAATTTGTATTGCAAAACATTAGTGTTATAGCGTGATTGACATTTAAAGGCAATGTTTCCGCATTTGTGGAAACTGCATTCACGGTAAACGCCGCATATGTCGGCTCAAACAGAAATTACACTGAAATTTCAACCGTGCTACAACGCAGATCTTCCGCGCTAGGGATTGACTCGAGTCCTTACTTAAATATATATCAGTTTACTTTACAGGAAAACTTAAATTAGTGTTTTCATTCTTCTTGTAATGTTTAGGATCTCCAGTTGGTCTTAAAAAAAAACTCAAATAGTGAAGTCATACTCTGAAGTCAGAATGAGTAGGGATAATATCAGGCTCTGGTTTATGTGATGGCTTCATACAATAAGCAGCCAAATAGGGAAATAACATTGAGCAACACCAGCTAGCAACACTGAGCAGGACAATGACATGACACAGGGGCATGACACAAAGGCTACAAAACAGGAGGCAGTATGACCAGGTAACTAAATGAACCATGCAGAAAAAGCTGGTCAAATGTGGAACAAAATTACACACACACTTACCTGAAAATCAAACCACATACAGTACACACACACCACAAATACAAACCATACGCAACAACCCAAGGGAAAAACAACAACCCAAGGGAAAAATAACAACTAATTGGCTAAACACCTCAAACAAACCACACAGCAAACTACAAGGCTTCACAGAGAAAAAAAAGACAAACCATCACACACACACATCCCACATAAATAAAAACACTCAAGGTCTTACCAAACTTATTTCCCTTCCCATCCTTGGCTGTGCCCGCCATTTTGATCTTCGCCACCTCAAAGAAATCTTTGATTTCTCGTTCATATAATCTGGTCATGTAATCAACATAAGTCTGAAAATGGTGAGAAAATTCAAATATATTGTTTAATTGTCATGAAATGCATTAATACGTTATCGTTGTACTGCTGGTGATGATGATATAAATAGTGATGTAATAGTGGTGGTGATCATAATAATGATGATACCCGATAGTGGTACTGATGATACCCGATAGTGGTACTGATTATACCAGATTGTGATACTGATTATACCTGATAGTGGTACTGATGATACCTGATAGTGGTACTGATGATACCTGATAGTGGTACTGATGATACCAGATAGTGACAACGATGATACCAGATAGTGACAACGATGATACCAGATAGTGGTAACGATGATGATACCAGATAGTGGTAACGATGATGATACCAGATAGTGGTAACGATGATGATACCAGATAGTGGTAACGATGATGATACCAGATAGTGGTAACGATGATGATACCAGACAGTGGTAACGATGATGATGTTTCACAACAAAGCCACTCACCCTGGACAGGCCTTCGTACTTCTCTCTCTGGGTGTTCTTGAGCCACTCCATGAGCTTGGCGTAACGTAGCAGGTCCCTGTGTAGGGGGCTGTGTTTAGGCAGGGTCAGCTCTGCCATGTGCTGGGACAGCATGGAGCTTTGGTCATAGCCCTGGACACAGGCAGCACGGGGAATTAACAAGGGCTTAACAAATAGAGAAACACAAACTCTCAGTTTCACACACAGGCAGAGAGAGACTGACTGACCCTCTTGGTCCCTTTAGAGACATCCCCTGCAATCATGGGGATTGGGGACACATGTATGGCCTAGTACACCATTACAACTGGTGTTAGTAGAAGATTAATAATTTAACATAAACTCAGCAGAAAAATAAACGTCCTCTCACTGTCAACTGCGTTTATTTTCAGCAAGCTTAACATGTAAATATTTGTATGAACATAACAAGATTCAACAACTGACAAACTGAACAAGTTCCACAGACTAACATAAATTGAATAATGTGTCCCTGAACAAAGGGGGGGGAGGTCATAATCAAAAGTAACAGTTAGTTTCTGGTGTGGCCACCAGCTGCATTAAGTACTGCAGTGCATCCTCCTCATGGACTGCACCAGATTTGCCAGTTATTGCTGTGAGATGTTACTCCACTCTTCCACCAAGGCACCTGCAAGTTCCCAGACATTTCTGGGGGGAATGGCCCTAGCCCTCACCCTCCGATCCAAGAGGTCCCAGACGTGCTCAATGGGATTGAGATCCGGGCTCTTCGCTGGCCATGGCAGAACACTGACATTCCTGTCTTGCAGGAAATCATGCACAGAATGAACAGTATGGCTGGTGGCATTGTCATGCTGGAGGGTCATGTCAGGATGAGCCTGCAGGAAGGGTACCACATGAGGGAGGAGGATGTCTTCCCTGTAACGCACAGCGTTGAGATTGCCTGCAATGACAACAAGCTCAGTCCGATGACGCTGTGACACACCAGCCCAGACCATGACAGACCCTCCATCTCCAAATCGATCCCTCTCCAGAGTACAGGCCTCGGTGTAACGCTCATTCCTTCTACGATAAATGCGAATCCGACCATCACCCCTGGTGAGACAAAACCGCGATTCGTCAGTGAAGAGCACTTTTTGCCAGTCCTGTCTGGTCCAGCGACGGTGGGTTTGTGCCTATAGGCGACGTTGTTGCCGGTGATGTCTGGTGAGGACCTTACAACAGGCCTACAAGCCCTCAGTCCAGCCTCTTTCAGCCTATTGTGGACAGTCTGATCACTGATGGAGGGATTGAACAAGCATGGAAAACAGTGTTTAAACCCTTTACAATGAAAATCTGTGAAGTTATTTGGATTTTTACAAATTATCTTTGAAAGACAGGGTCTTGAAAAAGGGACGTTTATTTTGAGTTTACTCTTAAGTCCATATCCTAGACCTTAGCATTCAAAATCAAATAACTTCATTGCCAATAACACACGTTTCATCTGCTGCTAAAATTCCCATATCAGTGGGTTTCCTCATTCTACAATTCTCAGTCTATTTACTTGCTACTGGTGCTGCAACCAAGCATGCAGGCAGAGCAGACCGGCAGAGGTATAATGACTTGGCACCCCAGCACAGCACACTGACAGTCAGTACAAGAAGAACCAAAGCCTTCAATGAAGGAGGAAGGTCTGAGGCACTTGAGGTTTTTAGACCCTTTGAGATGAAAGAGGAGGGTTAGCAATGTAGTCACGAGAAGCACGACCTATGCGGTTATTAATACGTTTTTGCAACAAAAAAACACAGGTGTGTAGATAAGTAGGAAAGGTCATAGTTTAGAATGGAGGGGTCAAGGGGGGTGCTGTGAGGGTACTACTCACTGAACGCGACATACAGGAGGACCTATAGAACTGAGGGATGATCATTTTGAAGTGACTGAAGTGGTTGAACTAACAAGTACAGGGACAGAGAGCAGAGAGATAAAAGTGGGGTGGTTTAGAGTGAGGCATGGAGTGAAGAACAGGAGGACCAGAGCAGTACTGGAAGAAAACAGGACAGAGACAGGAAGAGACAGGATCAGGGGAGTTAGAGCTTAACCAGGAAGTGGATGAGGAGGACAGAAAGAGCTGCCTGACAAAAATAGGAAAGACTAAAATATTGTAACAAGAAACACATATATAGTGCACTGTTATGCCCGGTATCTAGTCCTGAATGCTGTTTAGATGTCTGTGTTTTTAATTTAAATCAGAATAAAAATCTTGAGACCATTGTGGACTAGCAAAGTGTTACCGTGGTGTGTGGATTACCTGGTGGACGAACACGTTGTTGAGGTGGTTGGTGAGGCGCCGGGCAAAGGTATCTCTGAGCTCAGTGAACAGGTGCTGCTGCTGCTTCACAGCCATCAGTTTCTCATGACCTGGTCTGAGCGCCACGTTCATGCACTGCAGTAGAGCCTCAGAGGCATTGATACAGGCCTCAATGCCTTTGGAGGAGGAGAGGTCTCCTTCCTGCAGGGCCCTGATGTGTCCCTTCGACAGGTCCATGTAGTTCTGAGGGACAGGCATTCATCATTCAACGTCATCTCAATAAACCAAACCAACTGAAACATGAAACCCTTCCGCAACTCCATTCTCACCACCAGGAACTGGATCTCGTCCAGGAGCTTGCCGTTGTTGGTGTTGCTGATCTGGATGAGGCGGTTGCTCTGGGAGATCTGGTCCATTTGCTCCTTGACGCTCTGCAGCATCTCCTCATAGCTGCTCATCTTGCCCTCGATGGTGTCCACCTCTGACAGAGCTTCGTCCAGCAGCTGCATCAGGATATTCACCTGCTTCTCAGATGCCATGATGGAGTGGATGTTGGCCTGGGATTAAGGGGATTATGGGAGAAAAATAGGACTCATCTTTATATCTGTGCCATTTTAGCATCCGTGGCAGCATGGGAGCTGCCACGCTTAGTAGAAGCCCTCAATGGTGCTGACCATGCTAAGACGGCCTTTTGGCCACTAGAGGCCTCTATCATTCTCTATGGGCAAACCACACTAATGTGCTCAACCACAGATAAATCATAGTACAATGGTCAGTGTAGTCATTATATGTCAGCCAACTCAAGTCTATGTTGTAGCCCTGTATCAAGAAGACCCAAGGCTCCATGGCTGTCTACTCACCCCATCCAGAACCTGAAGCTCCCTGGAGAGTTTCTCAGCGAAGGCCTCGGCGTTAGAGATGGCGTACTCGCACACCTCCATCATGCCCTCGATGTCTTGCTCTTCACGGGCATTCAGCTCCTGGTAGTCATCCAGAGCATCCTCGTCGCCCCCGGCAACACTTTGACTCTCACCACTGGGGACTGACTCTAAACCAGGGACGGAGAGGATGGTTTAACATTGTGCTGAGCGCATACAGCACAGTACACACACATGAACACAAACAAACAAACATCACCCTGCTATTTGTTCAACTATATCATAAAAAAAAACACATATACACTATATAATACAACAAACTAAACAAAAAGCACAACAGACAATTATTATTCATACAGTAGCACCCATTCAACAGCCACTCACTTAATAGCCAAAGGCGGCAAACAATAGCAACAGCTTTCAAAGATGTGTGAGTCCCCTATGAGAATGGTTATTCATCACAGTGAAATCACAATGGAGAGGAAATGGAAAAAGAAGTTAAGTGCTACCAACCTTCCGCTTTAGGAAGCTCTGGCCAGTGAGAGTTTAAGAGAGAAGAGTAAGAATAAAGACATATTAAGCCATGCCAAGGTCAACTCACAGGTTACATAGACACTTCAGGTTGAGTTCAGGAGATTGGGAACAGGCAAGAAAGAAGAGTCTCATAGATGCAAGGCACAGGGAACAGCGAGGGCCACTAGAAAACACACAAGCTTTTGATCCTCCCCCATAGTTAGAGAGCCGTCATACCTTCCAGCAGCTGGGAACTGACATTCACAAACTCCACCTTCTTCCGCAGGTAACGCTGATTCAGCTTCCAGATACAGGAGATGAAGGAATTCTTCTCAGCTGTGCTGCTGGCCACCCATCGATACACCTTCTCAAAATGGAGGTCAAACTCTGGGTTCTCCTGAATGACAAGAACAGCAAAGATGCCAAATGTTAATATCAAACAAATTAGCAGGAGGACAAAGCATAAGAGGAAAATAAGAAAAATAAGAATGACCACAGGGAGTGGAAGAGGAGGAGAGAAAGACAAGTTATGAGAAACTACATTCAGGAAGTGAGAGGAAGAATAGAAAAAGTTATGTCTTTCCCTGACCTTGCTGGCATCTTTCGCATCCACTTCAGCCAGATCCCTCAGTTCCCAGGCCATCTGTCGCTTGTAGAAATCCCCTTTGTCTGACTTCTTCACCTTCACCACCCTCACCTGCACGGGCCTCTCTGTGGTGACTGCGGTAGAAACATCAAACAGTTATAATACTGGGGTGTGCGTGATTTGTGGATCCATTTATTACTAGTATTTTCAGTGAAATCCCTGTTCAGAGACATTTGATTCTGATGTTAAATCTCTGACAGTGGTTTTCATGTTTTGAATGTGTACATTATTTCACACTGATATGGTGAAATTAGCTGATTTACGTTAGACTTTAAAAGGTATTTATGCTCTACCTGTGGCACACAGGAAGCAGTTCCTCTTCTTCTTCCCCGCCTTGCAGACGTTGACAATGCTGAGGAGACGCTCATCGTTGGGTGTAAAGATGTCCCTTTGGAGGGCGTGCTTGATGGCTGTCATTGTGGTGACTGTAAAATATAAATCAGACAGACTTATGCTGCTTTCAAAACAGCTTGGAACTGGGAAATCTCAGACTTCCGTGTGTTCAAGGCAACTGGGAACTCGGTAAAAAATGTAATATCAAGTCGAGAACTCGGGCTTCAGAGTTCCGACATGAAGATCACAAATGTCATGATTTGACCTCGCTTTCCCCCCCGAGTTCCCAATTGTCACACCATTACTGCAATCATAACCTTTATGTGAAAGCAACTAATGTTAAACATAATTTTTTGCTGCAGGAAAACACCATTGTACTCCTCCCAGTGGGGCACAGCCTATGACACTATAATTTACAAGTACAAGTACCATATTCAAGATTTGTACCAACATTTCCCGACCTTCCTAAAATATATATTAACAAGAACGTCTGCACCATTGACATCACAGTATTGCTGCAGTCAACTAATGCAACAAAGGTTGGCTAGCATGTAGCTATTAAGCGAGCTAACATGGTCCTGGGCGTGTCTAGCTACTAAACATGCAACACATCACGATGCGAGGCCAGACAGCTTTTCTACACAAGTGTAATTATGTTAGCTATACATGTCCTTCTGTAAAGTGAAGACAGTCTCCTTCTTCAGGCAGATAGCTGTCTAGAAACGTATGAACACCACGCTAGCTTGGTGTCTTATCTTATTTAACTAGGTAAGTCAGTTAAGAACAAATTATTGTTTACAATGACGGCCTACGGGGGCATAACGACAGATTTGTACTCTCTGGGTTTCGATCCAGCAACCTTTCTGCCGCCCCAAGTCTTACACACAACACACTTACCTCAATGGATATAAATAGAGAAAGTAGTGCACAAGACTGCATTTAATCACTGTTTATTTCCATTTAAATGTGTTCTTTTTCCAATCGCTATTAAAGGAAAATGGTAAACATCTTCTTCGGCCACTGCCCTGCTGTTTCCGGGTGGGCTGGACCAGTCACGTGACGCACTACTGATGACGAGCCACAACATCACAACCTGCCTCGTTCAGTCTGGTCCTTGGTGAAGACTTTTCCATCATTCATGAAGAAACGTAGCTAGTTTTTGAATAAATGTCAACATGTTTAGTGTGTAGAAGTTTTTTTTTGGTGTATAGGCTGTACGTTTTCTGTAGGTTGAACACACAGGCCTATGTAGTTTACAGACATCAAGGTGAGACTCAATCCCCAGAATATCTAATCCAATAGCGAATTGAGGCCTACTGTAATTAATTTATGTAAATAAGTGGAAATTGTCTACTTTTCCAAGTTATTAGTGAAGAATCACATTAAAATGGTACAACTTCACACATGTAGCCCTGATGTCACTCAGTGAAAGCACAACATGTGTGCATCTTTACTGAGTATGGTTGTGTGTGACTGTTCCTGACTCTATTTTGGTGACTGGCATGGACAATGTGCTGGCTTGTTTGATTTCTGCTGAAAGTGTTAGCATGACCCTTTCAGGACCAAATGGACACCACTTCTCACTTTTACAGCCTAGCTAGTCCCTGTGGACATGACACAACACATCGCTCTCCCCTCTCTGCCTACACCTCTGATGAGACTCACACCAGGACCCAATTTCAATCAAAGAACATCAGGTGGCAACATTCATCTGTTTCCCTACTCACAGCTTTATGTCACATATAGCCAACTATTTATAATAGCACTTGTCTTATTAATTATCTATAATTTCAAATAGCTCCATAAGAATACTGGAATTTCTCAAAAACACATTCTTTTGTTTCAGTCCCCTGGATACACTAGATGAGCATCATTATACCAAATCAAGTGGGTGCTCTATATCATCGTTACTTTTGGGAGGATCTGTAAACTCCATCCACATACTGTACAGGTACCTCAGAGACATCTCGTGATTCAATCAATTGTGTGGGCTGGTCAGATAATAGAGATAGGGTAATATAGCGAGGCAGTCCAAAGAAGTTGGGTTCCACAATGATGTTTTGTTTTGTTTTCTACAAATACACATTTGTGTCTTGTCTCTGTCATTGTTGTCATGTGTGCTCCCTCTCCGGCCTCTAGGTTACCAGGCTGCTCATGATGGCGCACACCTCTCACCATCGTTACGCGTACATGCTGATATTAGTGTGTCTTTTTGCTCTTCCATAGCAATTGGTTTAAAGGTTAATTGAACATGTCCTAACCAAAACATAGATGTGTGTCCTTATAGCCCCTGACTGTGATCTAATTATTTGTAGTTCTCACATGTTGACCCAGAAGGATATGTTTGCGCCTGTTTGCTTGGTTAAATAGAGCGACAGAGACTAATATGAAATAAGAGATAACAAGATTATAGTCCCAGAGGTCTGAAGCAGATTCAATGAGGTGAGTAATTCAGAAGTGTGTGAAAGAGGTCAAGACTCTGGGGTAAGGAGTTTTAAAGGGTACAACCACACATTAAGCAGCAGTTGTTAGTGCCTGTGCGTTTCTTGCAAAGTCATTTTCAGCTCTCTGGCATGGTTTGGGCCCAAGGGTACCCATGGCTCTCCTGGAGCCTTTAGAATGATGGGGAACTACTGGCCAAGCATGGCTCTTTGAGATAACTAGATGTTGGAGTTGGCAGTGTTGGACATCTGATTATAGGAGTGCACTAAGATGTACTGAGCTTCTCACATCCCACAACAAGACTTTGAAAACATGTGACACAGTAAATAAAATACTGGTACACAATTTGTCTAAATTTATCTCCTTATAAGGTCTGTTGGATTCAACATTTTTAACATTGAGATATTAAAGACATGATAGATCATAAGCATAGTATCTAAAGAGTGAGATCTGTAGAAAGACAGAGTGGCTGTGGAATGTGCTGGGTGGACGGGAAGAGATCAAAGGATTGCTATAGGGGAAGAAGATGGACATCTGTGGATTAGGCGAAGGAGGGGTTGAGGTCAGGAGGTCAGGTCAGATCCAGGTCAGATTGGATGTAAGGTGTAAGGATTGGATGTAAGGTGTAAGGATTGGATGTAAGGTGTAAGGATTGGATGTAAGGTGTAAGGATTGGATGTAAGGTGTAAGGATTGGATGTAAGGTGTAAGGATTGGATGTAAGGTGTACGGATTGGATGTAAGGTGTAAGGATTGGATGTAAGGTGTAAGGATTGGATGTAAGGTGTAAGGATTGGAGAGAAGGAGGAGTGTCTTAAGTGGGATATATATACCTGTGATGGTGAGAAATGTTTTGCTGTCTGAATTACAGCTGTACAGACCCTTTGGGAAGAATTCAACTTGGTTAAAGCTTCTCTAGTGTCCGTGAGTTATTTACTCTGAAAAATAAGAACCTAACAGGTCAAAGAGACCTGTAATTCCATAAAGGAATTGTGCCTGCGTCAAATGAGCAGCTGAATAGGAGCGTCTTAAATCAGGGGTATTCAAACTGGGGTCTGCGGCTCCCTAGGGGTTCTCAGAGGTACTGCAAGGGTCCGTGATAAAAAAATATCTATAATCTGAAAAAAATTAAATTGGGATTTATTTAATGAATATTGCTGGCTACAACAGAATACCATTGTGGATACCATTTTTATGTCTCTGCGTCCAGTATGAAGAAAGTTGGAGGTAGTTTCACGAGCCAATGCTAACTAGTGCAATGACTGGAAGTTTACAGGAACAATTAGCAATCTAGCTGTTCCGGTTCATCAGACTCTGGGGAAGTAGATAAAAGGCTTCCTTTTCAAAATCTTGAACGATCCCTTTAATATGGAGGAAATTACAGTCGTTGAAGCTATACTGAACAAAAATAGAAATGCAACGTGACAATTTCAAAGATTACAGTTCATATAAGGAAATCAGTCAATTTAAATAAATGCATTAGGCCCTAATCTATGTATTTCACATGACTGGGAATCAGTGGAGGCTGCTGAGGGGAGGACGGCTCATAATAATGGCTGAAACGGAGCAAATGGAATGGCATCAAACACATGAATTTGATACCATTCCACTCCAGCCATTACCACTAGCCCGTTCTCCCAAATGAAGTTGTCACCAATCTCCTGTGCTGGGAATACAGATATGCATCTGTTGGTCACAGATACCTGAAAAAAATGGGCCTCACAATGGGTCTCACGATCTTGTTACCTTATCTCTGTGCATTAAAATTGCCATTGATACAATGCAATTGTGTTTGTTGTCCGCAGCTTATGCCTGCCCATACCATAACCCCACCGCCACCATGGGGCACTCTGTACACAACGTTGACCTCAGCAAACCGCTCGCCCACACGACGCCATACACGTGGTCTGTGATTGTGAGGTCGGTTGGACGTACTGCCAAATTCTCAAAAACGATGTTGGAGGTGGCTTATGGTTGAGAAATTAACATTCAATAATCTGGCAACAGCTCTGGTGGACATTCCTGCAGTCAGCATGCTAATTGCGCTCCCTCAAAACTTGAGACATCTGTGGCATTGTGTTTGTTGTGTGACAAAACTGCACATTTTAGAGTGGCCTTTTATTATCCCCAGCACAAGGTGCAATGATCATGCTGTTTAATCAAGATAATCTGCTAGATGACTAAAATGTAAAATGTAAATATTTTATATACAGATCTCGTATTACTGTAGTGATTCATTTAAAAATAAACCTTTTTATATTGATGTCACAAATCATTCATACGTACAGAAATGTGTTATTTGTTACATTTGACTGTGTAAAACCTAGCAGTACTACTTATTTCTTTGAGAGTGAGGAGGATATAAAGCGTTTTATAACAAAACATGATTATTTGTCTCTCAGAAATGAAACCATTAAGTGATATAGTTCAAACAAATACATGTCTGTCACTGAACCCCATTCCATGATTAGATGGTGACAAAGCACACCAATATCTTTCATAAGTTCTTTAAACAATAAAATTCAAATTTACCAACATTTCATTAAAAGGATACATAGCGTTTTGGAATAAACTCTTCATTTGGTGGTGACACTTTACATTGACTACTCCCAGAAAACTTCTCACAATAGTCCTGAGTAGTTCAATGTGACATGCTGACGTGTGTGTTTGGTTCAGTGCGTTCGAGGAAAAGGAGCCTTTTTTAGCCCAACATGTTTAATGTGTATCCTGTGGATCTGACAGCCCACACACATACACAGCCATTAGCCTTTACCAACACACATTTATTTTATGCCACAGCTCTGCTTGCCATGGTCGTGATTCACACGTTGATCCTGCTATTTTGGTGCTTGATCTCACTGTCCACATATTTATATATTTTGAAAATGTCAAAGTAAGATGTCAGTGCCCACGTAGACATTCTGTCGATAGAAGTGTTGACACAAAAACAATAACCTCAGGCGGCTTTGATTGCTATCACTGCATATGACCAGCAAGCCCTTTGGCAAAGTGTGAATGCAATGTAGGACAAGTGCTAAAACCTGTATGGTCACTTCACTTTTCCCATCTTGTAAGCTCGACCACCATGACTCTGGAGGAAAGTCTCTTGTAAATGAACCTGGCAGGAGTGCAGTCTACTACGGTGCTGAGGGAACCCCTTACGACATGCACAGCAAATAACATGCAGATGTGACCTGCAAACAAAAGGGCCTTTGACACCGGAACTGCAGTGGAGGGAGATTGATGGAATCTGTGTCACATTAACATTCACACTGGTGATGAAAACATTGACAGCCTTTCTATCTTTGATAAAGAATTAGAAAGGTCTCTAAATAAGCATTTTATGATGAGTTGATATCAGGTTAACATTTTGTGTGGCCCTGTTTTAGCATGTTCAAATGATCATATCTGTGTTTCATCCATGTCTTGTTCTATTGCCAGGAATAACATGGAGGGTAGTTAACCAAATGATATTAATGATTATAATTAATAATACTGAATAATATGAGTACTCTTGGTTACTATATTGCAAACCTAAAAGAAGATCGTATACAATTGTTTAAGGCGACCAGCAAAATATTAATTTGGTATGTGATAGTTGTCGAAAACATGTACTTTCTGTGTAGGAAATGTATGAGTATCCTGCACCCTATTTTCTTTCAAGGGTCCTCCAATATTATTGACCTTGTGTTGGTATCCGCTGCACCGTTGAAGTGTGTATTACTGCTGTGTTGTTGTGACCTTCCTCTCCACATGTCATCTAAACCAGTGTGGCAGAGTAGTGTCATCTGCCTCCCCTGTAATACTGAGCCCTATGTCCAAGCACTCATGAACAGGGCTCACTAGGGCTCACACAATCTCAACAGGGAACTGGTTTGTTGACTGCATACCCAACTTCGTAACCTCATCTTATGTGGATAGTCCTCGTCGTCATTAGCAAATTGCACTTAAACATAAAGATACTGGTGGTCTTCCCAACTGAAGTACAGTATGCTCAAAAACTGTGGGAATTTTACTAAGCAGTAGTCTCTTTCAAGTTTTAATGTCACATGCACAACTATGTCTCTTTCGCAAGCTCTAAACCCAACAATGAAGTAATCAATAACAATGTAATACTAAAAATAACATAAGGTAGAACAAAAACACAAGAGACATAAAAATAAGAAATAAGTACACGAGAAAGTAACTAAGCATGCTATTTTGAAACCAAAATATAAACGCAACATGTTTCATGAGCTGAAATCAAAGATCCCAGAAATGTTCCATACACACAAAAAGTTTATTTCTCTCAAATTTTGTGTACAAATTCGTTTACATCCCTGTTAGTGAGCATTGCTACTTTTCCAAGATAATCCATTCACCTGACAGGTGTGACATATCAAGAAGCTGATTAAACAGCATGATCATTACACAAGTGCACCTTGTGCTGGGACATTAAAAGGCAATTCTAAAATGTGCAGTTTTGTCACACAACACAATGCCACAGATGTCTCAAGTTGAGGGAGTGTGCAATTGCCATGCTGACTGCAGGAATGTCCACCAGAGCTGTTGCCAGAGAATTGAATGTTAATTTCTCTACCATAAGCCGCCTCCAACATCATTTTAGAGAATTTGGTAGTACATCCAACCGGCCTCACAACCGCAGACCACGTTTAACAACGCCATCCCAGGACCTCCACATCCGGCTTCTTCACCTGCGGGATTGTCTGAGACCAGCCACCCGGACAGCTGACGAAACTGAGGAGTATTTCTGTTTGTAATAAAGCCCTTTTGTGGGGAAAAACCCATTCTGATTGGTTGCGCCTGGCTTCCCAGTGGGTGGGCCTGGCTTCCAAGTGGGTGGGCCTATGCCCTCCTAGACCCACCCATGGCTGCGCCCCTGTCCAGTCATGTGAAATCCAAAGATTAGGGCCTAATAAATGTATTTCAATTGACTGACTTCCTTATATGAACTGTAACTCAGTAAAATCATTGAAATTGTTGTATGTTGTGCTTATATGTTTGTTCAGTATATATACAGGGTCAGTCATTTCTAGTACCATATTTACAATGTGCAGGGATACTGGAGTGATAGGGGTAAAGTGACTAGGCATTAGGATATAAACAGAGTAGCAGCAGTGTATATGATGATTCGTATGTGAGTGGGTGTGCGTGTGTGTAGAGTCAGTATAAATGTACGTGCATATTATGTGAGTGTGAGCAAATTATGGAGTGAGTGTTTGTGTGTGTGTTTTGGAGTGCCAGTGTGTGTGAGTGTGTAGGGCCCTGTGAGTGTGCATAGAGACAGTGCAACATTTAAAATAAAATAAAATACATGGATCAACTCAGATCAACTCCTTGTAGCCATTTTGTTAGCTATTTAGCAGTCTTATGGCTTGGGGTTAGAAGCTGTTCAGGAGCCTATTGGTGTCATACTACCGGTACCGCTTGCAGTGTGGAAGCAGAGAGAACAGTCTATGGCTGCAACTCCTATACGGACTCAGGAGAGGCGAAGGTCGAGAGCCATTCGTCCTCCGAAACACGACCCTGTCAAGCCGCACTGCTTCTTGACACACTGCTCACTTAACCCGGAAGCCAGCCACACCATTGTTTTGGAGGTAACACCGTACAACTGGCAACCGAAGTCAGCTTTCAGGCTCCCGGCCTGCCACAAGGAGTCGCTAGAGCGCAATGGGACAAGAACATCCCGACCGGCCAAATCTTCCCATAAACCGGACATTTTGTGTGACATTTTTTAAATGAATTCAAAAAGATGATAAGCAATTAGTTGAACATAGAATCTGATTTGAAAAATAATTACCAAGTAATTATAATTATAATAAAATTTGATTTGATTTGATCTGAATTACCATTGGTGCCTGTGGCCTTAGCAGGTGATTTAAGATTTTGTTGATTATATTAATCTTTCCAATTCACACTCTGGAGTGTGCTCCGGCAGATATAATAGAGGACTTTTAACTCCTCTCCTCGTTTATATCGAAACTGTTGCTTCTCAAACAAAATGGTCTGTAAGGGTTTGTTTGTAGTCCAAAACCCTTTGTTCAATGTTCAGAATTACATTTGTGTGGTCAGTTTTTGACCTGACTGAGGATTGAAAAACGTGCATGCTACTTTTGCTGCTCTGCTGACCATTATTGCTTTAATAACATAATTACTCATTATGTGAAGTGAGACCAAGGTAAAGGACATTAGTCTGACCATGATTTCAAGCGCATGGATTTCTCTAGCATGGAGTGATGAATGACCTAGATGGAAAACCTTAGAGCTAAAATATTATTTAGGGTACAGTATACACTCTTGTTAGTAGGATGAACTAGTAAATTGAGATCAGTGGGTAAAGGATGAACCACAGAACTAGAATGTGTGGATATCTTATTATAGTGACAATATTCAGTATTCAGTCATATTCTATGATAGTGTCAACCGGTCTTCGCTTCGCTCTTTGAGATTCCTATTGAGATTCCTCACCAGACAAATGGATCTTGATAACAGCCTTCTCCTCTCAGAGACACAATGAGCGCCATATTATCATTGTTGCACATCAGTATTTACTGCTTCCAGAGGGGCTTTTCCACAGCTCACTAAAGATGGAAAAACAGAGGATAATTGTAGACACTCACAGATCACTGGTATATGAGCTGTGTACAGCTGTTTTCTAATCATTGATTTTCCCCAAGAAATGGAATATTGTCAGTGACTTGCCATATTGATAAGGTTAATCATATTTATTTATAGGAAGACAAGACCTGTCTGTGGGAGATTTTTCTGGGCAGTTTGTAAATAATAGGGCAGGGAAAATTATTTGAGAATGGAACAATCTCCATCCAGAATCATCCTAAATAAATAAAAAGAGGACATTTTTTTATTTGAATTGAAAATCACCTTTATGGACATGACGTATGCAAAAGGTTGTGACATTTCACCACATTTCAGCCAAAGGCATCTGTTTCATTGAAGAACAGGAGGTTTTAGCAGTCAAGTTTGGAAGGAAACAAAAACTGTACATGTCACGACCATACAATGTAAAGAAGACTGCTCATCGTACCCAATTTGTGCGGCTGAGTGGTACTGTATGTTTATTGGGGAATGTAGTTAAGACTCTTGAGAAGTGAGATCTCCCTGAGAACTAATGAGTCACAAAAGCTGCATCTAGTCATCGAATCCTTGCTTCTTCCATACACGTTTCCTACAATTCCTCACCTCCTTTCAAAGCGCATTGGACAAGAGGATCAAAGGCTCCTCCCCTGGAACTAGTACTGTCTTCAGATGCAGCCATCGTGTTTCGCATTTCATGAGCTACTATTTGGTAGTAATACTAATCAGGAAAATGACAATCACAATGACCTTCACAGATGAACCCATCTTACAGTAATCAAGCAAGGAGGAGGGAGTTTGAGTTAGAGAGAGACAGTTACAGATTAGCGTAGGAAGTGCAGAAGGGTGTGGATGAGTCAAGTGTAAACACTGACAGGAAATAGTACTGGTTCATTACTGCACTCCTCTCCCACGCCTCTGAGCTAAGGGTCGGTCTCAGGTTAATATGGTTAAAGATAATGGAACAGCTGGACCCAAAAAGAGGAGACATTTTTGGATGGATGCTCTAGTAATCTAATGGCACATCCAAAGTGTTACAGTGTAATACACTCAGGTGGGCCATTGCTATCATTTTGATTCACTTTCTATAGATGTGACTTCTGGGCTTGAGCACTGAATGATTGCAGAATTATATTTTGTTTTGAGTGCTTTTACATGCCAGTGGGGAAGGTAAATCTTTAAGAGTCATTGGTTCAAAATAAATAAATAAATCCTAATCATATTTGTCCTTGATTTTCTTTAACTGCCTCTTATTCTACTTCTTCAATATCTCCATCCTCTTCCTCATCAGTTATAAATGCAAATCTGTATTCCCTTGAAACAACTATAACATCAATGTGGCCAATTACAGCTCAAGCAATAACCCTCTTGTAAGGGATCTTCTCATATTTATTCATTCATTTGATATTTGTGGTATATTTCCCCATGGCGCTGAACATATTGTGTGTATCAGATATTGTTCCCACATGTGCATCAGTTACTGTATAACTGAAGTGAAACAGTGAAAACACACACGCTAAGGTTAGAGAATCATCCAACACATTTTTGTATTCGTCACCTGAGATGTTTATGAAATAGAGCTAATGTGGATAGCATTGATGAGTTGTGGTTTAGCTTTACATATGGCACGCATATGCATTAGGTTTCTCTAGCCTACTGTGACCCCAACATCCAGAAGAGATCCTACTGTAATTCGTAACATGTCATACATTTTGCAAATTCTTAACATATTTTAAGTTTAGAAAATGTATAACATATAATACGAATTGTAATTCGTAACATATCACACGAAATGGGTGATGGACATCCACAAATTAATACATACCATACGAAGCGTAACATATACCGAATGGAGTGTCTTGGATTTGCATACAGAATACGTAATTCTCTGAGACCAGGTTGAAGAAGGAAACCAAAAATGAATTCACTCAATAACCAGGTTTCCAGTAAAGTACATGTCAGATAACAAATGTCATGACAGGCCTGATGGAAACAGAACATTTATTGGTACATGGCATGGTAAACACAAAACAAAATACGTTAGACAAGGTGGGATCTTTTTGTGTCGGTAAAACGAATTATGTGAGAAATGTCAGTGGAAACAAATTTATAAGCAAATATATATTTTCTGCCCCATTTTTCTCTTCAATTTCATCATATACAATTGCTAGTTATCATCTTGTCTCATCGCTGCAATTTCTCAACGGGTTCAGGTGAGGCGAAGGTCAAGACATGTGTCCTCAGAAACATGACTCGCCAAACTGCGCTGCTTCTTAACACACTGCTCGCTTATCCCGGAAGCACCAATGTGCCAGAGTAAACACACTTGACTGGCCATCGAAGTCAGTTTGCAGGCACCGGACCGCCCCAAGGAGTCGCTAGAGCATGATGAGCCAAGGGAAGCCTCCCCTAACCCAATTGGGTTACGGCTGGTTGTGACACAGCCTGGGATCGAACCACAGCCTGTAGTGCGATGCAGTGCCTTAAGCCACTGCGCCACTGATATAATAACCATTCTATCAAAGTAAACTTGGAGTCACGCGATGACACGTTGTGTGGTCCTCCCACTATGACTCATCGGGAAACCATGCAGTTTATTAGGTTACAGATGAAATAAGTTATGAACTTCACAGGGTGGTGAAAGTCCAAGGTGATGAGCCTGATGCTCTTTTCCAATGAATATTGAGGGTCTTATTCTGGTGACATGATCATCGATGCTTAACTGCTGTTTGACAAATAAAAATAATCTCGCTCTTTTGTCCATAATAATAGGCTATACGTGCGCTCTAACCAGCAGCGCTATCTGCGCCTGCGCGCTGTTGGATAGAGTGCATGTGCCAATACCAGAGTGGGCACACTGTGCTTATGACACACATTTTTTGTAAGATGGAAACTAATTTAACTTGTTTTTTTTATTCGGTACATGCAAATTTAACCGCAAAGGACATTTTTATGTGGACTTAGTCATCATGCACAGCTTTTTATCTGTAACAAGTCAATTTGATGGAAACACATCTCTGGTGGGAAAATGCGCATATTGTTTTTATGTGGATTTTAGAATATTTGCAAGAAAATCTGTCGCCAATTGGATGGAAATAACATTTGTTTTGTGTAGCATTTTGGCCGCTAATGCTAACAGTCCAAGTAAAACAGCCATTTTGATTAAATGATCAGTTTTCTTGTAGTTGTTACATGTAGTTGTTAATTGACACATCATTGTTTGAACCTTTTGTGCACTTGTTTTTATGCAAATTAAGGTATGCATTTTAGTTAATACTGCTGGCTGAGTTGTATGTACATGTTATATGCTACAATAAATAGCCACTGCTATTTTAGCCTGCTCTAGCTCTTTTTATTTAACTAGGCAAGTCAGTTAAGAACAAATTGCAACTGCACATGGGGACAAAGATCATACTTTTTGGAGAAATGTCCTCTGGTCTGATGAAACAAAAATAGAACTGTTTGGCCATAAGCCGAAGAACACCATCCCAACTTTGAAGCACGGGGGTGGCAACATTCTGTTGTGGGGGTGCTTTGCTGCAGGAGGGACTGGTGCACTTCACAAAATAGATGGCATCATGAGGAAGGACAATTATGTGGATATATTGAAGCAACATCTCAAGACATTAGTCAGGAAGTTAAAGCTTGGCCGCAAATGGGTATTCCAAATGGACAATGACCCCAAGCATACTTCCAAAGTTGTGGAAAAATGGCTTAACATCCGGTGAAATTGGAGGGCGCGCAATTCAAATAAATAATCGCAATATTAAACATTCATAAAAATACAAGTGTCTTATATCATTCAAAAGCTTAAAAACGTGTTAATCGAACTCCGTTGTCCGATTTACAATAGGCTTTACAGTGAAAGCATAGCATGCGATTGTCTGAGGACAGCGCCCCATACCAACATATTTTCAACCAGCACTGGCGTCACAAAATCACAAATAGCGATAAAAGAAATCACTTACTTTTGAAGATTTTCCTCTGTTTGCAATCCCAAGGGTCTCAGCTACAAGATGAATGGTCATTTTGTAAGATTAAATCCTTCTTTATATCCCAAAAAGTCTGTTTAGTTGGCGCCATCGATTTCAGTAATCCACTCGTCCAACATGCAGACAAAGGAATCCAAAAAGCTACCGGTAAACTTCTTCCAAACAAGTCAAACGAAGTTTCTATTTAATCCTCAGGTACTCTAAAATGTAAATAAACTATAATATTTCATATGGAAAGTAGTATGTTGAATAGGAAAGATAAATTATTAAGCACGCACCCTCTTCCACGCATGCCAAAAGACTGATATTGTTCCCTGACTCTCCTCACCATAACTCCAAATACTTCTTTGTTTTTCAAGAAACAAGCCTGACAAAATCTTTGGATTTTCGCCAGCCATATATTCGCCTGCCAATTTTGTTATACTCACAGACATTATTAGAAACTTCAAAGTGTTTTCTATCTAATGCTACCAATTATATGCATATCCTAGCTTCTGGGCTTGAGTAACAGGCAGTTCACTTTGGGCACGTCAGTCAAGCCGAAATTCAGGAAACTAGACCCTATCTCTAAGAAGTTTGGACAACAAAGTCAAGGTATTGGGAGTGGCCATCACAAAGCACTGACCTCAATCCTATAGAAATGTTGTGGGCAGAACTGAAAAAGTGTGTCCGAGCAAGGAGGCCTACAAACCTGACTCAGTTACACCATCTCTGTCAGGAGGAATGGGCCAAAATTCACCCAACTTATTGTGGGAAGCTTGTGGAAGGCTACCCAAAACGTTTGACCCAACTTAAACAATTTAAAGGCAATGCTACCAAATACTAATTGAGTGTATGTAAACTTCTGACCCACTGGGAATGTGATGACAGAACTAAAAGCTGAAATAAATCATTATCTCTACTACTATTCTGACATTTCACATTCTTAAAATAAAGTGGTGGTCCTAACTGACCAAAGACAGGGACTTTTTACTAGGATTAAATGTCAGGAATTGTGAAAAACTGAGTTTAAATGTATTTGGCTAAGGTTTATGTAAACTTCCAACTTCAACTGTATTTTTTTTGTACCTTTATTTTACTAGGCAAGTCAATTAAGAACAAATTCTTATTTTCAATGACGGCCTAGGAACAGTGGGTTAACTGCCTGTTCAGGGGCAGAACGACAGATTTGTACCTTGTCAGCTCGGGGATTTGAACTTGCAACCGTTACTAGTCCAACACTCTAACCACTAGGCTACCCTGCCGCATGTATTTTCACAAAACTGATGTACTTTGTTTGAACATAATACTGTACATTTTACCTTTTGGAATTATTGATGAGTTTATAAACACACCATATCAGAGCAGGGAATATTATACAACAAGAGGAGGGACTCCCACTTGCAGTATTTGAAAACTCCTGAAAAGGGGATCTAATTCTGCACTAGACAGGATTTGAAACGCCATCATAGTGTTTAGGAGCTTTAGAGAAAGGAAACGACACCAAAAGAGAAGGGATCTAATTCTGCTCTACACAGGACTCTAACACCATAATAGTGTTTCCAACTCTTGATTATGTGGTGTTACAAAACACCATGTCATGTTTCAGAACACCGCAGGATGAATGTTTCAGTACACCTTAAATCTGTCCCAATACCCTCACAACCATGTTTCAATACTCCAGCCAAGTTAAGGTTTTGTCTCCTTTAAGGTGGTGGCAGCTCAGTTGCTACTAGATTTAGTGTTACAACGCACTTAATTTTAACAGTGTAGTATACTATTCAATTGAAGCCATATTCAACACAGCAGGCGTAGAATATGCGTTAACTGATGTTGACATGACGGACCTTTGACCATTTAGTACAGATGGTAATGACAAACTTTATTACAGTTTTATTGATATCTTTTTAAGAATACACATGCACTTTGCCGTAGTCTAATTGTGTGAACTTACTGAGAAAAGGCTGGCTTTGAGAGAACTGGGGTCACACTACTGCTACTTAAATAGTATATTTGAGAAGATGGAAACAGATAGAACTGACGGGTTGAATAAAATGGTTGACTGGCTCAGCATCTGTGTGGTTGCTGAACCAATCTGTGATGGTATTAATTTGTTATGTACAACTTTGATAAATAGTGAAGTTGAACAGATGTTTAATCTTTCTAATGGGTTTACTGTACAACAGTAGTTTTATTCTGAAACAGGCTACACATAACAGTTATACTTGCTCTGGACATAAATTAAAAAGTCTCAGATGACAATGTCTTGGTATGAAGGAATGGAATTGGAAATCACAGTGTGCTTTGTTTCTATACAATCCATTGTCCGATTACGTCATAAGGCTCTCTCATAAGGCTTTTCTTTGTATAAAGTTGTCTTACACAGGTCAACCATAACTTCTCACAGTAGTCTACAATACATGGCTCTGTCCTGGTGACCCTTGGGTGGTGGTGCGTGAGAGCTAATGTGTATTAGTTTATCCACATCAAGTTTGATATTCTTCTGCCTGCCTTCTTATTTTTCTATTTGTGGGTAAAGTTCAACTCGGTGACCCGCTGTGCCGGCTGGGGGCCCAAACCCTTCTATTCCAGACTACATTGTCCGAGTGACTGTAAAATGGCCCTTCCATTTCTTATATGAGTGGGGTGGAAAAACAGCAGTCACATACCAGGCAGTCGTGGTGTTTCATAGGACCTCTTGACATAAAGGCACTCGCCTGATTATGTAATTTCCTGCCTCCATAATACCCTTTCTGGAAGAGTGCTGTCCACTCCTGTGACGTCCTGAAAGTTGTCGAGCCTCACTCGAGTATCTTCCACATACAAGAAAGACACTTTTTCTCTTCTCCAACAGAGTTGATGAATTCCAATAAACCACTAGCAAATTTGCTAACTTTAAGTCGTTTTTTAAAACATATAAGCTGAATATTTATTTTAACAGTAGGTCTGAATAGCCTACTTTTCAATTCCCACAGTCTTTAAATAGTCAAGTTTTGTTCTTTAATATCATGTTTTTATTACTTCTTGCCAATTTCTTGTCATGTCTGAACCCATTTGATTGACAATGAGGATTTAAATTCATTAAGCTACAATATCTAGTTCATTATATTGACAGGTTGGTGTTATAAAGGCCTGGATTTAGACAATACGATAAAATAATTGTAAAACTAATAATATTTTCAGATATTATGTCAAACATATGGTGTTTTATATCTCATTGGTTTATTTTTTCAGGCAGAATGTTATTTCTGTTAAAGCATCACGTTTCCTCCCAGCCTTACTCATCAATTAGATAGGCCCTAGTGTATGCACGCGTGGAATTAATGACGCAGTGTAGTGTCATTGATGTAGTGAGGGGGTGACCTCGTGCTTTAAAATTGTTCTGGTGAAATATTAGAAATCACAGATCAGCAAGAACAAAACCAAGAGCAACCAGAGAAAGGTAATGATGAAGACCTCTCAGTGCCAAACCAGAGTCTCTCAGAGCGGCAGCGCGAGCTACATGGGCGTTCTCAGCACGAGCCTCGCGCTTCTTGTTCTTCTCATCTCAGCGATCCCAGTCTGCAAAAGTAAGTAAAAATATATATTTTGACCATGCTTTTGTTATAGAATATGGACTGTCTTATGCATTGCCATAGGTCCAAGTCAAGATGTAAAAACGTAAAACTTTAGGCCATGGAAAATGTTTGCAGGTCTGATGTAGCCTAATTGAATAGTTTAGGAAAAATGTAGTTGTTCAAAACCATTAAACATACATTTATGTAATCAACAAGCTCATTTAAATCATTCAGTTCAAGCCTATTTGCATTTACTACTTATTTAACAGAAATTATTTTTTGCAAAAAAAAAACAGTATGTTGAAAAGATGGAAATGAACTTGTTTACCTTACAAAATAAAACGTTATAGGTTTAAAGTGCAATCCTTAAATAAAACTGTAGACCAAAGGTACAGTATATTTCAATTCCTTACAAAATGAATAGACCCATAAATGTTTAAACTCAAGATTCTTACACGTCAAAAATATTAAGCGTAATTACACATTCTTGGGAACTTGCGCAACGGAGAGAACGTTTGAGAAATATTTGACATACTTCAGCACTTTCAATTGGTAAGTTTATTTTTGTTATGAAGAGGGGCTGGTGTCTTGTTGGTCCCTGATCGAGAACTAGAGTTGATCGGGGGGACATTTCCTTTCATTACAACGGATGTTTTTTTTATAACATATTATCCAATACTGTATTTTCGTTCTGTTATGGGATTTTCTCTGACTGGATTTATTCTAAACTGTGTAGCATAGAGAACTGGTGTAGCCTAAGCATATAGAAGCTGCAACCACCAGTAGGCCTAATGCGCTTCACAGCCAGTTCTAGTACGAAATTACACTTTCTCTAATGCCTCCCCATAGCCATATACATAACATGCATCAGTTGGAGAGGAACTCCTAATGTTTTGGTAATATTCTGTCAAATTTTGATTTTAGTGTACTGTTAAGTTCCCCAGCAAAATAAAAATTCACTCAAACAGAAGGGGAACTAACAGAGTCACTGGCCAACAACCAAAATGAAACAGGTAGGGTTTTAGGAGGGATTCTGAAAGACACTCATAGGGTGGTCCACTGAAAGTTGACTATCAACAACAACTGGAACCTTAAAGACACCCACCATGAGCGCCCACTAAATTTGCAAACAAAACCCACACCAAACTTAATAAAGACAGGAAGCAAACAAAATCAGATAAAGGATTGTTTGTCTAGACCTCAAAATAGGGAGCGACAGCTAAAAGTGTTAACCCTCCACATCCATCAAGACAACTGGAGCACTGGGCCAGCCAGTCTTAAATAGTACCTGGGCTAGCACAGGTGAAACACCTTTCCACTAACAAGATGGCAACCAGCACAGGTGTAACACATACTGACTAACGAGGTGACACCAATCGGTGAGCCCTACGTGCTAATGAGCTATACGTGCTAAAGTCCAACCTCAAAACATAAATGGAAAAACCAAAACCTGTAACAGTACTTACTGCATTGGTAATTTCACTCTCTCTCGATTCTCTCTCATGCATGGCTCTCTTCTCCCTCTCCCTCTCTAACTCCTTTCTTTGTTCTATGACTGACAGCTTGAATCTACTACAGTTACCCCCCAGCCATGCATGGGGTAGAGGCATGTCAGCCTAATCTGATGCAGGCAAACCGTCCACTTGACAAATAGACAAAATCTTATTGACTCAGAACAGTGGCTTGGATTTGGCTCCAAACAGCAATAATATCACAAATAATTGAAACATAAATAGATTTACAATGGCAATTGTGTCAATCCCTCTTCAGTGACGTGAGAAATTATATTTGTTAAGGGTTATTTTCTGACATTGAGCGATTTGATGCAGCTTTGATGCTCTTATGTGATAATTGGCACAGGTGTTTAGAGACATTTAAACACAATGGTGACAGGGAGAGAGCATAGGTATTGCTGTGTGCAGTTAGGACAACTCAGATGGAAGAGGGATATATAAGTTAAATAGTGGTCTGTCAGAAAGACATTTCCTATGGGGAAGACCATTGCTGGATGCCAGTACACTTTTGGGATACAGAGCTGTTGGTTTATCAATCAATCAAATGTATTTATTTATAAAGCCCTTTTTACATCAGCCGATGTCACAAAGTGCTATACAGAAACCCAGTCTAAAACCACAAACAGCAAGCAATGCAGATGTAGAAGCACAGCCTCAATTTGTTGGTCACTATGAGTTTTTGAA
This sequence comes from Brachymystax lenok tsinlingensis, assembly GCA_030435695.1. Taxonomy (NCBI): domain Eukaryota; kingdom Metazoa; phylum Chordata; class Actinopteri; order Salmoniformes; family Salmonidae; genus Brachymystax; species Brachymystax lenok. The sequence goes on along the minus strand of CM059790.1, from coordinate 27,528,061 downwards.
TAGGAACAGATATGATTACAGCATAAGACACACTTAAAAAAAGTTGCTATCTAGAACATAAGGGTTATTCGGCTGTCCCCATAGGAGAACACTTTGAACAGAGGGTTCTACCTGAAACCAAAAAGGGTTCTATCTGGAACCAAAAAGGGTTCTATGGGGATGACCGAAGAACCCTTTTTTTCTAAGAGTGTAGGAAAGCATCAACGCACTCTCCAAGTCCCCATCCTCCTGTTATGTTGTTAAAATGCATGAATTGATTTTTTTGATGCACTGGAAGTGGATTGTTATGGCTGTGTAATCACAATCTACACACTCCTACCACCTCAGTACTACAGCATCAATGTGATGATGAGATGTAATGATTCTTGTGTCTGTCTGTGTTTCAATGGAAGGTGTTCCAATACAACAGCAGAGAGCAAATATATACCAGGACCAGCTTCTCAACCAGGTAGGCCACAGAACTACAGCACATCTCTTCTCTCTCTCTCACTCTCTGTGTATCACCATTTTCCCATACTAAGACTGTGAGTTGTTGATTTCCTTTGAAACAAAGAGAAGTGTATTTTTCACCCCCCCTCTCATAACAGCACTCTCCTGTCTTGTCTCCCATAGCTTGAAGATGTGTGCTCATCCTACTTTTCTGCAGACTTTCCATTTCGCGTGAGTAAGACTAGAATAATGAAATGATCAAAGGAAAGCTAAATAAAGGTACAAAAAAGCACTGAAGGGAATAGATGCATGTTCAATGTTTTCTCACTCTCGTATATTTTCAAGGATCAATTCCAATTATGATCAAATTGAACTAGTCACTTACAGGCTTGAATTGAAAAAGTGTACAACTGTATCAGATTCTTTCTCTCACCTCCTCCCCCCTTGCTCTCTGGTTGCTACTCTAGACACCTGATGTTTTGGGAGAACTCTGTGTGTTAATCCTTGTACAGAAGTCTAAGGTATTCCATCCTTCATGTTCCAGCATAGTAGCTCAAACAATAATCATATCACATGTACACGCATAGTGGTTTATTCTGTTCCGTGATCACAGCACAGTTGCACATACACTGAGTGTACAACACATTAAGAACACCTTCCTACTATTGAGATTCCCTCAAAACAGCCTCAATTTGTTGGAGCATGGACTCTACAAGGTGTCGAAAGCATTGCAGGCCCATGTTGACTCCAATGCTTCTCACAGTTGTGTCATGTTGGCTGTATGTCCACCCTCTGAATGGCACACACACAATCTCAATTCTCTAAAGGCTGAAAAAAATCCTTCTTTAACCTGTCTCCTCCCCTTCATCTACACTGATTGAAGTGGATTTAACAAGGGACGTCAATAAGGGATCATAGCTTTCACCTGGTCAGTCTGTCATGGAAAGAGTCTTTTACACTCAGTGCATATGCAGTGTTTAAAGGAGTAGTTCACGAATCCATGGTTCAGTTTTCTTTAAAATAGCCATTACAAACTTCAGCTACCTTTATCCACCTCTAGCGAAAAATCTATGGAAGTGATGGCGGCACATGAGTATGTTTTCTTTTTAAATGGCTAAATCACCTTTAAGTAACATTAAACCAAATATAGAGTTGATTTCAGGTGATTTGGACATATCTTTTTTTAAAACATGCACACATGCCACCATCATTTCCATAGATTTTTAAATAGCAGTGGTTAAAGTTAGCTGAAGTTTGTAATGGCTGTTTAAAGAAAACTGGACAATGGATTACAGTTTCTCCTGGCTCATTGACTACTTTCAGGGTGAGGAACCATCTAACATCAAGTTGTAAAATAGTGAACTACTCCTTTAATAATTTTCAATAGTAAATTTAGATTTGTTTTCTTGTCATTGCAGGACATGAAAGTGCGGGTCAATCCTAGTAAAAGGGTAAGTGTGACATGTCTGCTTCATCATGTCTTTCATCTGTCTATTGAAATATGTTCCCTTTTAGTGAACGCCAATCAATGCAATCAACAAAAACTTTTGAAATGTTTGATTTGTTTGTGTGTTTGCTTGTGTATAGTTTTTATTTCACTATGCTAAGCAACAAGGTGCTGGCCTAACAGAGGGGGGGGTAAGTTGGGTTAAAGTTCACTTTGCACTGCTTGACAAGGCACACTGCATTTTTTTACTCTTTGTTACTTGTACTGTGCTTTTAGTATTGTATTACTTATTTACTCTAGAACATGAATTTTTATCCTGAAAAAGTGTTACGTTTTAGTTTCCAGAGTAACCAAAATATTTTGAGGCATGAATTGCAAACTCTTCTACATGTTGCATTACCCCAGCTCTTAACTTCTCAAAATGCATGCACACAGACAAACACAGACCCTATTGCTGACCAGTCCCTTAGCTTGTTAACATAGTCAGTTCTCAATAGCTGTCTTCCAAGGAGATAGTCCCCTACGTTTCTGGTTCTTGGTATAGGAAATACCATCGTTTTCTGTGGTATAAAGAAAGTTGGAAAAACACTGCTCCACCTGCCACAGTGCTTCCCTTCTCCTTGTCTCTTGCTCTGCATGCAAGATGCACACTTTCTTGGAAACAATTTTAGGTGCGGCACGTGTCCAGATCCATGTATCTTGTCTTGTTACTTTGAACTCCTCATGCCCCCTCCCTTCCGCTGTGTCATCAGTTTGACTGACGTGGGGGAACACCATCAGTGTAAATGAGATAAACAGAAATGACAAGGAACGGACACATTTTCTGCCCCATATGAATAATTCACGGGCAGACAGTATTTTTAAGTGCCAAACATTTTCTTCTCAAGTCTCCAAGTTATTGTAATGGAACCAAAAGACCATCCTCTATTTCTAGTGAAGGCTTCATTAGTTCATTTAGGATATAGCTTTGTTTACAGTCACAGGGCAGAGATTGCAAAGCCAAAGTTTTGTTAGAGTTTATCCCCAGAGGATGTTAGCATAGTCAAATCAAGTTTAGTTGACAGTGTAAAATGTGTCAACCAGATAATGAAAATATGGCATCTTTCCTAGACATTGTGCATGGCCTGCATGTGGAGAGTGTGCTGTCACTATGTGCTTTGTTTATCTAAACATGAATGCAGTCTGCAAATGAACACAGGGTTGTACTGAGGACTGTGTGTGTGTGCGTGCTTGTGTCTGTATGGATGGGGTGTCTAGTGGTAATGTGTGTGTATATGGAGTCCTCTCTGCAGCCCCCAGCCCTTTGTCTCTGTCTCAGGGAAGTTGTTCATGGTTCTCATGTTTCTTCATGTCTGTGTTTTGTGGATGTGTCAGTCCCCTGTGATGCACCCTCTCCTGCAGCTAGTTCCTCAACTCAATACCAGACCAGAGAGAGGAGAGGAGTTTGTGGTCCGCGTATGTACCATCTGCATGTTCCTTTTTACATATCTGCATCATTATCACTTGAATAACTCTACCTACATGTACATATTACCTCGACTAACCAGTGCCCCTGCACATTGTACCGGTACCCCCTGTATATAGCCTCGCTATTGTTATTTTACTGCTGCTCTTAATTATTTGTTACTTTTATTTCTTATTTATTAACTGCATTGTTGGTTAAGGGCTTGTAAGTAAACATTTCAACATAAGGTCTACACCTGTTGTATTCGGCGCATGTGACAAATAAAATTTGATTTGATTCTTTGGAGAGGAAATATCACACTAATCCAGGGGTCTCCAACCTTTTCTATCATGAGAGCTACTTTTAAAAAATGAAACATGTCACAAGCTACTAATGGTTCTGTACTGCTGCTGCTCATTTCCTGGCAAAGTTTGCAAATAACAATACATACAAATTATATACTGTACCTACTCATGATATACTTCTGCCAGGTAAGCCTACTTTGCAGTTAACATTTAGTGAGAAGGTTTTGGGAAAACCATCTTGTGGGATGACAGAAATAGTTATCACATCAACTGGCTACTAGTGATGGGCATTCTGAGTCTTTTCTTTGAGCCGGATCGTTTGGTTCAGTTCACCTAAAAGAGACCTTTGGCTCCCAAATGGCTCTTTGTTAAGTAATGCTTAGAAATTGACCAAAAACCATTAAAAAAAGGGTATCTCTAATTTTAAAGCCTAAAACGTTGCCTAACATTGTCAGATCGTGAAATGTGAGTTCAAATAAAACATTTCCTGACCAAATTATTAAATTGCCTACAAAATAAATGAAGACAGTTACACACAGAACATTTGCGTGGACTAGAATGAGGATCTCTCCTCACTATATTGTTCCTGCACTGAAGAATTACCATTTTCAGATAATGTTTTTTGTAATTTATCTGCAGATAATCGACGCCTGGAGGTCAAAAAGCAGTGGTAAATGTATGCAAATATGGGAGCCGACGTTAACCAAAAAGAGCCAATCGTTCGCGAACGACCCATCACTACTGGCTACACACGGAGTGATAGACAAAGGCCCGCACCGCACAGATAGAAAGGGGAAATATTGCTGGAAATTAATTGGCAGATAGTGTTAGGTTTGGCTTTTTAAGCCAATAGTGGCTAACTAGGTGTGGGATAATGTTAATGTTGTGTTGGTTAGACAGTAGCTGGGAGCTTGGCTGTCTGATATGTGAGATTTATTTATGACAGTTTTCTCTAGAACACGTGAAAATTGCATGTACTTTCATAATTGTTTGGCTAGCTACTCATAGGTGGTCTGTGAGCTACTGGTAGCTCACGATTAACCTGTTGGAGACCCCTGCGGTAATCTTTTAGTAGCTGGTGGCAGGTAGTAACAGTCAGTATCTGGTGTGGCTACCAGCTGCATTAAGTACTGCAATGCATCTCCTCCACATGGACTGCACCAGATTTGCCAGTTCTCGTTGTGAGATGTTACCCCACTCTTCCACCAAGGCACCTGCAAGTTCCCGGACATTTGTGTGGGGGAATGGCCCTAACCCTCACCCTCCAATCCAACAGGTCCCAGACGTGCTCAATGGGATTTAGATCGGGCTCTTCGCTGGCCATGGCAGAACACTGACATTCCTGTCTTGCAGGAAATCACGCACAGAACGAGCAGTATGGTTGGTGGCATTGTCATGCTGGAGGTTCATGTCAGGATGAGCCTGCAGGAAGGGTACCACATGAGGGAGGAGGATTTCTTCCCTGTAACACACAGCATTGAGATTGTCTGCAATGACAACAAGCTCAGTCCGATGATGCTGTGACACACCACCCCAGACCACAACGGACCCTCCATCCCAAATCGATCCCGCTCCAGAGTACAGGCCTCGGTGTAACGCTCATTCCTTCGATGATAAACACAAATCCGACCATCACCCCTGGTGAGACAAAACCGCAACTCGTCAGTGAAGAGCACTTTTTGCCAGTCCTGTCTGGTCCAGCGACGGTGGGTTTGTGCCCATAGGCGACGTTGTTGCCAGTGATGTCTGGTGAGGACCTGCCTTACAAAAGGCCTACAAGCCCTCAGTCCAGCCTCTCTCGGCCTATTGTGAACAGTCTGAGCACTGATGGAGGGATTGTGCGTTCTTGGTGTAATTCGGCCAGTTGTTGTTGCCATCCTGTACCGATCCTGTGCAGGTGTTGTTACATGTGGTCTGCCACTGCGAGGACGATCAGCTGTCTGTCCTGTCTCCCTGTAGCGCTGTCTTAGGCGTCTCACAGTACGGACGTTGCAATTTATTGTCCTGGCTACATCTGCAGTCCTCATGCCTCCTTGCAGCATGCCTAAGGCACGTTCACACATATGAGCAGGGACCCTGGTCATCTTTCTTTTGGTGTTTTTCAGAGTCAGAAGAAAGGCCTCTTTAGTGTCCTAAGTTTTCATAACTGTGACCTTACTTGCTTAACATTTGTAAGCTGTTAGTGTCTTAACGACCGTTCCACAGGTGCATGTTCATTAATTGTTTATGGTTCATTGAACAAGCATGGGAAACAGTGTTTAAACCCTTTACAATGAAGATCTGTGAAGTTATTTGGATTTTTATGAATTATCTTTGAAAGACGGTCCTGAAAAAGGGACGTTTCCTTTTTTTGATGGGTTTATAACAAAGCCACCAGAATTTACAGTACTTTGTTATAGTAATGATCAAATTAAAGATCTTGTAAATCTCAGCGCTAAAACTCTTGAGGTTCCCTTAGCAGTCAATTTTTATTTTATTTAACTAGGCAAGTCAGTTAAGAACAAATTCTTATTTTACAATGACGGCCCACCCCGGCTAAACCCTCCCCTAACCTGGACGACGCTGGGTCAATTGTGTGCCGCCCAAAGGGACTACCGATCACGGCCGATTGTGATACAGCCCGGGATCGAACCAGGGTCTGTAGCACTGAGATGCAGTGCCTTGGACCACTGCGCCACTCAGGATTCAATATAGGGCATCTGGCGGATATGCTTTTTTTTCACTTTGTCAATGTATACAGGATTTGTCATTTTTTCAGTGCGTTACCCTATTATGAGACTGTGTATGTGATGTCTGTTTGTGTACAGTATATGATGCATGTGATTCATTGTGCATATAGAGGCTACCTTTGTTACACACATACTGTCACTCTGTACTTGCTCTGTCTACATTAGCTGTTCTTTCCCACGATGCAGGTAATTACGGTGTAAAATTAGTGCATCTGACAGGTGAACTTCCACGTTGCTGTGCTTTAACTCAACATAAATAATCCTTCATCCTACCTGGGATTGGCGTTGACATAGTAGCTACAGCAGAACTGTGAGAGGAAAAGTGCTCAGCTTAGTGTGTGTCTGTTTACGGTGGAGACTCAATGGGAGTGATCTCTGCTCTAATTGTTTTGCCTACGAAAGAATGAAATAAGTGGAATTAAGCTTCAACAAGGATATCTAGCACACTGCTTTCTGTTCCAACTGAAATTGTAAGACTTTTTCCCATCGGGAAGCAGTTGTCGGCTAAATAAATACTGCCATACTGAAATGAGACCATACCTGAATGTAGAGCACCTGTTCGTTGATGTATTCTGTCCTGCTGTGCTTTCTGTTTAGGATGATCTCCAGGGACCTGAGGGAATTCAGAGCAGAGGATACTTCTTATATCGGGTATGAATACACACATTCAGAGAACAGGAATGAACTCTGTTCAAATGTTTGTTTGATTTCATTCATCAGTAATATTTCCTTATCTTACTTACAGCCAAGAAATGGAAGAAGATCCCTAGAATTTGAGTAAACGTTAGGTATGGGGTATTGAACTGAACAGCCACAACCTTCATAGAGTGGTCCAGACCTCTGCCACAACCCCTTAATGACCATTGTACAGTGATGTTGAATGTACACAATGAAATTAAAGAATCCAAATAAAATAGTCTTTGTTGGTCCAAAAGTCTTATTTGTGTTACGAGGTGTCTTGAATTAAAAGCATTGTTATATGGTTATTTTTGTGGTGGCATGATTTTGCAGAAAGACAGATACTGCATAAGAAACTTGCACAAAGAGGTCCTGACGCAACTGGAAAATTGTCAGTGAACACGAAAGCGGAGTGTGTGTTTGTGTGTGTGTTAGCTGAAATATTCGTGACCGTAGCCTACTTAGTGTGCTCAAAAAAAAATTACACACACACACAAATGTCTCTCTCTGAAACATCTATAATAACACAAGATTGATATCTCACCCAACACTATTGTGCTGCACCACATTATTTTATGCTTCAAATCCATCTTTCTAAACAAACTAGACCAGAAAGGCTGCTTATTGTCTCAATGCACTGGACAAAAACTGGTTAAATCAATGTTGTTTCCACATCATTTCAACCCCAAAAATACATTTTATGACATTGAATCAACACGTTTTGTACTAAGCGATTTGAAAATTCACCACATACTTGTGAAACTAGCACCAAAGCAATTGAAAAAAAATGTTGACTAGGCACTACATAATTTTGGTTCAGTAGTTTTCGGTTTTGAGCAGTTGAATTAAGTGATAGTTAAGTTTGGGCGACCTAACCAAATTCACAGTCTAAGAAGCGTTAGATCTGTTCTATGTGCGCTATTTCTATGCTTCCCGTTCTTACATTTATTTTACTTTCGGTTTTGTAAAGCAGCTTCAAACAGCTGAAAAATAAAATATTTTACATTACCAAAAATATTGTAAGGTGGTTCGGATGGTACAATGATTCTCTACACTATACTTGCTTGTTTTGTCACAAACTGAAATTAGGTGAATTATTCAAATTTGAGCAACTATGAAATGGCGGAGCGATATCTGCACAGTGCATCTTTAATTGTATTGTTATTAACAAATTACAAGAAAATAATTTTAAAAAGCAGATACTTAGATTATCTATCCAAATTGAAAGAGTGATTAAGTGCAGTGAACAAGTGACTGTGAATTTGGTTGTAAAATTTTGAAACATGAGCCATTTGTATTATCTGTTTTGATTTTTGTACCACATACATTACTTCTGAAAATTGCACTGAAATGATTGAAAAAAAACTGTAATTGATCCTGCATCATGATACAGATGTGTGTACGTCTTCGGTTTTGCTCCTCCTCTGCGCCAGGCTACCCGTCATCATACACACCTGTTACCTGCGCTCATTGGACTCACCTGGATCCTTCACTTTGTTGATTACCCCCTGTATATCTGTCTGTTCCTTGGTTGTGTTCCCTGTGTCCGCATTAGTCCATATTGTGTTTGTTATGTGTTCCTGTCCTGTTCCGTTTCATGTCCGTCAGCTAATAAACCTTCACTCTCTGTACCTGCTTCTCATCTCCTGCGTCATTCCCGTAACAATATGTAACAGACTGGAAGTTGCTTTGGATAAAAGCTGCTAAATGGCATGTGTTGTTATATATTACCAACAGTTCAAATTGTTTCAGCTACCAACTATTACATTTAGGTGAAGAACTAAACTCATTCTGATGACTTACTAATTGTATTTACCTTACAGCACTGTAGCATAATTAATGGTTTTGTCACTTAGAAAAATATTTGTGGAGAGTCTAGAATATAGAATAAAAATGTATACTTTATTTTCTGGTACCTAAAAACGATTCATATCAGTGTCTCTCTTTTTCCTTTCTGGTTTCTCACTGTGGAAGTATTTATTTGAAATTAGTATCTGGAAGACAATGGACTGACAGTGACACATTAGTCCATGAGCAGGCTGCTGTGCCCTGGCAAGCCAGAGCTGGGTGGGAGGTTGAGGGGGTTGGGGGTGTGAAACAACGAGCATCCCCCAAGACAACTCTGAGTGTGAGAACTCGGCCAAGCGGAAAGCATGTGTTCTGTCACCAGCCAGAATGCTCTGTCAAAGGGTGAGCGAAGGGCTGGTAAAATACAATACCTGCCAGCTAGACATACTATTGCACCAGATAAAACAGAAGACTTACGCACATCTGTATCGTGATGCAGGATCAATGACAGTATTTTTCAATAACTTTGGTGTAATTTTCACAACTGTGGTACATTTTCACAACTCTAAGCACAAAATTCAAAACAGATGGCTCATGTTTCAAAACTCTAAGCACATTTTCAATTGAGGACAACAAATTCACAAAGTCAAATCATTTTGCAGTCATACCATTTTCATTTTGTACTTCTCTAAATCTGTAGTAGACAAACAAGTTTGCATGTAAAATCTATAAGTTTAACTATTGTTTAAGTCAAATTGTATTTGTCACATGTGCCGACTACAACAGGTGTAGAACTTACAGTGAAATGCTTACTTACAAGCCCGAAACCAACAACGCCATTTGAAGAAAATATTTACAAAATAAACTAAAGTAACACAATAATTAGGCTAAATACAGGGGGTTCAGGTACCGAGTCAATGTGCGGGGGTAAAGGTTAGTCGAGGTAATTTGTACATAGGTAGGGGTAAAGTGACTATACATAGATAGTAAACAGCAGTGTAAAAACGAAGGGGGGTGTTAATGCAAATAGTCCTGGTGGCCATTTTGATTAATTGTTCAGCAGTCTTATGGCTTGATGGTAGAAGCTGTTAAGGAGCGTTTTGGACCGAGACTTGGCGCTACGGTACCGCTTTGCCGTGCGGTAGCAGAGAAGTCTATGACTTGAGTGACTGGAGTCTTTGACAATTTTTTGGGGCCTTCTTCTGACACCACCTAAAATATAGGTCCTGGATGGCAGGAAGCTTGGCCCCAGTGATGTACTGGGCTGTAAGCACTACCCTCTGTAGCGCCTTACCGTCGGATGCCGAGCAGTTGCCATACCAGGCGTGGATGCAACCAGTCAGGTGCAGCTGGTGGTGCAGCTGTAGTACTTATTGAGGATCTGGGGCACCCATGCCAAGTCTCCTGACTTGGACCATGATAGTTTGTTGGTGATCGATGTGAATGGGGGCATGTTCGGCTCACGTTGAGGGAGAGGTTGTTGTCCTGGCACCACACTGCCAGGTCTCTGACCTCCTGCCTATAGGCTATGTCATCATTGTCGGTGATCAGGTCTACCACCGTTGTGTCGTCAGCAAACGTAATGATGGTGTTGGAGTCATGCTTTGCCACTTCATGGCTACCGGCGTGAGTGCTACGGGGCGGTAGTCATTTAGGCAGGTTACCTTCGCTTTCTTAGGCACAGGGACTATGGTGGTCTGCTTGAAACATGTAGGTATTACAGACTGTCAGGGAGAGGTTGAAAATGTCAGTGAAGACACTTTCCAGTTGGCCTGTGCATGCTCTGAGTACACATCATGGTAATCTGTCTGGGCCCGCGGCTTTGTGAATGTTGACCTGTTTAAAGATCTTGCTCACATCGGCTTCAGAGAGCGTGATCACACAGTCGTCCGGAATAGCTGGTGCTCTCATGCTGGCTTCAGTGTTGCTTGCCTCGAAGCGAGCATAAAAGGCATTGAGCCCGTCTGGTAGGCTTGCATCACTGGGCAGCTCGCGGCTGCTTTTCCTTTTGTAGTCCATAATAGTTTACAAGCCCTGCCACATCCGACGAGCGTCAGAGCCGGTGTAGTAGGATTCAGTCTTAGTTCTGTATTGACGCTTTGCCTGTTTGATTGCTTGTCTGAGGGCATAGTGGGATTTCTTAGAAGCGTCCGGATTAGTGCCGCTTTAGCTCTAGGCTTTTAACTCGGTGCGGATGTTGCCTGGAATCCATGGCTTCTGGTTGGGATATGTACGTACGGTCACTGTGGGGATGACGTCATCGATTCACTTCTTGATGAAGCCTGAGACTGAGGTGGTATACTCTTCAATGCCATTAGATAAATCCTGGAACATATTCCAGTCTGTGCTAGCAAAACAGTCCTGTAGCGTAGCATCCACTTCCGTATTGAGCGAGTCACTGGTACTTCCTCCTTTAGTGATCATCAATTAAGGTTTTTGTAATAGTAAAATTATATATTTTTTAATTGAGAAGATAATCATATCAAAAGTAATGTGTGAATTGTATTGTTTAAGGCAATTACTTTATATCAACATGTGTTGCAATGTGAAACATGTATTTCTAGATGAAACACTGATTAAGTTTGGTGAAAAAGTGACTGTATGATTTTTTTTGTGTTGTACTTTTAGTCAATTGAAAATGTGCTTACAGTTTTGAAGCAACTGCCTTTTTGATTATCTGCTTGGAAATGTGTACTAAGAGTTGTAAAAATGTACCACATACTTGTGAAAATTGCACCAATGTGATTTAATAAACTGTAACGAATATAGTTAACTGCTTAATACTGTAAATGTTTACCTCATAAATGTATCAATTTGACAAACATTTTAAAAAACAAATCACATATGGATGTGGCTGTAAATATTACATCACCATTCTCCATCAGCCAGGCTGCTTCAATAGGACAAAGTGAAAATAGTCACAATCTGCTACCATTTGGAATTATATTGTTCTGTTCAATGCACTGCTGAAATACCTAGGTTGTAAATACAGTAACAATATATTCCACTCATCGGAATTTCATTGATACACTCTAAGCTAATGAATTTCAAGCAGAAACAGGCGATACTGTATCAGTTTACAAGTCACGTTGAAAAGGTGATCTTGTAAAATGTTGCATGGAGCAGAAATGGTATACAACACTGTGCTATTTAGCCAACTGCTTTACAATACCTTTATTTCTGATGATTTGTCTTACGTACAGTATGTACTGTATAAGGATAATGACACTGTAAGACAAATTTACAACATGCTCACAACCTGCCATTGGATACAAATTATAAAGACATTGTGCATGTCAAGTTATAGTAAATACTGTATAGAAAATGATATTTACCATCTATTTCTATTCATCACTTTAAAAATAAGTTTTGAAACGTGTACCTTGTATTTTTAGCTATTAGATTAAATGGCAGTTAAAATGACTACATGGTGAGCCTATCATTCCTTATCTGATGAATTGGTGACAAATTTCTCATCAAAACTGATTTTGCATGAATGACTTGGGTGAAAGATGTTTGAAACCCCAATGAATGCTCAAAGGTTCTGAACATAAGATAATAGGTATTACAAGGGTTATAAGTTTAAAGTTTTGTACTTAGAGCTTTGAAAATATACCACTTACATCTGAAAAATGTACCAAAATGATTGAAAAATATGAACGTTTGTGTTGAACAAATATTTGATCATGGCGCTATCTGGTGGTTGCAAAAAGAACATCTCAGAAAACATAGTCCTTCTCTCTTCAGCACCTAGCCCATCCCAAGGAAATTGTACATTTCCTTTAAGACTGTTGAAAACCTTGACCCTAAAGGGAGATAGGCTGGTCTCTTTTGTTGATCAAACTGATTTGAAAAAATCCTTTGTTTTGTGGAGGGGATAAAAGAAATAGAACATAGCTGCTCCAAGCCAAGGTGAAGTTCTTCCTCTGAACAGTAGATATCCACATGCTGCAACAAATAAAACTTGTCTAGCGGCAAATATATGTACTTAAACACAGTTTCTTAAATGGATATAATTTCCATCAGCTAAAGCCGCCCTTGGAAAGCATAGAACTGCAACAAAATATTATAGGCTACATCAACTCACTTAGCAGACATTTCTCATAGCATTTATGCCGCTAGTAGTTTCAGATTAATACGGTTCTACAATGAGAGAAACATCAAAATGTTCCCACATTCAGAAATTGTGTAAATTGGTTTAAGATTATTATCATAGTGTTGAAAACCATACAAAATAAAGTGTTTGTTCTCAGCTATTGGGTCAGGTTCTGAGTGCTTGTTTGTTTTTCTCAATTCCTTCAGGGAAACGGCATATTTAGCAGGGGCCACAGAATATCCTGAAGCAGACAGAACTTTGTGTCATGGTGGTAGTTAGGTCCAGTAGTCCTACATCTTTATTACTATGTTTATTTATTTAATTTTTAAAAATATTTTTATTTAACCTTTATTTAACTAGGCAAGACAGTTAAGAACACATTCTTATTTACAATGACTATGTAGGCCTATACAGTACATCTCCCACATCCAGCTTGCTGCAAAACCTTTAGTAAAACAATAGCCTAAAAACAGTTTATTTGTCAGTTTGCAAACCTGCAAACTGACTTTGCACTGAACTATGCCCCAGAGAGCTATCATTAATGGAATGTGAGGTCAATAGTGATAACACAATAAAGACTATAGTTCAAGTACTGTGCCAGATTTCATGTTCTTGCTGTACTTTATACCCTTATCAATGGGATACATTTCAGAGTAGGCTATGATATGGTGATAACAATTGCTAAAACAAAAAGTCAATTTTCAAACAACCAGGTCAGGTCATGTCGGGTGACACAACATAAATATGAAGTTATGTAGTAGGCTATTGTCTCACTGGCTTTGTTATTTCTGTGGATTGTGTGGGTTTACAGGTGACCTGAACAATAGTCCTGGTCCATTTCGATCATACAGTATATTTCTCCTTGTTCCCACTCTTATTTGTTCAGAAATCTAAGAAACGGATAGTTGAAATAGTGACGCTAGCTCCCACTTAGTCCTAAAATGCAGGAGCTTTTCTTAGCTTGCTTTTAATTTTAACTGTAGGAACCATTGAGCTATAAAATAACCTAAAATATTGAAAGCTCGTGCCCAACTTTTAAAGCGACGTTCTGTTTGACGTAAATCCTGTCGTGAAAGCGCACAATCCAGTGATTCGACACATCAGCTGCCAAGCATCTATTTTCCCGCGCGCACAATAAAGATTGGTTGACTCGTGAGTTTGACCTAATTGGCACACTGCCAACACAGTGAACGGTCATGAAGGCCAAAGATTTGAAACATTTGTATAACACGAATTCAGAGAGCGCGTGCGTAGCCAAAAACCTGACCATTCTTAGAAAGATTCACATGAAACAAACATAGTAGCCAACATGTTGTTTACTGGAATGCTATAAAGTTTCTTTACACCATCTAATAGCAAAATAAGGATTGTGTTTGCTGTCATTCTGTTTTATGATAAGTATATATCCAACTAAAAGCATATATATTCTATAATGAACAAAAATATAAATGCAAAAAACAACATTTTCAAAGATTTTACTCAGATGATCCAGCAGGTGAAGAAGCTGGATGTGGAGTTCCTGGGCTGGCGTGGGTACATGTGGTCTGTGGTTGTGAGGCTGGTTGAATGTACTGCCAAATTATAAAACATTATGTTGGAGGTGGCTATTGGACATTCCTGCAGTCAGCATGCCAATTGTATGCTCCATTAAAACTTGAGATATCTGTGGCATTGTGTTGTGATACAAAACTGTACGTTTTAGAGTTGCCTTTTATTGTCCCCAGCACAAGGTGCACCTGTGTAATGATCATGCTGCTTAATCAACTTGATATGCCACATCTGTCAGGTGGATGGATTTTCTTGGCAAAGGAGAAATGCTCACTAACAGGGATGTAAACAAATGTGTGCACAACATTTTAGAGAAATAAGCTTTTTGTGTGTGTGTGGAATGTTTCTGTTATCTTTTATTTCAGCTCATGAAACATGGGACCAACACTTTACATGTTGTGTTTATATTTTTGTTCAGTATACATAGGAATACATGAAGAAAATGTTTGTAGGGTAGGCTATAATGAGAAAATGTATTCAGTAGCAACACATGATAGGCTATATGCTGCGTCATATGCTTGTCGGAGCTTCCTATTTCCTACTTGTGATGTTGGAAATACGACTTCGCTTCATTCATGTACTTTTTGTTCAGGAAACAATTATTTAACCTATAATAAGACTAGCTAGCTTGATGAAGGTTGATAGGCTAGCTAACGTTGCTTATAATTAACTTATCTAGCTTTCTTAACAATGACAATATCTGTAGTTGTTTAAAACGGATTTGTTGTCATCTTTTGATCCCAACTTGTAAACTAATTACGACTTGAAAGGTCTTTCAAGTGAAATTTACGAGTACGAACTTCCAATAACTCGGATGTTACATAAACGCAGCATTAGACCCGCTTTAGATACACAACAACTAAAATTAAATTAAGGAAAATATGACAAGAAGATAAAAAATAATAGTACTTTACAATATTGTATGGAAGAAACAAAAAGGTGTTTGCTGTGTGGTGGTAATCATTTTAGTTTACAGATAATGAACCACTAATATATAGTATGAAACGTAATAAACA
This sequence comes from Brachymystax lenok tsinlingensis, assembly GCA_030435695.1. NCBI lineage: Eukaryota > Metazoa > Chordata > Actinopteri > Salmoniformes > Salmonidae > Brachymystax > Brachymystax lenok. Next base: position 27,512,581 of record CM059790.1, on the reverse strand, counting down.
ATTGACTATATATGTTTTATATAAAACGTCTGGTTTTGTATTTAATATTCCTATAAAATACTCAATTAGCCATTTATCCATGTTGATTTTAAAGCTAAGAATTCCGTATACATGCCTGTACGCAGAACACTTTTTGAAGTGCCTCCAAAATGTATAGGCTTCTTCTTTCCAAAAATATAATAATTCAACAACATAATATTATGGTTATGATTGTTGTGCTAGGCTATATGATTTGTGTTACTATCTAAGCGAAACATAATTCACTCAAATATTGATGAGTTTATTGTGCCAAATTGAATGCTCAGTAAAAATGCGCATGCGCGTCAAGAGACCGCTGTAGGCCCTGCTGTTTATCCAACTCCAGTTCAACCCAGCGCAGAAAAACAAGGAGCAGGAAAATCCCGATGAACAGAGAAGGTAAGAATTACATTTTTACCGACAAAATCCACAATAATTTGGAAACGCGCCTGTCATAGTGCGGACGCAGACATATTGAAGAGGAGTAAACGGAGATGTTTTTTTAGTTGTTGCTATGTTTGCTTGATTCAGAAGGCCTGGTGACCCACATTCATAATCTAGGCTACAAATACCGGAGAGTGAGCAGCAGAACGCCGCAGATGTTTAAATATTCCCCGGTTTTCGTATATTGACAATCTTCTGTAATATTGTTGATATATTTGTCGCATAATGTGTTAACTTTGTTTCTATATTTAACCTGGTTGCTCGCAGTGACCCCTGTTTTGGAGTGATGAAACGCGCAGTTGGTTTCGGGTGCGCGTTTGGAATGACAGCACAGTTGCGTCTGTTTCACAGTAATTTCTAGCGATGTTCATTTTGGGGTTGAACGCTGCGGTTGTGCAGCGAAGTGGATATTAGCTGTGGATGCGATTGCACAGTAAAACTGTAACAATCGGATGCATTCGGGCTCTCCCGTGTGAAACAAATCCAAGTTACCCAGAACATTTTCACCCAGGTTCCGCAGACGCAACCTGTAAACGTAGCGAGCGGGTTGATCCAGTGAGAAATTCAAATCAATATTATGCAGAGGAAATCCGTTGGCTGTAGCGTTGATGAACATTTAGCATGAGCTTGAATGGGTTTGTCCGTGATCAGATATGCTGCCAATGGGCATAATGGACACTAATCAAGAATGAACTAGTTACAATTCGAACCTCGGATTTTGCCTCATAGAATGAGGGGGAGCATCGTGCGCCTGTAAACTAAATAGCTGCAGTTTTGAACATTTGTGAAAAATACACAAAATGTAGGCTATGGGTAAAAACATGCAGACCACATATAGTTGTAAGCAGATACAGTGGCTCTTGTAAGTAACATTTTGAGCATGTATACTGAACACAAATATAAATGCAACATGCAACAATTTCAAATATTTTACTGAGTTACACATCATATTAGGAAATCAGTCAATTGAAATAAATTAAACAGGCCCTAATCTATGGATTTCACATGCCTGGGCAGGGGTGCAGCCATGGGTGGCCAATCAGAATTAGTTTCCCCCCACAAAATGGCTTTATTACAGACAGAAATACTCTTCAATGTATGGTAGAGAAATGAACTCTCAATTCTCTGGCAACAGCTCTGGTGGACATTCCTGCAGTCAGCATGCCAATTGCAAGCTCCATTAACTTGAGACATCTGTGGCATTTTGTTGTGACAACTGCACATTTTAAAGTGGCCTTTTATTGTCCCCAGCACAAGGTGCACTTGTGTAATGGTCATGCTGTTTAATCATCTTCTTGATATGCCACACCTGTCAGGTGGATGGATTATCGTGGCTAAGGAGAAATGCTCAGTAACAAGGATGTAATTGGTGGAGATTCTGAGAAATTTTGAACATTTCTGGGATTACATTTTTTTTTTCAGCTCATGAAACCAACAATTTACGTGTTGAGTTTATATTTTTGTTCAGTGTATATGGCTTTTGTCTCGTCTACAATGTATTCCACTGGTAAAAGTCAAAATGGCTATAGGTTACCCAACTGAATGGGTTACTAGAACTATCTGATCTTCATTCTATTATTTTACTGCCTTGATGTAGGCTATAAATGTTGTTTATTTATGCACGGAATGCCTGACAAATGGAATTTGGGTTCACTGGCTCCTGTGATGCTCAGTAGAGTTGGACAGCCTTGAAAACTTACCGATATGTTTCTTAATCAGCTGTAAAACAAGCAATTCCATGGTAGGTAACAGTGACCCAAGACTCAGACTTTTCACTTTAAAATGTATGTTAAACAAAAACCAATGACTGCAAAGTTAAACAAACCATGGAACTCAATACACAATGATGACTTTGATCAATTTCCATTGAAAATGTTTACAAAAACACATTTACTTGAACAGTGCAGATGCACATTTTAGTAACAGAATGATGTGCTGTTTGTACAGTTGTTGTTACCAAACTTTGCATCTGCACTCTGTTACTGTGGAATTGCTCAGTATCATCTAACAATGGCCAATGTTTGTCTAGTCCAGGATGGATACGTCATCTGTTATTGATAAGTTGCCCTCACATCCATTTAACCATGCAAATGGAATAACATCCATTTAACCATGCAAATGGAATTAACATCCATTTAACCATGCAAATGGTATTAACATCCATTTAACCATGCAAATGGTATTAACATCCATTTAACCATGCAAATGGTATTAACATTCATTTAACAATGCAAATGGAATAACAAGTTGTTCAGTGGCTCTATGGTTGAACAAGTTGAGGGCAGGCCATGATTATTAATTCCTATTCTGTAATGAGAAAAGATTCCGCACACTCAGGATCAAGGCACAACTTTCATTTAATTAGGCTAAGCTTTCAGTCGCAAGACCTTCATCAGAGCATACACATTCTTATCATTCTTAATAGTTATCCACTGAGCTTTATCTGTTTTGTTGACAGTACTAGAGATACCTAGTTTGCCCTGAATCTTGTGATATCTGTAGTGCTGTGTCTGTGTGATTTGCCTGATTGACCTCAGTGTTGTTGTTTGTGTTTAGGAGTTTGTGGAGAAGTTGTCCTTGAGTACTGCACAGAGCATGGCCTTTATGGTCCTTGGCAGCTCTCTTCCCTCAAACCATCATTGGGTGCCACGTCACAGCTCTCACACAACATTGGGCAGGAAGCCATAACCTGCTGCACAGTAGCCTGTTGTCTGAATTCTAGAAACTGCACAGTGACTTTTGGTTTGACTGTGGCTAAGTGTCAGTCGCTCCCCAAATAGTACGCTGTTTATTTCTTAGCATAAACCTTGTATTCTTAGAAACTGCACAGTAAGGAAATACGTTTATGAGGTGATGTGCATTTTGACACCTAGACTCCAGCATACAATATTAGCTGCCCTCAGATTGAGTGACATATGGTGTTGTTCATTTGATGCCAAAATAGTCAAATCAAATCAAAGTTTATTTGTCACGTGCGCTGAATATAACATGTGTAGACCTTACAGTGAAATGCTTACTTACAGGCTCTAACCATCAGCGCAATAAAAACCAAAAAGGTATTAGGTGAACAATAGGTAAGTAAATAAGTAAAAAGACAGTGTAAAATAACAGTAGCGAGGCTATATACAGGCAGTGGTTAGTCAGGCTGATTGAGGTAGTATGTACATGTAGATATGGTTAAAGTTTCTGCATATATGATAAACAGAGAGCAGCAGTAGTGTAAAAGAGGGGTTGGTGGGTGGCGGGACACAATGCAGATAGCCCTGGTAGCCATTTGATTACATGTTCAGGAGTCTTATGGCTTGGTGGTAAAAGCTAGGTCCTAGACATGGCACTCCGGTACCACTTGCCACGCGGTAGTAGAGAGAACAGTCTACTGGGGTGGATGGGGTCTTTGACAATTTTTAGTGCCATCCTCTGATACCGCCTGGTGTAGAGGTCCTGGATGGCAGGCAGCTTAGCCCAAGTCATGTACTGGGCCGTACGCACAACCCTCTGTAGTGCCTTGCGGTCGGAGGCCTAGCAGTTGCCATACCAGGCAGTAATGTAACCAGTCAGGATGCTCTCTGTTGCAAGTATCGTTGATTTGAAGGTGGGGTGAATTAGCTGGCTAGTTGATTGCCAGCCTTTTGCTTTTACAGAAGCACAACACAACTGCCTAGGGATCTCTAAAATGAACCTGACAGCTGATTCACTGCAGCAGGGCATGGTAGCTCAGATCGTATGCCCACCGACTACAGTTACATTACAGCCTGATAGTACTATGTCCTTAGGGCTTTTGATCTTGGAGCATGTTATTAGTTCTTTACTGCAAAAGACCTTTGACTGTCTTGAAATCAATTGCAGTGTTAAACAATCAATCCAAACCTTTGTGAAATGTGTACATAATAATCAACTAGAAGCTGTGGAGTTTGGGAATCGATCCATGATGTGGGGGTGTGATGACTTCTCTGTTGGAAATAATTTATGAGGAAACACAAACAGAATGTCCTTTTTAAAGGTGGCAGAGTGAGGAGAGATAGAAACAGGCATGTGCGAGTACGGCTGTAAGCCCACATCCCTTATGTAGGTACTCTGAATTTACCCTAATTTTCATTATGATCTTCCAGTAGAATGGAGGCTAATATGCAAATCCAGCTCGTTCCAATAAGCCCACTTGACACTCCTGTCCCCTTTTTAGGTATTGAGGTGGTCTTTTCCAGTAATGTACAGTAATGTATCTAGGTCTAACTCAGTGTAGGACACCACCTCTCGTCTTGGGATGTATGTCAATCGTTTGACATGAACTGACCACTCTGTTATGATGTTCAGGCAGAAATGGACGCAGATGGCTTTTTCTTCTAGCATAAGCTTGTCTCTGGCATTTATACACTATTGTGGTGCTGCCTGAAATTACAGCCTTTGTTATAGCAGAGCACCAATGCTTTCATCACCGACAACAATATGTCACGTCTTTGACCATCGTCTGAAATAGCAAGCTTTTATCCAATTTATTTATTTATTTAATGAGCATCTTATTGGAAAGGATAAATTGGCCTTTTGTTTTTAACGCACAACACATCCATTTAATCCTTTGGTGTGCTCTTGTATAGCATTGACTTCATCTTCAAATTGTCATATTTAATGTCTTTGTCTCCTATGTATTCCAAAGTCAAAGTCAAAGTCAAAAAGTCAAAGTCACCATTATTAGTCAGTTGTACAACCAAATGCCTTCAACCGAAATGTGTCTTCCGCATTTAACCCAACCCCTCTGAATCAGAGAGGTGCGGGGGGCTGCCTTAAATCGACATCCACGTCTTCGGCGCCCGGGGAACAGTGGGTTAACTGCCTTGTTCAGGGGCAGAACGACAGATTTTTTTTTTTTTCCTTGTCAGCTTGGGGATTCGAACTTGCAACCCTCCGGTTACAAGTCCAACGCTCTAACCACTAGGCTACCTGCCGCCATATCCTTGTATATTGCTACAGGTTTGAGGGTAGGTAAACTTTAGTCTAGCACTACCTAGGTCAGACATAAATGTCAGTGGTGATTCAGACCAGATGGTGGATGTTTTGTGTAGAATGTGATCTCCACTCAAGTGGTGCCCTCTACAGTGGTCATGGTGGTCAGACTGGCTCTGTCTTTGTGCAAAGAGGATGGAAACAGGGATTAGTTTGATTTCATCAGAATATAGCCAAACTTCCTTGATTTATTATAGCACTGGAATTGAAACAATATCCTTCAATTTAAACTACTTCGAGTCACTAGCTCTCTTCCCTCGTCCCCTCTGTCAGTATGTGCTTGACTGTCTCTCTCTTTCTCTCTCGTCAGGTTCAAGACATGACACACACAGAGATCTTTACACAGAGGTTTACTTTCATGTGGTTCTAGGAGCAGATGGAAGCTTGTGTTTACATCTGTGGTACCAAACTCCCCATCCCAGCTGACTGACACAGTCCAGAGCCTTGGCTGTAAATTCGTTTAGGAGGTGTGTGTTTCTGACTGGTGTGTGACTACTGTGGGAGCTTCAGGATGACCCAGATGTTTTAGTTGGGATTAATCTCTAATCAAAACCTCTAGGAGTAGCAGAGCAGGCAAGACGACTCTCTGGGCTGAAGGTTCTAGAACAGAACCATCAGCACTGCGCTTCTCTCACATGGCACCACCTTGTCCTCTGAAAACATAGTCCACCACAGCCAACCCCAATGAAACCCAAATCGACCTATAACACCATCTTCGGTCCAACAGCTTATTGGATTAATATAAACCAAAACTTCTGATTTAAGCGCAAGAAAGAATGTGATGGGTGTTTTGAGGCTGTTTTCCCAAATAGTGGATTGTACTGGGTTGTATCCAATTCCCTCTGGGTCTCTGCCTGCTTAAGACTGCATTCTGGCACGATACATTGTTTGTTTCTTTGGCTGGTCACAAGGACATTTGAGAAGCTTCAGGAGGGTCATGTCACAAGAAAGTTAGGTAACAACTGTTTCATATTCCTACCTTGTAGACTATCCCAGACCACAGGGCAATCTTGATATAATTTGAGTATGATTATCATTGGCCTTTGTTTTTCTATTTTCCATGTGGACATTTTGAACAAGGCGGATATGCTGAGACCACAGGCTGCAGAGGGATAGTTGACTTACAAGACATCTCCTAAAGTGAAGGAAGTAAGGAGATGAGGAAAAAGGCTGCATGGATTTTGAGGAATGTACAGTCTGTATGCAAGGATTCAATTTAGACTGGCACCATTGGTGTGACGGTCGGAATAATTTCTGCATAAACGCTGAGACGAATTTAGGTTATGTGTATATGTAATTTAGATTTGATGATCTAGCTATGTGGCAGCCAATTGGGGGATGGGTTTCTCAATGCTGGTCTTTGGGTTTGCCCAAGTAAAGTCATTGGTAAAATGTGTCCAGGTAATAAGTGAAAATGGTGTTACGTAAGTGTTTTGGGATCATGGCCTAATTTTTAAAACAACTAAAATATATACAAAAAAATAATAATTATAGCCTGACTATCTTGGGATAAATAGGTTAAAGATCTATTGAATACTGTTTCTGATATTGGTGTGATTGTCTACTGTAGTAGTTGTTTTCGTTTGTGTATTGATATGATGTAGGCTAGTCTTACTTAGAAAGCTTGGACTTACTGAGCGCTCCTTGATGACTTTGCCAGAGCAGTCTGTCTGTATCTTGCATCTCCAGAGAGCACACTCTTCCTCATTCAGCAGTCTGTAACTGTGGGAATTTCCCCTATAGACAATGATCTCACTGTCTGGGCTACAGCAGACAGACAAGCACTGAACTGATGTCTCCCTCCACCCTCCCTCCATTCAGCCCCAGGACTGAGTTTGATGATATGAACATTGGGCCTAATGGAGTTGATCTCAGCAGGAATACATTGTTGCTGGGCTGTAGTTGGTCATCTGTAGGGTAAATTCAAACCTTTTGGGATGTATGTGACAAATGGATTTTGGAAGAAAACTCTGCAACAAGTATTGGGATTAAAGGCTTAAAACTAAAGAAAATTGTGGCTTTGATAAATTGACATCCCTGATCATCATCACCATTGGCTGTGATGCTAGCCTATATGCTGCTGTGCACTCTAGTGTTTTTATGATGATTAGAAGTTTAATAGTCATATGTTTGAGTGTACCACCCTCTATAGCGCTTTGCGGTCCCTGGTTGTGGAGTTGCCGTACCAGGCTGTGATGCAGCCCGACAGTATGCTCTCGATGGTGCTCCTGTAGAACACTGAGTGCCCTTGGAGACAGTCTACATTTCTTCAGCATCCTGAGGTTGATGACTCTGTCGTGCCTAGTTCACCATGGTGTCGGTGTGGTTTGATCCTTTGTTTGTACCCCCCAGGGCAATGCAACTTATCCCAGAGGCTGCTCCAAGACGGCGATGGCAGAGAAGGGGTATTCGGAGTGGACTTCTAGTCCGACTCAGGAGGCAGGCACACCATCCCCTGCTTCCGATTAGATTACTTGCTAATGTTCAGTCTCTGGACAATAAAGTAGACGAGCTCAGGTTGAGGATCTCCTTCCAGAGAGACATCAGGGACTGCAACATGCAGAATCATGGCTCTCTTGGGTTATACTGTCCCTGTCCATACAGCCATCTGAGTTCTCAGTTCATCACGCAGACAGAAATAAAGAACTCTCTGGGAAGAAAGGCGGGGGTGTATGTTTCATGATTAACTACTCATTGTGTGATTGTGATAACATACAGAAACTCAAGTCCTTTTGTTCACCCGACCTAGAATACCTCACAATCAAATGCAGACCGTATTACCTTCCAAGAGAATACTCTTCAGTTAAAGTCACAGCCGTGCATATTCCCCCTCAAGCCGATACCACGACGGCCCTCAAGGAACTACACTGGACTTTATGCAAACTGGAAACTACATCCTGAGGCCGCATTTACTGTAGCTGGGGATTTTAACAAAGCACATTTTTAGAAAAACACTACTGAAGTTCTATCAACACGTTGACTGTAGTACTCGCTTAGGAAAAACATTAGATCACTGCTACTCGCCTTTTCAAGACTTCTACAAGGCCCTCCCCCGCCCTCCTTTTGGCAAATCAGATCACGACTCCATTTTGCTCCTCCTTTCCTATAGACATAAACTCAAACAGGAAGTACCCGTGCTAAGGACTATTCAAGTCTGGTCTGACCAATCGGAATACATGCTTCAAGATTGTTTTCATCATGCGGACTGGGATATGTTCCAGGTAGCTTCAGAGAATAACATTGACGTTTACGCGGACACCGGGACTGAGTTCATCAGGAAGTGTATAGGGATGTTGTTCCCACGGTGTCTATTAAAACCTACCCAAACCGTGGATAGATGGCAGCATTCCTGCAAAACTGAAAGCGCGAACCACCGCATTTAACCATGGCAAGGTGACTGAGAATATGGTTGAATACAAACCGTGTAGTTAATCCCTCTGTAAGGCAATCAAACAAGCAAAACATCAGTACAGAGACAAAGTGGAGTTGCAATTCAACGGCTCAGACACAAGACGTATGTGGCATGGTCTACAGACAATCACAAGATTACGAAGGGAAAACCAGCCACGTTGCAGACATCGTCTTTCTCCCAGACAAGCTAAACACCTTCGCCCATTTTGACGATAACACAGTTTCACTGACGCGGCCCGCTCCCAAGGACTGTGGGCTCCTTCTCCGTGGGCGACATGAGTAAGACATTTAAGTGTGTTAACCCGGCCCAGGCAGCATCCCAAGCCATGTCCTCAGAGCATGTGCAGACCAGCTGGCTGGAGTGTTTACAGACATTTTCAATCTCTCCCTGTCGCAGTCTGCTGTCCCCACTTGCTTCAAGATGTCCACCATTGTTCCTGTACCAAAGAAAGCAAAGGCAACTGAACGAAATGACTATTGCCGCGTAGCACTCACTTCTGTCATTATGAAGTGCTTTGAGAGGCTAGTTAAGGATCATATCACCTCCACCTTACCTGACACCCTGGACCCACTTCGTTTCCCTTACCGACTCAATAGATCAACAGACGATGCCATCGCAATGAACACTGCCCTATCCCATCTGGACAAGAGGAATACCTATGTAAGAATGCTGTTCATTCAACACCATAGTACCCTTCAAGCTCATCATTAAGCTCGGGGCCCTGGGTCTGAACCCCGCCCTGTGCAACTGGGTCCTGGACTTCCTGTCGGGCTGCCCCCAGGTGGTGAAGGTAGGAAACACCTCCACTCCACTCAACACAGGGGCCCCACAAGGGTGTGTGCTCAGCCCCCTCCTGTACTCGCCTCTTCAACCTCAGGAGGCTGAAGAAATTTGTCTTGGCCCCTAAGACCCTCTGAAGCTTTTACAGATGCATAATTGAGAGCATCCTGTCAAGCTGTATCACGGCCTGGTACTGCAACTGCACCGCCTGCAACCCCTTGGCTCACCAAAGGGTGGTACGGTCTGCCCAACGCATCATCAGGGGCACACTGCCTGCCCAACAGGATTACCTACAGCACCTACATCATCCACCTGAGCCACTGCCTGTTCACCCGGCTATCATCCAGAAGGCGAGGTCGGTACAGGTGCATCAAAGCTGGGGCCAAGAGACTGAAAAACAGCTTCAATCTCAAGGCCATCAGACTGTTAAATAGCCATCACTAGCCGGGTACCACCCGGCTACTCAACCCTGCACCTTAGAGGCTGCTGCCCTATAAACATAGACACGGAATCAGTGGCCACTTTAATAATAGAACACTAGTCACTTTAATAATGTTTACACACTGTTTTACACATCTCATATGTATACTGTATTCTATTCTACTGTGTTTTAGTCAATGCCACTCCGACATTGCTTGTCCTAATATTTATATATTTCTTTATTCTATTCTTTTACTTTTAGATTTGTGTATTGTTGTGAATTGTTAGATACTACTGCACTGTTGGAGCTAGGTACATAAGCATTTCGCTACACCCGCAATAACATTTGGTAAATATGTGTATGTGATCAATCAAAATTAGATTTGAGAATGGGGGCATGCCCAGGTATACAGGGAGTACAAGAGGGGACTAAGGACGCACCCCTGTTGGGCCCCCGTGTTGAGAATCAGTGTTGTGGAGGTAATGTTGGCATATGAGTGTGTGTGTGTGTGTGTAGTAGGTGAGGTGTTTGTTGACTCTGTTGTCTGATGAGTCATGCTAGTGTAGCAGGTGACTATGGAATTGGAAAGGTTTTTGTTAGTCTGTTTGACCCCAGCCAATAAAGACAACCTTTGGACCAGGTGTGTCTGCATGACTTTTTCACATGCAGAGAAAAATGCTCATTTAGGCCAACACTCATGATACATATGGGGGTAGGTGGTGACCAGTGGGCAGTTGTCATGGCATCTTTTAATTTCCTCCTCCCATGTGCTGGCCTGGCTGTGCTCATTCCCCCTCTTTCTCTCTTTTTTATTTTTATTTTTTAACCCCACTGACCCTGCAGTGCAGTGTTCTTAGCTGCAGTGCGAGGCCCTTGGCATGGTTCAGGCCCCTGTGGGACAATGGCGGGCCCCTGCCAGCCTCTCCCTTTTCCCGCTGCCAGTGGAAACCGCTGCTCTACTCTCAGACATTCCTGTCTGTGGGCTGTGGGACACAAGCAAAGACTCCTTTTGTGCTGTCTGGGGCTGCAGATGTATGTTCTTGGGTGGAACACAGCTGGTTTCCCAGCTCTGGGGGCTTCGGCTGCCCAGCTCTGGGGGGCTTCGGCTGCCCAGCTGTGGAGAGACTGGCTGGGGTGGGCAGGGCACTGGGCAGCAGCATGGATAGAGGAATAGCGCCAGACCTAGGCTTTAGCCTAAGCCCAGCTACAGTATGGGTCAATGACCATCCGAAGAATCAAGCCTGCTGCTGTTTGTCAGTAACTCTACATACCAAGAAATCCACCGTATGCTCTGTTTTCATGGAAATGTCAGCCTACTAATTAGAAGCCATTAACCACAGTGTGCACTGTAGCAGGCATACCCTCTCTTATTGTCTGAACGTGATTGACAAGGAGAAGTGCAGCCTCCGATCTGATAGCGGGAGAGAAAGAGAAGGTGTATATGCAAAGTGTGCGTAAATGTCTATTTGGTTGCAGTTCCCAGCAGTGAATGTGTTGATGCTTGTTGGTGGTTTCTGACTGCATTAGATTAATGAGGAATTCTCTGCCACAACGGCTGCGTTTACACAGGCAACCCAATTCTGATATTTTTTTTTTCCATTAATTGGTCTTTTGACCAATCACATCAGATAATTTCACATCATATCAGAGCTGATCGGTCAAAATACCAATTAGTGAGAAAAGAAAAATATGAATTGGGCTACCTGTGTCAACGCAGCCATAGAGCAGAACCTCTCCTCCAGCTTATTGTCTGAAGGTTTTAAATGTTGGCGTAGCGAGCCGATGGATCCGTTTCTATGGCTATGGCGGACTCATTTTTCCCATCCCTACTGTAAGTTCCCTGCTGCTACTTTTCAGACGGTGACACTTGGGCTATCCTACCCACTCACTAATAAATGGTCCACAAATCCTCATTGGTTTCAGGTGTCAGGAATGGTACATACAGGCTCAGTTTAGAGAGGACCCATTCTGTATGCCAAGGTCCATATGATCTGGATCAGATTTTGTTTAATCTTACATTTTTTTGTTCTGTTTTTCTTACCTTTTCTGTATTCCTTCTTTGTTCTGCTCTGTTTACCCTGCTATATTCATTTTAACCCTGTTTTATTTTACAATACTTCTAGACCAGAATGGGGAAAGCACTTTCCTTGATGGAAAGAGTTTCTGCTGTATAATGGCAGGGGGGTGGGCATGCTTGGTGATTGAGACTCTCTCTCATATATTAAAAATGGGGAGTTTCTACTGTATAACATAGAAAGCACATGTATGGGGGCAGTCTCTTCTCTATAGCATTATGGAACACTCAAACAGTAATGGATGGTTTAGACTGCTAGTGAGCAGCATCCAGTGATGGAGGTAGGTCTTCTCTGTGGTAGGTAGACCATCAAAGGGCAGCCTGAGCCAGATACGAAGGGATTCTCTCTGCTCTTATATAATAGGGGAGGCTCACTCCGTGATGGAGTCTCAAATGTAGAGGAATTCAGCTAGGCTATTTTTACCCTGCATGGCGCGGGCGGTTGCTATGGTGTTGCCGATGGGCACCATCGTTATGAGTGCGCGACGACGAGCGGCACCGAGGATCCACTTCACACACACTTGGTGTGTGTAGAAATGGTGAGTGAGATTTTGTGAGTGCGAGAAGCTATGTATTTGAGGCCACTGAGAAATGATGAAGGGGCTTCTGTGTGGGAGGTGTATTTATCTGTTCGGGTGTATATGAGGGAGAAAGGGAACATTTTGCGGCGTCAGTGATTTGAGTGGCTGCTTTAAAAATTCCTCTTTCCCTTCCACCACTTCATTTTCCATTTCCCTCCCTCCCTCTCTTCTCTTCGTAGTTCCTTTGTCTCACTACTGCCCCGGGGAAGCCAGGATGCATTTGGTTACTGTGTGATTGGCTTCCAAATGTTGTAAAATGCCGGTCAGGGACTTGATTGGCTGTTCAGAGCTCATGGTGACATACTCTGCTCACTGGTTGGCTGCTCAGGATTTTCCGGTGACTGAAAGTGCTCTGTCATTGGCTGCCTGTGGAGCTGTGATGAAGTTTAAAGGGGAAGGAGGAAGAAAGTAGGTCATTGTGTCAGCAGGTCAGTGTAGCACTGAGTGCAGTTATACAAGCACAGCTTTTTGCTGCAGCTACCGCTAGTGTTGTTGCTGCTACTGCAACTATTGCTGCTTTAAAGGAAACAGAAATGTTGCTATTAACCCTACTTCCTATCATTCCTCTGCTCTCACATCATGCTTTGTCTGCATGTCTTTTCCCACTGTCAACACTGACTCTTTTCAGTGTTGACAAGGTTTTAGTGATTCAGTCAGCTTTTTAAAGAACAGCGTCTGAATGAAACAGTGCTCTCTGCTTTGGTCTGATTACCCCTCCAAAAGCTGTAGGTGAGATGAGACACCACTCACTTGCCGTGACCCATATTCACCTTATGTAGCCCTGCCCACTTGACCTGGGCTATTTTGAATGTGTTTGTCTTTCAACTTCCTGCGCATTGACACACAAGCAAAACCATTGCAAAATATGAATTACATTTGTCAAAACTTAAATAATGTGCACAGAATTTGAAATAAGTTCATTATTATCTGAGGAAAATGTATGAAAACATTTAAATGTTAGCATAATTTTTTCAATCAATGCTTGAATGGGCAATGTCGTTGACGCAGAATATCAATGACAAAAGACAAACAGTGCCGAAATGTTTTACGTAGATAACATTAGGATATTTTATCTGTTGTGCCTCAAAGCTAACTAGCTAACCTGCCATGTTAACTCTATGGGAATGCTAATTATGCTAATGTTGGCTTCCGAGTGCTTATACAACGAAAACACATGTTTACGTTTTTTTCAATGTCCCCACCACAAAATGACCATATCTTTCAAATTCTGTGCACTTTATTTATAGACTGAAGACACATTAATTTCTTCCGCTGCTCTGTCGTTCGCTACATACTTGAGTGTGAGATGGCCATCATTGAAGTCGTTTGTGGTGACGGGGCGTCAACAGCGATTTTGAGCATCTCTAACCAATGAGTATCAAAGCCAATTACCAATTTTCAAATCGCTGCTTTGTCCACGTGTTCTGGCTCTGGCCCAACCCATCGGTTTCTGGACCAATCAGATGGAGCCCTTGTTGCCAGGTTACATAAGGTGGATAGAAACTCTGTTACATGCTGCTGCTGTTACATACATGGTCATGTTGAGAATTTATTAAACCTGTAACCTTATGTTATCGACAGAGACCCTCACATTCTATGTTATGGACAGAGTCCTCATTCTCTGTGTGATGTGTTTGTGGTGTGAGAGCCTGTGTGTCATGCTGCCTGTGCAGGTCATGTGTTTCTGTCACATCCAGAGAGCAGAAAAATGGGCATAGCTGAAAGTCAATGGGCTGTGACAATGGCCCCTCCCCCTTCCATTCAGGCACTTGGGGTCACACTTTATTTGGGTAGTCCATCTGCAGATGCTCTAGATTTCCCAGGACTCTCCTCATTCACAAAGACACTCCGCCACAGCCACCACACCCCAATATCTGTCTCTGTGTCTTTGTCTCTCTCGGTCGCTCTCTTTCTCTCCCCAAAATATGTTCATAGTTTAACATGTTTAATGGTCTGTTCTATCCAGGCATTAGTCCAGTTTGTGTGAAAGCATTGCAATCTGTTGGGTCAGAATGGGATTTAATCATGATACTGGTCATTTTAGGAAAGCTCACTATTAGAGACTTATATTGGTCAGTCGAGCTCCACTGTTGACGTCCTTGCATTGGCACAAGTAGGCATTATTAGGATCCCTAACCAGTTTAGAGACTAGGACCTGTGTCTAAACCAGGATTTTATCATGTCAGTTTGTGTTTTTGGTTGTGTATTTGAGGCTGTGGCTGTCATGACCTATCTGGCTCTTTGAATCCGCTTTTCCATCATCATGTGTCATCTCTAAGGATATAAGGTAATGTGTATGTCTATATGTAAGGTTATTTGTGTGTCTGTTGCAGGGTTTAAGGATATGTGTGTTTTCAGGGTATGTGTCGTGTGTTTTCTTATTTTAGATCCCTGAAGGAAAACGTCTCTTTTCTAGTCCAGTGCCATAGCAGCTCCAGACGAACCATGTGATCGGTAAGTGCTCACCTCTGCTCTGTACTAAACATATAGCTCCGCTTAGCCCATTGACATGCTAAGTGGAATTTTTGCCATATAACATTTATCTAATGAATTCATTTTAGATAGACAAGAACCTAGGGTACAGAGGCTATGGTTGAATTGGGATTGAGTAAATAGAACACTTTACACGTTAACTCATGTAATGTCTTCTGTTTTGTAACCAGTTAGAGCATGTGGTACGTCCACAGCCGAGCACGGCAGAATGCTCAGCTCAACAAGGAGCCGTTGACAACCGCTGGCCTTTGACAAAGGATCCTCCCAGTGACTCTTGTAACTACCCCCTTCCCCTAGGGGGCACACAGACCTCTGCCCACAGTGCCTCCACATAGGGTGGACCTTCATCCTACACCACACTCCTCATCCTCCCACAGAGTCGGCTAGACAGGAGGTAAGGTTGGGCCGGGTGCTGCTGCCCTTCAGGAATAGAGGCTGTGGGTTATTCTGTGTGATAGATATATATGTAACCTAAAACAGGGAATTTTTACTAGGATTAAATGTCAGGAATTGTGAAAAACTGAGTTTAAATGTGTTTGGCTGAGGTGTATGTAAACTTCCAACTTCAAGTGTGTGTGTGTGTGTGTGTGTGTGTGTGTGTGTGTGTGTGTGTGTGTGTGTGTGTGTGTGTGTGTGTGTGTGTGTGTGTGTGTGTGTGTATACACACACACACACACACACACTTCCTGACATTTTAATCCTAGTAAAAATTCCCTGTTTTAGGTCAGTTAGGATCACCACTTTTATTTTAAGAATGTGAAATGTCAGAATCATAATAGAGAGAATTATTTATTTAAGCTTTTACTTCTTTCATCACATTCCCAGTGGGTCATAAGTTTACATACAGTAGTATTTGGTAGCATTGCCTTTAAATTGTTTAATTTGGGTCAAACGTTTCAGGTAGCCTTCCACAAGCTTCCCACAATAAGTTGGGTGAATTTTGGCCCGTTCCTCCTGACAGAGCTGGTGTAACGGAGTCCGGTTTGTAGGCCTCCTTGCTCGGACACACTTTTTCAGTTCTGCCCACAAATTTTCTATAGGATTGAGGTCAGGGCTTTGTGATGGCCACTCCAATACCTTGACTTCGTGGTCCTTAAGCCATTTTGCCACAACTTTGGAAGTATGCTTGGGGTCATTGTCCATTTTGGAAGACCCATTTGCGACCAAGCTTTAACTTCTTGACTGATGTCTTGAGATGCTGCTTCAATATATCCACATACTTTTCCTGCCTAATGATGCCTTCTATTTTGTGAAGTGCGCCAGGCCCTCCTGCAGCAAAGCTCCCCCACAACATGATGCTGCCACCCTCGTGCTTCATGGTTGGGATGGTGTTCTTCGGCTTTGTTTCATCAGACCAGAGGACATTACTCAAAAAAGTATGATCTTTGTCGCATGTGCATTTGCAAACCGTAGTCTGGCTTTTTTAATGGCGGTTTTGGAGCAGTGGCTTCTTCCTTGCTGAGCTGCCTTTCAGGTTATGTCAATATAGGACTCGTTTTACTGTGGATATAGATTATTTTGTACCTGTTTCCTCCAGCATCTTCACAAGGTCCTTTGCTGTTGTTCTGGGATTGATTTTCACTTTTCACACCAAAGTATGTTCACCTCTAGGAGACAGAACGCGTCTCCTTCCTGAGTGGTATGACGACTGAGTGGTCCCATGGGGTTTATACTTGCGTACTATTGTTTGTACAGATGAACGTGGTACCTTCAGGCGTTTGGAAATTGCTCCCAAGGATGAACCATCCACAGGTACACCTCCAATTGGCTAAAATTATGTCAATTAGCCTATCAGAAGCTTCTAAAGCCATGACATCATTTTCTGGAATTTTTCAAGCTGTTTAAAGGCACAGTCAACTTAGTGTACGTAAACTTCTGACCCACTGGAATTGTAAAACAGTGAATGATAAGTGAAATAATCTGTCTGTAAACAATTGTTGGAAAAATTACTTGCGTCATGCACAAAGTAGATGTCCTAACCGACTTTCCACAACTATAGTTTGTTAATAAGAAATTTGTGGAGTGTTTGAAAATTGAGTTTTAATGACTCCAACCTAAGTGTATGTAAACCTCCGACTTCAACTAAATTATGTACATTACCAGTCAAAAGTTTGGACACACCTATTCATTCCAGTGTTTTTCTTTATTTTTACTATTTCCTACATTGTAGAATAATAATGAAGACCAACTATGAAATAACAAATATGGAATCATGTAGAAATCAAAAAAGGTATTAAACAAACAAACATTTTTATATTTGAGATTCTTCAAAGTATGTCACCCTTTGCCTTGATGACAGCTTTGCACACTCTTGGCATTCTCTCAACCAGATTCATGAGGTAGTCACCTGGAATGCTTTTCAAATAACAGGTGTGCCTTGTTAAAAGTTAATGTCTGGAATTTCTTTCCTTAATGCGTTTGAGCCAATCAGTTGTGCTGTGACAAGGTAGGGGTGGAATATTGAAGATGGCTCTATTTGGTGAAAGACCAAGTCCATATTAAGGCAAGAACTGCTCAAATGAGCCAGTCCATCATTACTTTAAGACACGAAGGTCAGTCAACATGAAAATGTCAATAACTTTAAAAGTTTCTTCAAGTGCAGTCGCAAAAACCATCAAGCGCTATGATGAAATTGGTTCTCATGAGGACCGCCACAGGAAAGGAAGGTCTGATGAGTCCAACATTTGTTTTCATGAGGAGTGCTTTTCCAACAGTCTTGAAGGAGTCACAGCACAACTGATTGGCTCAAACGCATTAAGGAAAGTAATTCCACAAATTAACTTTTAATTGGCTTCTTCATGATCCCATATGTGTTATTTCATAGTTTTGATATCTTCACTATTATTCTATAATGTAGAAAATAATAAAAATAAAGGAAAACCCTTGAATGAGTAGGTGTGTCCAAGCTTTTGACTGGTACTGTACATTATTTTTAGTTTCAGGCCATGTACTGTAATTTCACTGTTAATCTCGCTTTTTCTGACAGGTTCATTCACAAATGTCTACCTCACGATTAAAAGGCCCCTCTCCATAACTGCGACCCTGAACAGGCTACAAGATGACTTCAAGTATAGGCGGGTGAGTCTACCAATCTCCTCCTACGCTTGAGAGAAATGGATATCCTACCCTACCTGCTCATGTAACTGGTAGCTGTCTGTCAAATCTGTGACTAACAATCTATAAAATAAAATGTTTTTTAAACGTTCTCAGTCTGTGCTTTACTTTGCCTGGATTTAGTCATCATGGTGATTTTCAAGCAACATTTGGTGGACCTTGAGGTGTGTGTGTGACTGACCTGTGTGTGGGTTGACTCAGTGGCTCTGAACCTGTTTTAACTGGCTGGGGTAGCTGAGTGACAGCAGGAATGTCCCACCAGCACGGGATCTCCGCCTTAATCCCAGGATTAGCATGCCGCTCAGCCCTGCTCCATTTTTATGTCCACTTAACCCGGAAGCCAGCCGCATCAATGTGTCAGAGGAAACACTGTACGCTAGGCCAGGGTGCACTGCGCCCAGCCCGCCACAAGAGACGCTGTTGCACAATGGGACAAGGACATCCCTGCTGGCCAAACCCTCCCCTTACCTGGACGATGCTGGGACAATTGTGCACCGCCCCATGGGTCTCCCGGTCACGGCCGGCTGCAACAGAGCCTGGACTTGAACCCAGAATCTAGTGGCACAGCTAGCAATGCGATGCAGTTCCTTAGACCACTGCACCACTCGGGAGGCCATGGTGTTTTTTTACTCTTCCCCTGATGTGTGCGCGTGTGTGTGTGTGTGTGTGTGTGCCGTCTCATGTGAGGGGGGCCAGCCAGGGGCTGGGGCTTCTGTCGGCACCACTGAACTCCCCCTTTACTGTCATTAGAGCGGGGGTGCAGTGGGGGGGTCAGTAGAGAGTATGGAACATGACCTTATGCTGAAGGAGGGGCTTAATTTGGCCAATCAAAGGCAAATAGTTTCCTAGAAGGAGAAGTTGGGTTCCTAGAAGTACCCAGCTGAGTTTATGGCTGTTATTCACTATGGAGAGTATACTCATTCACTCCTGGCAGGGATATACTATACCTTGCCAGGTCGTCATTGTAAATAAGAAGTTGTTTTTAATGGACTTGCCTGGTTAACTCTTTACACTCATACCCGTATACGGGTTAAAATAACAGATTTGGAAGCTGATAAACGCCTGAATTGAAATGCAGTGGGTGTACAGAAACATGCTACATATGATGTCAGCTCAAGGTCTCTGCTCAGTATTGGTTTTGACTGACAGCCGTTCTGAACGTGAACACTGCGTGTGACAAGAACTTGCCCCACCTCCCGCAATTTTTTTTTGTCTGAGTAAGGGAAATGCTCTAAATAACGAGGTCTCATCTTTCAAAATATATTGAGTCATTAAGGATTATAATAAATAGCACTTTGATGTCATACAAGAAAGCCAAACACCCGTTATACCATCTCAGTTATCACATTTCCATATCATAAAACTAATTTCATATAGTGTCAACGTTTATGATCACTGCTTGATGTACAGTTACAAGATGACATGGTGTCATACCCTGGGTTGTTCTGAACAGAATGATGTTTGTCATATTGTGAAGACATTTGGTGGGGAGCACGCATCTGAATGCGCTCTTCACTCTTTTCTACAGTGCATTCGGAAGGTATTCAGACCCCTTGACTTTTTCTACATTTTGTTACGTTACAGCCTTATTCTGAAATGTATTAAATACATTTTTTCCTCCTCAATCTTCACACAATACCCCATAATGACAAAGCGAAAACAGTAAAGTTTATTAAAAATAAAAAACAGAACAATCTTTGCGATGAGACTCAAAATGTTGCTCAAGTTCATCGTGTTTCCATTGATCATCCTTGAGATGTTTCTACAACTTGATTGGAGTCCACCTGGGGTAAATTTTAATTGTTTGGACATGATTTGGAAAGGCACACACCTGTCTATATAAGGTCCCACAGTTCTCAGTGCAAAAACCAAGCCATGAGGTGGAAGGAATTGTCCGTAGAGCTCCGAGACAGGATTATGTCAAGGCACAGATCTGGGAAAGGGTACCATTTCTGCAGCATTGAAGGTCCCCAAGAACACAGTGGCCTCCATCATTCTTAAATGGAAGAAGATTGTAACCACCAAGACTCCCTAAATCTATCCACAGGGCCAAACTGAGCAATCGGGGGAGAAGGGACTTGGTCAGGGAGGTGACCAAGAACCTGATGGTCACTCTGACAGAGCTACAGAGTTCCTCTGTGGAGATGGGAGAACCTTCCTGAAGGACAACCATTTCTGCAGCACTCCACCAATCAGGACTTTATGGTAGTGGCCAGACGGAAGCCACTCCTCAGTAAAAGGCACCTAAAGGACTCTCAGACCATGAGAAAGAAGATTATCTGGTCTGATGAAACCAAGATTGGTTTCCTTGATTGGTTTCCTCAAGTCCGGGCTCTGCCCAGCCAGAGCCTGGACTTGAACCCAATCGAACATCTCTGGAGAGACCTGAAAATAGCTGTCCAGCGACGCTCCCCATCCAACATGACAGAGCTTAATACAGGTGTGCCAAGCTTAGCATCATACCCAAGAAGACTCAAAGTGGAAGAATAATTCTAACAAATAATGTGAAAAATATAACACTAATATATCTTGAGACAATACATGTTAGAAACACCTTGGGCAGCGATTACAGTTGTGAATCTTTTTGGATAAGTCTCTAAGAGCTTTACACACCTGGATTGTACAATATACAATTATTCAAGCTCTGTCAAGTTGGTTATTGCTTGAATGCCATTTCCAAGTCTTGCCATAGATTTTCAAGTTGATTTTAAGTCAAAACTAACTAGGCCACTAAGGAACATTCAATGTCTTCTTGGTAAGCAACTCCAGTGTAGATTTGGCCTTGTGTTTTAGGTTATTGTCCTGCTGAAAGGTGAATTTGTCCCCCCAGTGTCTGTTGGAAAGAAGACTGGACCAGGTTTTCCTCTAGGATTTTGACTGTACATAGCTGTATTCTGTTACTTTCTGTCCTAAAGAACTCCCTTTCCAATGGTGGTGGCTGCATACCAATAACATGATGCAGCCACCACCATGCTTGAAAATATGAAGAGTAGTACTCAGTTATGTGTTGTTGGATTTGCCCCAAACATAACGCTTTGTATTCAGGACAAAAAGTTACTGTGTCATTTAGGTTAGTATTGTGGAGTAACTACAATGTTGGTGATCCATCCATCCTCTTGATATTTATTTTCTTCATATCACAATCATTAAACTCTGTTTTAAAATCGCCATTGGCCTCATGGTGAAATCCCTGAGCAGTTTCCTTCCTCTCTGGCAACTGAGGTAGGAAGGAAGTCTGCATCTTTGTAGTGACTGGGTGTATTGATACACCATCCAAAGCCTAATTAATAACTTCACCATGCTCAAAGGGATTTTCAGTGTCTGCTTTTTTATATTTTTAGACATCTACCAATCGGTGCCCTTCTTTGTTAGGTATTGAAAAACCTCCCTGGTCTTTGTGGTTGAATCTGTGGTTGAAATTCACTACTCGATTTGAGTGACCTTACAATTATTTTTATGTGTGGGGTACAGAGATGTGCTAGTCATTTAAAAATCATGTTAACCACTATTATTGAACACAGAATGAGTCTTAAGCACATTTTTACTCCTGAACATTTCCGCTTGTAATTTTTCATAATTTTGAAAATGTTCTATAAAGAAAATTCCACTTGACATTATGGGGTTATTGTGTGGATATCAGAGACACAAAATCAAAATGTAATCAATTTGAAATTCAGGCTGTAACACAACAAAATGTTGAAAAAGTACAGAGTTATGAATACTTTCTGGAGGCACTGTATGTGGCCACTTGGAGACACCAGTTAGACCTCTCACTCAAACCCTTGTAATTTTTTTGTCTTATTTTGCACCTACCCCAAATTATCAGGTTACTGAATGTATCCAGAGTATTGTCAGATTTCGTTATCAACAAATGCAATGAAAGTACAGCAAATGTCAAATGCACATATAATCTACAGTGTAATGTTTGGATTCAGTCTTGTCAGATGAACTGTTTAGTCCTCACCTTTTTAGTCTAATTTTCCCATAATCTCCAAAATGTTCCCTTTAAATTGCTGCCATGGTTATGCATATGCTTTCCATATTTCTTCTGTAAGAAACATTTCAATTTAGCGCTATTCATATAGGACAACTCCAGCGTGTGTACTGGGTTGAATAGAAGGTTAGATCATTTTTAAATCCATTTACTTATTCACACTAGCTGCTACTTAAAGGACTAAATGGTAATGATTTGTGAGAATTGAAAACAAACTGCACAACCGCTATAGAAATACCATTTGTCAAAAGTCCTTTATTAGTTTTGTGTAAGGTATGTTGATAGTTTAGCAGGGGTGTCAAACTAATTTGCCCTGTGGGCTGCATTTGGTCTTCACTGAGGTTGAGGGCCACACTTGATATATTGATATTTCCTCGCCGTCAAAACGTGTAAAAAATTGTCCCCTATCAATCGCTTCTGGAATTTTCTATGTTCCCTGACTGTCTAGCTTTCGTTTCAATGACTAATAGCAAGCTGGACAGAGTGAAGACTATAAATGTAGGTCCATTATTTCCAAACAGTTTCAATGTGATTTTTGTCATTTAAATGTCAATTTGAGATACAAAAACAAGATTGAAATGGCCTTGAGTTTGACACGAAGGTATGTTGATGGCAGTTGTGTAAGTATGTTTTGTGTGAGCAGGGCCTGTTGCTCATTGTCCCTTGGTTTCAGAGGAGAATAGGGTTTTGTTGCCACACCCATAGAGCCCTCAGGTCCTCTGTAGCTC
The DNA here is from genome assembly GCA_030435695.1 of Brachymystax lenok tsinlingensis. Lineage (NCBI taxonomy): Eukaryota > Metazoa > Chordata > Actinopteri > Salmoniformes > Salmonidae > Brachymystax > Brachymystax lenok. The sequence goes on along the minus strand of CM059790.1, from coordinate 27,489,524 downwards.
TTCCTCCTGTAAGGCAGAGGTTAGAGCTGCCGAACACTATTACCACCATCTTAAATACACAATCCTCAGGCTTTACATGGCATCATATTAAAGTACTGCCAGCTTTAGGTGGCCTAATCTAATTGTGTGCTATGGGTAGAATTTAATTTGGCCATGTGGCATTTTTAAGAGCATGTTGTTAAAGCTCTGATACCTCCAGGAAGGGGAATGTAATAAAGTTATTTCTGTCCATATCATTTCACATTTCTCCCGACTCCCATTCTCATATGAGAGCAAACACCATTAGGGTAAATGATCAGCCAGAGCCTGACTGTACTTATCTATATTTGGCTTGGTGTGGGATGTACTATAGCGCTGGGATGATAAACCCCAAATTACCCACACCGACATTGCCCTCTTACCGGAGCAGTGTGCTTAGGTCGGTAATTTTCCGTGATTTTTCTACACCACGTTCCTGCACATATTTTTTGTTCTAAAACGATTATTTGGCCAACAGTGATCTGCCTGTTAAGCTGTCAGCTGCTGTGTGAGCGAGCCACTCGCTCCCTATCCCCACTGTGTGCACAGAGGAGGGAGGGATGCTTTCTGATAAGCACAAGCAAATGACCATTGCTCCAAATGCAATTGCGGGACAGACTGTTTTCAAAGGTACTACTATTTATTTCTCACCTCTTAATATTGAGCTCATGCAACCACTTTTTACAACCGGAGAATGGTTTTGATGTGCCCGTGGAGCGGAGTGCACCATTTGCGCTGAATAGGCTTACATCAAGTAGCATAGTCCTAGTACTGGAAAGTTTTGTTGGACATTACATTTACTGATAGCCATATAGGCTAATTGATTAAACAATCTAGCAACAAGATCATATTTAGAGTTAGCATTCTAGCGAAGTGTTTTGAGTTCTCACTTCCGCAGGTGGTGAATAATAAAGCCTAGAACAGGGGTGTCAAACTCGTTACATGGAGGGCCTAATGTCTGCAGGTTTTTGGTTTTTCCTTTCAATTAAGCCCTGGACAACCAGGTGTGGGGAGTTCCTTACTAATTAGTGACCTTAATTCATCAATCAAGTACAAAGGAGGAGTGAAAACCTGCAAACATCTCAGCCCTCCGTGGAATACATTTGACACCTGTGGCCTAGGCCAATAGGCGTCGGCAAATTAATCTCTGAAGACCTCAAAACACATCTGGTCATTCGGGATCCTATTTTTGACAGGTTGCACATCAAAATATAATTCATGCATTCCCTAGAATAATTTACTTTTTCTATCATAGGATATACAATCTCAGTTACTTGTTTTACTTGGCACAGCAACAAAAAACTGCCACTAATGGAAATTGTCCTTTATTTATCTATGTATGTATGTATGTATAAATAAATAATCGTATTTATATATTTTATCATATTACTTTTGGTCCATATTGCCCAGCAAAAAATGCTTTTAATTTTTTTTTTTTTCCTTTTATTTAACTAGGCAAGTCAGTTAAGAACAAATTCTTATTTTCAATGACGGCCTAGGAACAGTGGGTTAACTGCCTTGTTCAGGGGCAGAACAACAGATTTTTTTACCTTGTCAGCTCGGGAATTCGATCTTGCAACCTTTTGGTTACTAGTCCAACGCTCTAACCACTAGGCTACCTGCCGCCCCAATGCCTGTTTACTCTTCGTTACTGTATTTGTTGTTTGCTATTAAACTATTGCGTTTCTACATTGTTTACTTTAATGGGTTTGTCTAAAAATAGCATTGGTGAGTGTAATTGAAGCTGATTCTTTTTGAAGTAGCCCTGGGGTAAAAAAAAACCCACAAGCACCACATTATTCTCATGCTCACACAGCATGCACAGAAACGCATGAAGGCAAATAGGGCACAGATGCACACATACATAAAAGCGTGCCAGTATACGTCATTCCACAGAATGTCACAGGCCCCACCACTCCAAGGACTCTTGGTTAGTGGTCCATTAATTATTGTTCAGTGAGAAGTGTACAGCGAAAATAGACCTTGGAGGGAGCAACCTTGAGGGAATCTTATTTGAGTCAGAAAATGATGTTCATATGACAGGGAAGGTATAGAACCTTGCAGAGAGCATATCCAACTGACAATCTCTTAGGAAAAAAGACCGTAACTGATGTTGGCACAAGATGGAAGGAAAGTTGGAGCATAACTAACTAAATTACAGTTAAAATATATGCTTAATCCAGGATAAACTGATGTATATAATTTATCATACTTGAAAGAATTCACAAATTCTACAGCACAACTGCAGAGTCATGTCTTAAGTGTAAAACGAATAATGACTAATCCTTATGCTTTCTGGGAATAAAGTCTGGACGTTGTGGGCACCGCTAGAAAGTTGGCTGTCAGAAGTATTACAATGTAAAATTTACTTTTAATCTGTCTGCCTGCATATTGTAAGACATTTGCATATGGGTGTGTATTCAGTGCTTGACTTGGGCCAGAGCTGTCCGGAACACCATACTGGCACTTTCAATTTTGGGGGAATTGCGTACCGGCTCCTCTATTAAAACAAGTAGCCTTTTGCTGGCCCAGATTCACACAACCTGGCAAAAAAGGTTGATCAAAGTGGAATGAAGGCGGGATCTCTGAACAGTTGATGTTGAGATGTCTGTAACTTGAACTCTGTGAAGCATTTATTTGGGCTGCAATTTCTGAGGCTGGTGACTCTAATGAATGTATCCTCTGCAGCAGAGGTAGTTCTGGGTCTTCCTTTCCTGTGGCGGTACTCATGAGAGCCAGTTTCATTTTAGCGCTTGATGGTTTTTGCGACTGCACTTGAAGAAATGTACAAAGTTCTTGAAATTTTCCGTATTGACTGCCCTGCATGTAAAGTAATGATGGACTGTCATTTCTTTTTGTTTATTGGAGATGTTCTTGCCATAATATGGACTTGGTCTTTTACCAAATAGGGCTATCTTTTGAATACCACCCCTACCTTGTCACAACACAACTGTTTGCCTCAAATGCATTAAGAAGGAAAGAAATTCTGCACATTAACTTTTAACAAGGCACACCTGTTAATTGAAATGCATTCTAGATGACTACCTCATGAAGCTGGTAGAGAGAATGCCAAAAGTGCAAAGCTGTCATCAAGGCATAGGGTGGCTATTTTGAAGAATATCAAATATATATATATATATATAATATATACACTGCTCAAAAAAATAAAGGGAACACTTAAACAACACAATGTAACTCCAAGTCAATCACACTTCTGTGAAATCAAACTGTCCACTTAGGAAGCAACACTGATTGACAATAAATTTCACATGCTGTTGTGCAAATGGAATAGACAACAGGTGGAAATTATAGGCAATTAGCAAGACACCCCCAATAAAGGAGTGGTTCTGAAGGTGGTGACCACAGACCACTTCTCAGTTCCTATGCTTCCTGGCTGATGTTTTGGTCACTTTTGAATGCTGGCAGTGCTTTCACTCTAGTGGTAGCATGAGACGGAGTCTACAACCCACACAAGTGGCTCAGGTAGTGCAGCTCATCCAGGATGGCACATCAATGCGAGCTGTGGCAAGAAGGTTTGCTGTGTCTGTCAGCGTAGTGTCCAGAGCATGGAGGCGCTACCAGGAGACAGGCCAGTACATCAGGAGGCGTGGAGGAGGCCGTGGGAGGGCAACAACCCAGCAGCAGGACCACTACCTCCGCCTTTGTGCAAGGAGGAGCCCTGCCAGAGCCCTGCAAAATGACCTCCAGCAGGCCACAAATGTGCATGTGTCTGCTCAAACGGTCAGAAACAGACTCCATGAGGGTGGTATGAGGGCACAACGTCCACAGGTGGGGGTTGTGCTTACAGCCCAACACCGTGCAGGACGTTTGGCATTTGCCAGAGAACACCAAGATTGGCAAATTCGCCACTGGCGCCCTGTGCTCTTCACAGATGAAAGCAGGTTCACACTGAGCACGTGACAGGCGTGACAGAGTCTGGAGACGCCGTGGAGAACGTTCTGCTGCCTGCAACATCCTCCAGCATGACCGGTTTGGCGGTGGGTCAGTCATGGTGTGGGGTGGCATTTCTTTGGGGGGCAGCACAGCCCTCCATGTGCTCGCCAGAGGTAGCCTGACTGCCATTAGGTACCGAGATGAGATCCTCAGACTCCTTGTGAGACCATATGCTGGTGCGGTTGGCCCTGGGTTCCTCCTAATGCAAGACAATGCTAGACCTCATGTGGCTGGAGTGTGTCAGCAGTTCCTGCAAGAGGAAGGCATTGATGCTAAGGACTGGCCCGCCCGTTCCCCAGACCTGAATCCAATTGAGCACATCTGGGACATCATGTCTCGCTCCATCCACCAACGCCACGTTGCACCACAGACTGTCCAGGAGTTGGCGGATGCTTTAGTCCAGGTCTGGGAGGAGATCCCTCAGGAGACCATCCGCCACCTCATCAGGAGCATGCCCAAGCGTTGTAGGGAGGTCATTCAGGCACTTGGAGGCCACACACACTACTGAGCCTCATTTTGACTTGTTTTAAGGACATTACATCAAAGTTGGATCAGCCTGTAGTGTGGTTTTCCACTTTAATTTTGAGTGTGACTCCAAATCCAGACCTCCATGGGTTGATAAATTTGATTTCCATTGATAATTTCTGTGTGATTTTGTCAGCACATTCAACTATGTAAAGAAAAAAGTATTTAATAAGATTATTTCATTCATTCAGATCTATGATGTGTTATTTTAGTGTTCCCTTTATTTTTTTGAGCAGTGTGTGTGTGTATATATATTTTTTTGGTTACTACATGATTCCATATGGGTTATTTCATAGTTTTGATGTCTTTACTATTATTCTACAAATAAAGAAGCTTTTGATATGTCTGTCCCGTCTGTCAGTCTTCTAGTTAGACATCTTGCTTTGAAGTAGCCTACCTTATCCATTTGATCCCTGATTTATTGAATGAGGAAATAATTTTATAAAGACAAAAGTATTTGTTTGTGACGCTGAAAAAGTCAAGCCTGCACACCCAGGAGCTCTCCTGATGGAGGGTTGACCACATCTTGATAACATGTCACTAACAGTGCAGTTCTAAGTGCCTTGATCAACGGCAGGAGTTGGTATATCTACATGGGTTCAGACAACAGTTTTTCAGTGTCAATAATGTTTACTTTTTCATGTAGGATATAATAAGTCATGAAAATATGCTTCAAAGTATAGAGATCTATATAGCATAATGTAATTTGTGAATTTCAGTGAACATAGTCTAATGGACTGACTTGGAAAAAGACAGCTCCTGCAATTATTCTATCCCAAGTCATGCACTGGGTGTAGTGAGATATCCAATGGGCTGGATGATTCTCTTCTCATCTTGAAAAGACTTGGAAGTCAATCAATCCGCCATCATTGACACAATGGAAAAATCTAATAATTTATTTTTGGGATAGCATGGGTAGTTTGTATCTGGAGTGTATAAAAAAAAAAAAACTGACACACATATACAGTTGAAGTCGGAAGTTTACATACACCTTAGCCAAATACATTTAAACTCAGTTTTTCACAATTACTGATATTTAATCCTAGTAAAAAAATATCTGTCGTAGGTCAGTTAGGATCACCACTTTATTTTAAGAATGTGAAATGTCAGAATAATAGTAGAGAGAATGGTTTATTTCAGCTTTTATTTCTTTCATCACATTCCCAGTGGGTCAGAAGTTTACATACACTCAATTAGTATTTGGTAGCATTGCCTTTAAATTGTTTAACTTGGGTCAAACGTTTCAGGTAACCTTCCACAAGCTTCCCACAATAAGTTGGGTGAATTTTGGCCCATTCCTCCTGACAGCTGTTGTAACTGAGTCAGGTTTGTAGGCCTCCTTGCTCGCACACGCTTTTTCAGTTCTGCCCACAAAATTTCAATGGGATTGAGGTCAGGGCTTTGTGATGGCCACTCCAATACTTTGACTTTGTTGTTCTTTAGCCATTTTGCCACAACTTTGGAAGTATGCTTGGGGTCATTGTCCATTTGGAAGACCCATTTGCGACCAAGCTTTAACTTCCTGACTGATGTCTTGAGATGTTGCTTCAATATATCCACATTTTCCTACCTCATGATGCCATCTATTTTGTGAAGTGCATCAGTCCCTCCTGCAGCAAAGCACCCCCACAACATGATGCTGCCACCCCTGTGCTTCGCGGTTGGGATGTTTTTCCTCGGCTTGCAAGCCTCCCCCTTTTTCCTCCAAACATAACAATGGTCATTATGGCCAAACAGTTCTATTTTTGTTTCATCAGACCAGTGGATATTTCTCCAAAAAGTACGATTTTTGTCCCCATGTGCAGTTGCAAACCGTAGTCTGGCTTTTTTTATGGCGATATAGGACTCGTTTTACTGTGGATATAGATACTTTTGTACCTGTTTCCTCCAGCATCTTCACAAGGTCCTTTGCTGTTGTTCTAAGGTTGATTTGCACTTTTCGCACCAAAGTATGTTAATCACTAGGAGACAGAACACGTCTCCTTCCTGAGCGGTATGACGACTGAGTGGTCCCATGGTGTTTATACTTGCGTACTACTGTTTGTACAGATGAACGTGGTACCTTCAGGCGTTTATAAATTGCTCCCAATGATGAACCAGAATTGTGGAGGTCTACAATTTTTTTTTCGGAGGTCTTGGCTGATTTCTTTTGATTTTCCCATGATGTCAAGCAAATAGCCACTGAGTTTGAAGGTAGGCCTTGAAATACATCCACAGGTACACCAATTGACTCAAATTATGTCAATTAGCCTATCAGAAGCTTCTAAAGCCATGACATCATTTCCTAGAAGTCAACTTAGTGTATGTTAACTTCTGACCCACTGGAATTGTGATACAGTGAATGATGAGTGAAATAATCTGTTTGTAAACAATTGTTGGAAAAATTACTTGCGTCATGCACAAAGTAGATGTCCTAACCCACTTTCCAAAACTATAGTTTGTTAACAAGAAATTTGTGGAGTGGTTGAAAAACAAGTTTTAATGACTCCAACATAAGTGTATGTAAACTTCCGACTTCATCTGTGTGTGTGTGTGTGTGTGTGTGTGTGTGTGTATATATATATATATATATATATATATATATATATATATATACACACACACACACACACACACACAAGTATGTGGACACCCCTTTAAATTAGTGGATTTAGCTATTTCAGTCACACTTGTTGCTGACAGTGTATAAAATCAAGCACTCAGACATGTAATCTCCATAGACAAACATTGGAAATAAAATGGCCTTACTGAAGAGCTCTGTGACTTTCAATGTGGCACCTTCATAGGATGCCACCTTTCCAACAAGTCAGTTCATCAAATTTCTGCCCTGCTAGAGCTAGGAGCAACAACGACTCAGCCGCGAAGTGGTAGGCCACATAAGCTCACAGAACGAGACCACCAAGTGCTGAAACTCGTAGCGTGTAAAAATCGCCTGTCCTCGGTTGCAACACTTACTACCGCGTTCCAAACTGCCTCTGGAAGCAACGTCCGCACAAGAACTGTTCGTCGGGAACTGTTTGTCGGCCAAGCAGCCGCACACAAGCCTAAGATCACCATGCGCAATGCCAAGTGTCGGCTGGAGTGGTGTAAAGCTTGCCGCCATTGGACTCTGGAGCAGTGAAATCGCATAGTGCCAACTGTAAAATCGCTGAAGTTGGAGACTTATACCTCCCTCACTAACTTTAAGCATCAGCTATCTGAGCAGCTTACCGATCGCTGCAGCTGTACACAGCCCATCTGTAAATAGCCCATCCAACTACCTACCTCATTCCCATATTGTTTTAAATTACTTTTTTTCCTTTTTTGCACACCAGTATTTGTACTTGCACATCTATCACTCCAGTGTTAATTTGCTAAATTGTAATTACTTCGCTACTATGGCCTATTTATTGCCTTACCTCCTTACTTGATTTGCACACACTGTATATTGACTTTTTCTCTTGTGTTATTGACTGTACATTTGTTTATTCCATGTGTAACTCTGTGTTGTTTGTGTTGCACTGCTTTGCTTTATCTTGGCCAGATTTCAGTTGTAAATGAGAACTTGTTCTCAACTGGCCTACCTGGTTAAATAAATGAGAAATAAAATAAAAAGCAATGGCATTCTAGACAATTATGACCTTTCAACTTTGTGGCAACAGTTTGGGCAAGGCCCTTTCCTGTTTCAGCATGACAATGCCCCCATGCACAAACCGAGGTCCATACAGAAATGGTTTGTCGAGATCGGTTTGGAAGAACTTGACTGGCCTGCACAGAGCCCTGACCTCAACCCCATCGAACACCTTTGGGATGAATTGGAACGCCGACTGCAAGCCAGGCCTAATTGCCCAACATCAGTGCCCGACCTCACTAATGCTGCTGTCGCTGAATGGAAGCAAATCCCTGCCACAATGTTCCAACATCTAGTGGAAAACCTTCCCAGAAGAGTGGAGGCTGTTCTAGCACCCACTCCATATTAATGCCCATGATTTCGGAATGAGATGGTCGATAAGCAGGTGTCCACATGCTTTTGGTCATGTAGTGTATAATAAAACGATGTAGAACTGGTTGGAAGGACTGAGCAGCACAGTGGCCGCTCACCTGGACCTGAGGAAAGTGCACCTGAATATCCACGCATGCAAACAGACAGACGAGCACTTTAATTCTGTTCTTGGAGGTGTATATTAACATTTACTGCGTGTACACACTGATATACACACAGCTACATACATATTGGCACGTACACAACACCATAGGCTACAATAGGTCACATCCATGCTGACAGTAATTATTTTCTAACTGCAGGCAGAACATTAGCTATGCCACTTGTCAAGGTTCTAATAATGACCATTTGACGTACATGTTAGTGACGTCAGTCCTAGTCTACTGAGTAAGCAAAAGGTTCTGCCTTCCAAGGCAAATTAGTTGCATTCCTGGTCATTCTGCCTCAATAGCAGCTGAGTCATCGAGCACGGGCTCTGTCTAAATTTAGACTATGCTTCGCACTGCCCTCTACGGACTGGCCCGGGGTAGCAGTCTGACCAATGCTATCTGCACCTGTGTTTTGCCCTGAAATAAAAATGGTTGGTTGTTTGTTTTGCAGGGATGACGCCAGCAGTATCTTTGATGGGTTAATGGAAGAAGATGAAAAGGACAAAGCAAAACGGTAAGGTCTTTATGAGCTCAAGCAGTACACTAGACACCTCTGTACATAGGCTTAGTTTGATCAAATCACATTTTATTTGTCACATGAATACAACAGATGCAGACCTTACAGTGAAATGCTTACTTACAAGCCCAGAACCAACAATGCAGTTTTATGAAAATACCCAAAGAAAAAGTAAGAGATAAGAATGACAAATAATTGAAGAGCAGCAGGAAATAACAATAGCGGGGCTATATACAGGGGGTACCGGTACAGAGTCAATGTGTGGGGCTCCGCTGTCAAGGTAATATGTACATGTAGGTAAAGTTATTAAAGTGACTATGCATAGATAATAACAGAGTAGCAGCAGCGTTCGAGGGAGAGGGGTTAATGCAAATAGTCTGGGTAGCCATTTGATTAGCTGTTCAGGAGTCTTATGGCTTGGGGGTATAAGCTATTTAGGAGCCTCTTGGACCTAGACTTGGCGCTGCGGTACCACTTTCTGTGCGGTAGCAGAGAGCACAGTCTATGACTAGGGTGGCTGGAGTCTTTGACAATTTTTAGCGCCTTCTTCTGACACCGCCTGGTATAGAGGTCCAGGATGGCAGGAAGCTTGGCCCCGGTGATGTACTGGGCCGTACCCACTACCCTCTGTAGTGCCTTGCGGTCGGGGGCCGAGCTGTTGCCATACCAGGCAGTAAGGCAACCCGTCAGGATGCTCTCGATGGTGCAGCTATAAAACCTTTTGGGGTTCTGAGGACCCATGCCAAATCTTTTCAGTCTCCTGAGGTTTTGTTGTGCCCTCTTCACGTCTGTCTTGGTGTGCATGGACCATGTTAGTTTGTTGGTGATGTGGATGCCAAGGAACTTGACACTCAACCTGCTCCACTACAGCCCCGTCAATGAGAATGGGGGTGTCCTCGGTCCTCCTTTTCCTGTAGTCCACAATCATCTCCTTTGTCTTGATCACGTAGAGGGAGAGGTTGTTGTCCTTGCACCACACGGTCAGGTCTCTGACCTCCTCCCTATAGGCTGTCTCATTGTTGTCGGTGATCAAGCCTACCACTGTTGTGTCATCAGCAAACTTAATGATGGTGTTGGAGTCGTGCCTGGCCGTGCAGTCATGAGTGAACAGAGAGTACAGGAGGGGGCTGAGCACACACCCCTGAGGGGCCCCCGTGTTGAGGATCAGCGTGGTGGCTGTGTTGTTACCTACCCTTACCACCTGGGGGTGGCCCGTCAGGAAGTCTAGGATCCAGTTGCAGAGGGAGGTGTTTAGTTCCAGGGTCCTTAGCTTAGTGATGAGCTTTGAGGGTACAATGGTGTTGAACGCTGAGCTGTAGTCAATGAATAGCATTCTCACATAGGTGTTCCTTTTGTCCAGGTGTGAAAGGGCAGTGTGGAGTGCAATAGAGATTGCATCATCTGTGGATCTGTTGGTGCGGAATGCAAATTGGAGTGGGTCTAGGGTTTCTGGGATAATGGTGTTGATGTGAGCCATGAACGGCCTTTCAAAGCAGTTCATGGCTACACACATGAGTGCTACGGGTCGGTAGTCATTTAGGCAGGTTACCTTAGTGTTCTTGGGAACAGGGACTATGGTGGTCTGCTTGAAACATGTTGGTATTACAGACTCAGACAGGGATAGGTTGAAAATGTCAGTAAAGACACTTGCCAGTTGGTCAGCGCATGCTCGGAGTACATGTCCTGGTAATCCGTCTGTCGCTGCGGCCTTGTGAATGTTGACCTGTTTAAAGGTCTTACTCACATCGGCTGCGGGGGATCATAATCACACAGTCGTCCAGAACAGCTGATGCTCTCATGCATGTTTCAGTGTTACTTTCCTCTTCCGCGAGCAAAGAAGTTTCTTAGCACGTCTGGTAGGCTCGTGTCACTGGGCAGCTCTCGGGCTGTGCTTCCCTTTTGTAGTCCGTAATAGTTTGCAAGCCCTTCCACATCCGACGAGCGTCGGAGCCGGTGTAGTATGATTCGATCTTAGTCCTGTATTGACGCTTTGCCTTTTTGATAGTTCGTCAGAGGGCATAGCGGGATTTCTTATAAGCTTCCGGGTAAGAGTCCCACTCCTTGAAAGCGGCAGCTCTACCTATTAGCTCAGTGCGAATGTTGCCTGTAATCATTGTTGTTTTTGTTAGCATCTTAGTATATATGTTCTTGTTTCTCATGTCCAACCCTCCAGAGTGTCCCGTAACAAGTCTGAGAAGAAGCGCAGAGACCAGTTCAATGTCCTCATCAAGGAGCTGGGTACCATGCTGCCAGGCAACACCCGGAAGATGGACAAGTCCACCATTTTACAGAAGAGCATCGACTTCCTGCGCAAGCATAAAGGTAAGCACCTCTCCTCCTAGCCCTCGGATATCAACATGACTGGAAGATTAGGAACATTTCTGTGTTTTTACCAAGCTGTCTGAGTATTTCACATCAGTTACTCCCCCATCTGTGTTTCTGTCAGAAATAGCTGCGCAGTCAGAGTCGAGTGAGATCCGACAGGACTGGAAACCTCCTTTTCTTAGTAATGAAGAGTTCACACAGCTGATGCTGGAGGTGAGTGGCACTTGACACACTGAAAGTACAGTAGTTTGCACATCGTTTCACTAAGAAGTATCTAGAAAGAAAGGATGTCAGTCCAAGGATATCAGTAGCAACATTCTGTACTGTTTTTGTAGTTAACTGAAGAAGGTTGACAACGAAACGTCTGTGAATTTTTTTCCCTGCCTGCTGTGTAAGCAAGAAAACCCCCCCACCCTTTTTGGTTTAACGCACCAAGGACTATTCAAGTTCAAGGTTGAGCGCAATGGTACCTGTTTTCTACATAGTTCACTTTCTCACATTCTATTTTGCAAGTAGATGGTGTTTTAACACACTGTTTTGTATCTGCTAGGCATTAGACGGCTTCTTCCTAGCAATTATGACAGATGGGAACATAATCTATGTCTCAGAGAGTGTTACATCTCTACTGGAGCATCTTCCTGTAAGTATTCACTCAGTACATATACATGAGTTAATGCCTACAGTATGTAAGTTTGACTTCCATGACCAAGGATGACATACATGTGTGTGTTTGTTTCAGTCTGACCTGGTGGATCAGAACCTGTTGAACTTCCTGCCCCTGGTGGAACATTCAGATGTGTATAAAGCCCTGTCGTCTCACATACTGGAGGGAGAGGCGCTTACGCCAGAGGATCTCAAGAGTAAGTACTGGAGCTGTTTCTATATTGTCTAGTAGTTTCTATCATGTTCATGGTCTAAATGGCCTATGTCCAGTTTCTTTGGCCACAGCATGCCATGAGCAGATGATTTGTTTGTTTATTTAAACCAAGTCTATCAAATAGTACTCTGCTTTATTGTATGATTTAATTTGTTTTCAGCGAAAAACCAGTTAGAATTCTGTTGCCACATGCTCCGAGGGACGATCGACCCCAAAGAGCCTCCTGTGTATGAGTATGTTAAGTTCATCGGAAACTTCAAGTCCCTGAATAATGGTACATTTTCATTATATTGATTTAGGGAAAATTAGGCTTTGAATGTAGTACACAAGTAGCTGGTCTGTATTTAGTTTGTGACCATAAATGCACTTAGTCATTGTTGCCTTTTGGTCGGTCTAAGTTGTAATTTTCCCTTTCTCCTATAGTGCCTAACTCAACTCGAAATGGCTTGGAAGGGGTGATTCAGCGGTCACTCCGGCCCGCTTTTGAGGACCGAGTCTGTTTCATAGCAACTGTGAGATTAGCCAAACCACAGTTTATCAAGGTAAGACAATTGGAATTCCAGAGACTTATATATCACAGACTGCATATTTCGGTAGCTAGGTAACCAAGTATGTCTAATGTTGTACTGTAAAGTGTTCTTAGTAGGAGTACTGTAAATTATTTCCTTTGTATGAGATGTAAACATCTAGTTTTTCCTCACCCCACAGGAGATGTGCACTGTGGAAGAACCCAATGAAGAATTCACCTCTAGACACAGTTTAGAATGGAAGTTCCTCTTCTTGGACCACAGGTAATGTGTGCTGTCTATATCCATGTCTGTGTGTGTGTTTACTTGCCTATGTCATGCAAGAGAGAGTTAGCCTTTAGCTGTGTGAGACTCAGCACAGCAGTCAGAACACAGTCCCAGTGAGAGTGTGTTTGGTTCAACTCTGTTAGCTGGCTGCTGTGTTCTATATCAGAGCCAGTCAGTCGGCTTGCTCTCTAGAGGAGACAGCTCTGAGTCTCAACCATTTGGGAGCAACAGCACTAGATGGAGTACTTAGTGTTTCACTGCTACTGAAAACCTCTATTATACGGACCTTTGTAGACACCATGTCCAGAGGGTAATGCAATGCTTTGTGTGGGGTTTTAATGTGTTATTATGCTGTCACATTAATAACATTGTTTGTTTATCTCCCCAGGGCTCCGCCCATAATAGGTTACCTGCCATTTGAGGTTCTGGGTACATCTGGATATGACTACTACCATGTAGATGACCTGGAGACACTGGCCAAATGCCACGAACACTGTGAGTCCTTTTTTTGTCGCATTTGTGTATTTTGTAAATGCACATTTTACGAGTGTGTTTGTGTTTTCCTGTCCCATGTACAGATCTGTAACATCATCTCTCTCTCTCTTGCTGTGTTCTGCAGTAATGCAGTATGGGAAGGGGAAATCGTGCTACTACAGGTTTCTCACCAAAGGGCAGCAGTGGATCTGGCTCCAGACTCATTACTACATCACCTACCACCAATGGAACTCCAGGCCCGAGTTCATCGTCTGCACGCACACTGTCGTCAGGTGAAGATCGACTAATCACTAAAAAGGATATTCATATGCATATCTCGCAACAAGTATCAATGTATCAGTCATACTACATACAGTGGGGCAAAAAAGTATTTAGTCGGCCACCAATTGTGCAAGTTCTCTCACTTAAAAAGATGAGAGAGGCCTGTAATTTTCATCATAGGTACACTTCAACTATGACAGACAAAATGAGGAAAAAGAATCCAGAAAATCACATTGTAGGATTTATTTGCAAATTATGGTGGAAAATAAGTATTTGGTCACATACAAACAAGCAAGATTTCTGGCTCTCACAGACCTTAACTTCTTTAAGAGGCTCCTCGTTCCTCCACTCATTACCTGTATTAATGGCACCTGTTTGAACTTGTTATCAGTATAAAAGACACCTGTCCACAACCTCAAACAGTCACACTCCAAACTCCACTATGGCCAAGACCAAAGAGCTGTCAAAGGACACCAGAAACAAAATTGTAGACCTGCACCAGGTTGGGAAGACTGAATCTGCAATAGGTATGCAGCTTGGTTAGAAGAAATCAACTGTGGGAGCAATTATTAGGAAATGGAAGACATACAAGACCACTGATAATCTTCCACGATCTGGGGCTCCACGCAAGATCTCACCCTGTGGGGTCAAAATGATCACAAGAACGGTGAGCAAAAATCCCAGAACCACACGGGGGGACCTAGTGAATGACCTGCAGAGAGCTGGGACCAAAGTAACAAAGCCTACCATCAGTAACACACTCGCGCCAGGGACTCAAATCCTGCAGTGCCAGGCGTGTCCCCTTCTTAAGCCAGTACATGTTCAGGCCCGTCTGAAGTTTGCTAGAGAGCATTTGGATGATCCAGATGAGGATTGGGAGAATGTCATATGGTCAGATGAAACCAAAACAGAACTTTTTGGTAAAAACTCAACTCGTCGTGTTTGGAGGACAAAGAATGCTGAGTTGCATCCAAAGAACACCATACCTACTGTGAAGCATGGGGGTGGAAACATCAGGCTTTGGGGCTGTTTTTCTGCAAAGGGACCAGGACTGACTGATCCGTGTAAAGGAAAGAATGAATGGGGCCATGTATCGTGAGATTTTGAGTGAAAACCTCCTTCCATCAACAAGGGCATTGAAGATGAAACGTGGCTGGGTCTTTCAGCATGACAATGATCCCAAACACACCGCCGAACATGAAGGAGTGGCCGTAAGAAGCATTTCAAGGTCCTGGAGTGGCCTAGCCAGTCTCCAGATCTCAACCCCATAGAAAATCTTTGGAGGGAGTTGAAAGTCCGTGTTGCCCAGCGACAGCCCCAAAACATCACTGCTCTAGAGGAGATCTGCATGGAGGAATGGGCCAAAATACCAGCAACAGTGTGTGAAAACCTTGTGAAGACTTACAGAAAACGTTTGACCTCTGTCATTGCCAACAAAGGGTATATAACAAAGTATTGAGATAAACTTTTGTTATTGACCAAATACTTATTTTCCACCATAATTTGCAAATAAATAAATTAAAAATCCTACAATGTGATTTTCTGGATTTCTTTTTCTCATTTCGTCTGTCATAGTTGAAGTGTACCTATGATGAAAATTACAGGCCTCTCTCATCTTTTTAAGTTGGAGAACTTGCACAATTGGTGGCTGACTAAATACTTTTTTGCCCCACTGTATAACCAGCAGTATTGCATTGATACCCTAAACACTATCACATACACTACCATCAGTCATGATGTTCAAACCTGTCTCTCTTGTGGAGCAGCTATGCTGAGGTGAGGGCTGAACAGCGCAGAGAGCTGGGGATTGTTGAGGAGTCACCGCCAGAGATCTCTGCAGTAGATAAGGTGAGACATTTATCAGACCAATGTGAGAACTTCCAGGAATAAAGAGGTGGCTGAGTTTGGTTAATGAGGTTATGTTCAGTTTAAGGGATAAGATGTCTCCCTGTCTGTGACTCTCACTGGAGTAAGACGTGGTTAAGTGCTCAGACAACAAGGATGATGTTAAAACATATTTGGTGAGCAAACAGCGGGGTTACGGGTTTTGAATGTATCCTTCCATCCCAGTAGTACGATCCTTCTTTTCACCAATCCAACTGTGTTAGATCCGTGATTACCTCATGCAATGGAGGAAGGAAGGATGTATTTCCCAAGTGTCCTAACAAGGCTTGGGAGTTCTAGTAGTGAGTCTCTACTGACTGTTCTTTCTGCTCTCTCATCTCACAGCAGTCTCAGGACTCTGGTTCTGAGTCTCAACACCAGCTCAACACCTCCAGTCTGAAGGAGGCCCTAGAGCGCTTTGACCGCAGCCGCACGCCCTCAGCCTCCTCGCGCAGCTCCCTCAAGTCCTCGTCCCACACTGCCATCTCCAACCCAGCCTGTAAGCGCTGACCAAATGACGTTACTACATCCATCTTGTCTAACATGATGTCATTTGTCTTGAGAGCTTCTTTGATCCTAAGAGTAAGGTGTTTGTTTTTTCCTTCTCAGCACCTAAGCTTAAGACAGACCGGGGTACACCGGGATGCCAGTCCGTCTCTGCTATTGAGATGACATCACAGCGAAGATCATCCATCAGCAGTCAGGTCAGTGTGGGTTTCTTTCAGCTTGCGGTCAAGCCTTTCTATATTTGATAGTGATTTGGTTCCTAATGTAGTTCCTGTGCTTGTATCCAACAGCAATCGATGAGCTCCCAGCACACCCAGAACACTGGGCAGAACATGGCCCCATCCATGGTTCCACAACAACAACAACCGCAGCAGCAGCAACAACAATTGCAACAGCAGCAACCACCACCACAACAGCAGCAGCTGCAGATCCAGCCCAGTGTCCAGGTGAGAAATCTTCCTCATGATGGTAATTTGGCAGTTTGTTTTGCTATAGTCAGTGACACAGAAACTCAGCAAAAAAAAAACTTCCTCTCACTGTCAACTGTGTTTATTTTCAGCAAACTTAACATGTGTAAATGTTTGTATGAACATAACAAGATTCAACAACTGAGACAAACTGTGACTAACAGAAATGGAATAATGTGTTCCTGAACAAAGGGGGGGTAAAAATCTAAAGTATTAGTCAGTATCTGGTGTGGCCACCAGCTGCATTAAGTACTGCAGTGCATCTCCTCCTCATGGACTGCACCAGATTTGCCAGTTATTGCTGTGAGACGTTACCCCACTCTTCCACCAAGGCACCTGCAAGTTCCCGGACATTTCTGGGGGGAATGGCCCTAGCCCTCACCCTCCGATCCAACATGTCCCAGACGTGCTCAATGGGATTGAGATCCGGGCTCTTCGCTGGCCATGGCAGAACACTGACATTCCTGTCTTGCAGGAAATCAAGCACAGAACGCGCAGTATGGCTGGTGGCATTGTCATGCTGGAGGGTCATGTCAGGATGAGCCTGCAGGAAGGGTACCACATGAGGGAGGAGGATGTCTTCCCTGTAACGCACAGCGTTGAGATTGCCTGCATTGACAACAAGCTCAGTCCAATGATGCTGTGACACACCACCCCAGACCATGATGGACCCTCCACCTCCAAATCGATCCCGCTCAAGAGTACAGGCCTCGGTGTAACGCTCATTCCTTCGACGATAGACGCTGATTGGACCATCACCCCTGGTGAGACAAAACCGCGACTTGTCAGTGAAGAGACTCGGGCAGTTGCTGTTGCCATCCTGTACCTGTCCCGCAGGTGTGATGTTCGGATGTACCGATCCTGTGCAGGTGTTGTTACACGTGGTCTGCCACTGCGAGGATGATCAGCTGTCCGTCCTGTCTCCCTTTATCGTTCACGCAGATGAGCAGGGAACCTGGTCATCTTTCTTTTGGTGTTTTTCAGAGTCAGTAGAAAGGCCTCTTTAGTGTCCTAAGTTTTCATAACTGTGACCTTAATTGCCTACCGTCTGTAAGCTGTTAGTGTCTAACGACCGTTCCACAGGTGCATGTTCATGAATTATTTCTGAGTTTATATATATATATTTTTTTATAATGAGCCATCCACAAACATCCCATATTTTCAACTTTGTTAGCCCATGGTACAGTTTTCCACCCAGCTGGACGCAATGCAGCACCTGAAGGATCAGCTGGAGCAGAGGACCAGGATGATCGAGGCCAACATCCAGAGGCAGCAGCAGGAGCTCAGGCAGATCCAGGAAGAGCTCAACAAGGTGCAGGGCCATGGCCTACAGGTGAGCACTGCCCCCTACTGTCTGTCTGGGGAACAGCGCTATAAGGGCCTCATATACTAACCACCACTGCCCTCTTATGTAGAACTGTGTAAGTACTTGAACCAAAAGGTCTGCACATTTGCGTGGATGCACGTATGTGTCATTATGCCTGTGTTTGTCTATGAAAGGAGATTAGTCTTACTCTGATATTTGCTCTGGTGCAGATGTTCCTCCAGCCGGGTGCAAGTGGGCTGAGCCTGGGCTCTGTGCAACTGGCCCACGGGACCACCATGCAGCCAGGGGGTGCTCTCACCATGCAGGGCCAAGTGGTGTCTGCAGGCAGTCTGCAGGGCAGCACTCCACAGCAGAAAACGGTCCAACAACAACCCCAGCAGCAGGCCCAGCCCCAACAACAGAACCTGCTACGAGACACCAGCTCTGTCCTCTCACAGTCTTCAGTGCGGTCGACTCACTCTCTGCCGCCCCAGCAGAGTGCCCTGCCGGCCTCCCTCTACAACACCATGATGATCTCTCAGCCCAACCAGGCCAATGTGGTCCAGATCGCCACCAGCCTGGCCCAGAACAGCAGCAACAACACGGCTGCCATGGCAAACTTTGCCCAGGACCGCTCGGGACAGATCAGGTACACAATGCCACCAACAGGGTATGTTCTCCTCTCACTCGGTATGCGCCACACTCAGCGGCTGATGTTACTGAGAAATATGCTGATTATCCACAGGATTTATCTGTTTAAAGAAAAAATATGTTGCTCATTCATTACCACCCTCACTACCTCATCTCTCTCAGGTTCCCTGCTGGCTCTCAGTTGCTGACTAAGCTGGTGACTGGGCCGATGGCGTGTGGAGCGGTCATGGTCCCTACAACCATGTTCATGGGCCAGGTGGTGACAGCGTTCGCTCCTCAGCAGGGCCAAACTCAGACCATCAGCATCGCCCAGCAGCAGCCTCAGCAACAGGAGCAGCAGACGCAGGCTCAGTCTCAGGCCGAAGCCACACAGCAAGGGCTGGCCCAGCAACAAACACAGTTCCTCCAGGTGAGGTGACCACCAGAGAGTACTGTTTCTAAAGGTAGATCTGGTACTTGTCCCTATTCTGACCAGCTACTCACCTCTCTGTTCTTCCTCTCTAGGGCCCTCGGCTGCTCCATGGAAACCAGTCCACCCAGTTGATCCTGCAAACGGCGTTCCCACTGCAGCAGCAAGGAGCCTTCGCCAGCACACAACACCAGCAGCAGCAGCAGCTACAACAGCAACATCAGCAGCAGCAGCAACAGCTCCAGCAGCAGCAACAACAACAGCAACAACAGCTCCAACAACAGCAGCAACAGGAGCAGCAGCTGGCCTCTCACAGGGCAGATAGTATGTCAGGCCGCTCCAGCACACAGCCCCAGTAACCTGGCAACATCCAATCAGACATGTGGACGGAACCGTCTGTGTGATAAGGTGAAGTGATCGGTTGAGAAATCAGTATTGAAACTATGCCTCTGAGGCTACCCTGCTTCAACTTGGTCTGTAGAGAGTGATGGATGGATCAATAGATGGATCTCTGGCTGCCTGCACTGAACTCATGAGCCACTGGCGCGTCAGAGAGAAAACAATGCTGTGCTTACAGTGAGCACGGAGTCGTTCCGCTTCATGGCCATGCTCAGAACTGGTTCCCACAGAGACCTTCACTCTGTCGAGGTTCCCTCACCACTGTGACAGGGGCCATTGCTTGTCCCCTGCCCTCTTCTTGTGTGTTTAGTGTGTGCTCCCGTCACCCTCACAGATTTTATTTATGCAGGACGATCCAGTCTGGAGCTTCAATCAAGGCTTCAAAGAAGTCCTACAGACAGCAGACAGACGCCTCATTTGTTTTCTGTTTTTCTCATATTGTTTTTCATGTCAAAAGTAATTATGGGTCAGAAAAGATTTTTAAGAATGTAATGTGGATTGAACTTTTATTGTACAGAACAAAAAATAATATGTAAATATATGGAAAAAAAGAAAAATAACTAATATTTTATATGATGCATGAAATGAAAAGCATAGTCTGTTATTTGTAGCTTTGAATATACCTTTTTTTCTAGTACTCTATGAAAAAAAGTAAACCTAAACACACTTAATGGCTGATCTTTTCACAGACTTTCTTCTTCCCAGGGGCCGTATGTCTGTTTGGGGCCGTGGGTGTCTGTGTAGCTGATGCTGCTGGTCGTGTCACAGTTTGTTTCATCCTCTTCCTCACTTTCGTAGTTTTAGTAAAACTCCTCTATTGAGATTAAAAACCGAAATGTTTTAAAGTTACAATATTTTTTTTAGAATATATGTTGTGGTCCAAAGTGACATGTTGAGGACTAAATAGATACATGATTTTACTCAGAACAATATTTTCAATTGTAAATAAAGCAAAGACCCAAAGTTGACCAAATAGACTTTTAAATGTATCCTATGGAAAGCTTATGAGCTCATTATTTACTCTGCCATCATGCCTCATAACATTTGCCATAGCTATTCATAAGCATTTTTTACTTTTAAAAAGTCATTAGTGTTTATCTTTAGTTGATTTAAATATGAGGCATTATGACTGTTTTAGAGTGGTCTCATAACGCTCATAGTGATGCATGCAAAGTACCTCTAGGTACAGACTATACTAGTGCTTTACAGTACTGTACTTTTTTAGCCCTAAAGGCTTATGTAGAAAAATGAGTATTCTCATATAAATATATATTAAATTACGTTTCAAATTGTCACAAAAATTACCTTAAACTCAGAAATGCAATTCAAGCATTGATATTTCTGCACATTATCCTATTTGCGCCGTTAGAAATCTAGTGTCTGTTCTATGACTGAAATGCATCCCCTCATGTTCCTACTTTCTCCTGTCACTTGCAACTACAGCTTGTTTATCTCCTATTAAGCTTTTTATGGGTTGGCAATGTCAGAACAAACACATTAGTGATATCTCTCCTATTTACTACATAAGTGTTTGGACAGAATGCCGCTAGCAATTGTTGTGATCGGAGTTAATCTTCATGTGTTAATAAAGTGAGCTTGTCTGTTTATCTAAAGCCAGTCAGACAGTGCTGGAGGCATTATAGTGTGTAGTGGGGTGGGGGGTTACTGTTTTAACCAAGATATGTTAAAATGCTAATCTGAGCTGCTGGGGTCATTAAAGTAAACATATAGCACTTATTTATACCTCTCTAACACTAAGTACCCCTTACATTCTCCACTTCTCAGTTGTTTGAATGGGAGAAGAGAAACTACAAAAATGTATCCTAACGTGTACTATGGCTAAGCCCAGTCCAGACAAGAATAGACCGAATGCTAAGGCTATTTGATCCATGACCTAGAACACAAATTACCTCTGAAATAAGTGAAACTGGTGTTAGTTGGACCTGCCAAGAGAATGAATTGAAACAATTAATCATACGGATAATAGATGTGGTATGTTTGAAGTTTTTCTGCTCCTGCTCTTCAGTCAGACAGTACGTATCCCCATGTCACTGTGTTATAAGGTGATGGTTAGATTGTTGTGCTGATGGGGTGTCGCTTGCCACGGCAAATTTAAAACGACGTTTGTTGAGTGGGGTCCTATGAACTGGTTGTACTGTACGTTGCTATATTAACGTCCATAGGGGATTTCCAGGTTTCTATGGTAACTGTTGTGGAGTGGGGTTCTTGGGGATCGAGCCTCTGGTTTTCCAAGCTGCTCATTTCTTGTCAGGGGCCTCTGTAGAATGACACTTTAGTAGTCGTCATGAATGTTAACTTGTCATGGTAAGGGACAGGATTAGTTATGTTCATCTCATGAAACAAACTATTGCCAAACTATTTAGTTATGCTTGCTTGGGCATTTCCCTCATTCCTTGATTTTCAGTGTGACAATCCTGAATCATGTGGTCAGAGAGAAGTTATTGTTTAATTGGTAGCTTTTATTTTTGTGGTCTGTTCGATTTCAATTTGCTTTTCTGAATAGATGGCAATTTTTTTTTCTTGAGGACTGTGTGAAACCTACATTATTTCACTTTTTATTGGTGGAAGTTGTCAAATCACATATCAAACCTATCTGGTATCACAGCTCAACACTTTGTTGAATGTCTGGGGCCTCTAGGGGTCATTTCCTGCTCCGGTCTCTAACAAGGCTGGCTGCTCCAATCTACAGTGCATTGGGAAAGTATTCAGACCCCTAGATCTTTTTCTAATTCTGATATGTTACAGCCTTATTCTAAAATGTATTACATTGTTTTTTTCCTCATCAATCTGCACACAATACCCCATAATGACAAAGCAAAAACATTTTTTTTTATTTTAGCAAATTTATATAATAAAAAAGAATATCGCATTTACATAAGTATTCAAACCCTTTACTCAGTACTTTGTGTGTACCTTCGGCAGCGATTACAGCCTTGAGTCTTCTTGGGTATGATGCTACAAGTTTGGCACACCTGTATTTGGGGAGTTTTTCCCATTCTTCTCTGCAGATCCTCTCAAGCTCTGTCAGGTTGGATGGGGAATGTTGCTGCACAGTTATTTTCAGGTCTCTCCAGAGATGTTCTATCAGGTTGAAGTCCGGGCTCTGGTTGGGCCACTCAAGAGACTTGTCCCGAAGCCACTCCTGCATTGTCTTGGCTGTGGGCTTAAGGTCGTTGTCCTGTTGGAAGGTGAACCATCACCCCAGTCTGAGGTCCTGAGCGCCCTAGAGCAGGTTTTCATCAAGGTTCTCTGTTCTTTTCTCTGTTCATCTTTACCTCCATCCTGACTAGTCTCCCAGTCCCTGCTGCTGAAAAACACCCCCACAACATGATGCTGCCACCACCATGCTTCATTGAAGGGATGGTGCCAGGTTTCCTCCAGACGTGACGCTTGGCATTCAGGCCAAAGAGTTCAATCTTGGTTTAATCAGAACAGATAAGCTTGTTTCTCATGGTCTGAGAGTCTTTAGGTGCCTTTTGGCAAACTCCAACCGGGCTGTCATGTGTCTTTTACTGAGGAGTGACTTCCGTCTGGCCACCCTACCATAAAAGCCTGATTGGTGGAGTGCAGCAGAGATGGTTGTTCTTCTGGAAGGTTCACCCATCTCCACAAAGGAACTCTAGAGCTCTGTCAGGGACATCGGGTTCTTGGTCACCTCCCTGACCAAGGCCCTTCTCCCCCGATTGCTCAGTTTGGCCGGATCGGCCAGCTCTAAGAAGAGTCTTGGTGGTTCCAAACTTCTTCCATTTTTAAGAATGATGGAGGCCACTGTGTTCTTGGGGACCTTCAATGATGGAGAAATGTTTTGGTACGATCTGTGCCTTGACACAATCCTGTCTCGAAGCTCTATGGACAATTCCTTCGACCTCATGGCTTGGTTTTTGCTCTGACATGCACTGTCAACTGCGGGACCTTATATAGACCAGTGTGTGCTTTTCCAAACCATGTCCAATCAATTGAATTTACCACAGGTGGGCTTCAATCAAGTTGTAGAAACATCAAGGATGATCAATGAAAACAGGATGCACCTGATCTCAATTTCGAGTCTCATAGCAAAGGGTCTGAATACTTTTATTTTTAATAAATTTGCAAAAATGTCAACCTGTTT
This sequence comes from Brachymystax lenok tsinlingensis, assembly GCA_030435695.1. NCBI lineage: Eukaryota > Metazoa > Chordata > Actinopteri > Salmoniformes > Salmonidae > Brachymystax > Brachymystax lenok. The sequence goes on along the minus strand of CM059790.1, from coordinate 27,465,875 downwards.
TTCGCTTCGTCATTATGGGGTATTGTGTGTAGATTGATCAGGAAAGAAATATGTAATACATTTTAGAAAAGGCCTGTAACGTAATAAAATGTGGATTAAGTCAAGGGGTCTGAATACTTTCCAAATGCACAGTATGTTCATGTTGCAGTACCTCATGGCAAAACTGTCCCAGGCCTTTGTGTTTACAGTGCAGTAAGTCACACAGTCTGCTAGTCTCTGCTTTTTGACATTCACGCTTAGTGCAAATGGTGGTCCCTGCTGCTAGGCTATTGGTGGTGCATTGCCATGTACAGTAGAACTAAGCTGGTACTTCTTATAACCGCAAAGTTATTGTATTGCCAGTAATGCATATCGACACAGATTTATTCAACACGTTGTATAGAAACTGTCCGTGGCTCTTACTTAATAGTTGTTTGGTCACTGTGATTAAAAAAAAAAAAATTGGGACACAAAGTAAACCTGTGCCACCAATGGTGTGATAAACCTTACAGCTACCAGTACCGGGTCAGGCAGTGCAATACTTGAATGAATGTAATTCAATATCAAACGCTAACATAGCTTTCTAAAGACGGTCATGCATAAATAAATGAATAGTTGAGGAGGGCTTAGTTAAGTATTTTAACAGAAAACAAACCTCAGATTTTAAGATTATTTTTCTATGGCCAAGCTAGACCTCAAACAATGAATTGAGCTAGTAGATATATAATGTCATACACTGTAATATACTGCTTTCATTGTGTAAAAAAGGAAAGCAAAACAAAAATCTACCCAATGAGTTACCTCAAACGAGAAAGGAATTAAACAAACTGTGACACGCATGAGGACTGTTGATCTAATGTACCCAAAACAGAACTCATCACGAGCTCATGGTTATGCAAAGGTGTACAGAAATATTTAAAGAAATCCCTATTTAACATCATATATCCCCCCATGTAATTGGTTACTTTTTCCCAATAAATGTTATAAATTCTCTCAAAATATTCCTGTGAAAATGTGATGAGGAATACTAGATACATTTTTTGTTTTTATTAAGTTTTAACAATTAGGAATGCTAGATTTTAATATTTGGGACAATCTCTGGGATGACCACATTTTATGGTCCCTTTTAACAAATTACCCATATAAAACTTATTCACATGTTTATTGGATGTATCAAAGTAGGGATCCCCTATGTTATATCTCAAAAGGCTACAATAAGGTAATTCAACCCAGACTATGTGAGGTGTGGGAAAATGGAGGGAGTGGTATTGATGTTTTGTATCCAAAGTGAAAGATGGGAATAAATTGTTATACCTGGTTTTAATACCCAGATGGGAAGCCCAATGTAAAAGGTGGTGAATCATGTTCTAATGTACAGTACCAGTCAAAGGTTTGGACACCTACTCACTCAAGGGTTATTCTTTATTTTTACTATTTTATACATTGTAGAATAATAGTGAAGACATCAAAACTATGAAATAACACATGGAATCATGTAGTAACCAAAAAAAGTGTTAAACAAATAGCCACCCTTTGCCTTGATGACAGCTTTCACATTCTTGGCATTCTCTCAACCAGATTCACCTGGAATAATTTTCCAACAGTCTTGAAGGAGTTCCCACATATGCTGAGCACTTGTTAGCTGCTTTTCTTTCACTCTGCGATTCAACTTATCCCAAACCATCTCAATTGGGTTGGGGTCGGGTGATTGTGGAGGCAGGTTGTCTGATGCCCTTACACAGCCTGGAGGTGTGTTGCGTCATTTGTCCTGTTGAAAAACAAATGATAGTCCCACTAAGTGCAAACCAGATGGGATGGCGTGTCGCTGCAGCATACTGTGGTAGCCATGCTGGTTAAGTGTGCCTTGAATTCTAAATAAATCACTGACAGTGTCACCTCTGCAGTAGAGGTAACTCTGGGTCTTCCTTTCCTGTGGCGGTCCTCATGAGACCGCCACAGGAAAGTTTCATCATAGTGCTTGATGGTTTTTGCACTGCACTTGAAGTTCTTGCAATTTTCCGGATTGACTGACTTGCATGTCTTAAAGTAATGATGGACTGTCGTTTCTCTTTGCTTATTTGAGCTGTTCTTGCCATAATATGGACTTGGTTTATTCCAAATAGGGCTATCTTCTGTATACCACCCCTACCTTGTCACAACACAACCGATTGGCTCAAATGCATTAAGAAGGAAATAAATTCCACAAATTAACTTTTAACAACAAGGCACACCTGTTAATTGAAAAGCATTCCAGTTGACTACCTCATGAAGCTGGTTGAGAGAATGCCAAGAGTGTGCAAAGCTGTCAAGGAAAAGGGTGGCTACTTTGAAGAATCTGTAATATAAAATATTTTGATTTGTTTTAACACTTTTTTGGTTACTACATAATTCCATATGTGTTATTTCATAGTTTTGATGTCTTCATTTATTCTACAATGTAGAAAATAGTAAAAATAAAAACTCTGGAAAGAGTAGGTGTCCAAACTTTTGACTGGTACTGTACGTACTAGAAGTTCTGAATATCTATCAGTGAGTGTTCTTCTCTCTGCTATCATTTAATATTTGTATGTGTGGTGTTTTTTGCATAACACTTGTTTGGCTCATGAAATTAATCTGTGCAGTACACTTCCCAGAAAGCACCTGGAACTAGAAAATGCTGTTTTAATACTCAATATCTCTTAGCCCTTGGCTATGACTCAATTGTGCCATGTGCCACTTTTTACACCAGCTGTTTTTGACTTGGGCTAACCCATAGACTTTTAACTATAGAGTTAGAACAAGTAAAATGGACAGTTTGTAGTTCAATGCATTTCTCAGCATTTTAAGTAAAAACCTCTAACCTCTGGCTAGTTCTGTGACACCATAGTAGTTGAACCACAAAATTCAAACACATTGATCCTTGAGGGTGCCCAGAAATCAGTAGAACGGACCAACATATTTCATTGTTCTCAGAGTACCCATATTAAAAAGACTTACTACGGTGGCCTGATTTATTTGGGAGTTTCATCCCTTGAACCCTGTGTGGACTTAAACTTAAAGTGCAGTCTGTTCTACCCATTTTATTTCTATGGTGTTAACCCTGCTCTGCAGCATAGCTAAGTTAGGTTGTGTGAAAACCCTAAGAGACGCATTTTAATATCACTGCAAGGAGTGTACTGCTATAAATGAATTTCTAGAGCCAGACTAATCTTACATAAACTAAACATAATGGAACATTTTAAAGCGAACAGTGCTGTTTTCTCCCTTTATTCAATAAAACGTCTATTGATGTTTTCAGTTGAAAGATCCTTTGATGGACAAACCAAACCAGAAATCGAGTGTCAATGGTCAGGTAAGAAACCTGCTTGCAATTCGCTGCAATCACTCATATCCAGCAAGTAACTGAAAGGTTGCTAGTTCAAATCCCTGAACTGACTAGGTGAAAAATCCATCTGTACCCTTGAACAAGGCACTTAACCCTAATTGCACCTGTAAGTCGCTCTGGATAAGACTGAGCGTCTGCTAAATGACAAATGTAAATAACCAGAATAACTTGGTACATAAAATGTAGGGGACTGAAAAAGTAGTTACGGTAAGTCTAGGCAAGACAGGTTTTATTGAGCATTTAAGCATTGATCAGGCTTTTCAACAATCAAAAGTTCATCGGTCGCAAACCACATACATGTACACGCCTGGTCGGTCGTCTCAGGGTACAACTGGTCAAATATTGACAACGGAGTCACATTACCCTGTGCACTTAAAAAAAAAAATATTGTCTACAGTACCTTCAAAAAAATACAAAACTTAACAAGAACAAAATCCTCATCTGTGCTTCAAAGTTGTAAATAAATACCATAACCAACCACTCAGGACAGGTGCAGTAGACTTAGTGGCTTAGTTCCTTTTTATCGGCAGTGAAATTTAGGAAGAAGCAAAGAAATATTTTGTTCCATGATTTCATCGCCAGTAGGCCTCAGACACAACCGCTTTATAAACCCTAGTAGCAATATGAGTGGCAGACAGACCAGAGGAGGCTGGTGGGGGAGATAGGAGGACGGGCTCATTGTAATGGCTGGAATGGTATTAATGGAACGGAGTCAAACGGGGTTTGATACCGTTCCATTCCAGACATTATAATGAGCCCGTCCTCCTATAGCTCCCCACACAGCCTCTGTTGGGACAGACTGGCCGTGGGGAATGTAGAATACGGACACTGAATGGGTTACTGCTGCTTCAAGATCCCCATGATGCTTAGAACTGGCATGTCCTGTCTATCTAGCAGATGGAAATCGCTGAACAGTAATATTCACAACCATGAAAAGATTCCCATCCCTGATACAGCTGGAAAAATGGTAGATCAACTAATTATGGGGTTTATGAAGCAAAGGCAGTTCAATGTTACTGCTCTCAGATGACATTCTGAGGGGAACAAAACATATGGGAGTTGACCTGAGGCCTGGCCATAGATCACAGGGACTGAATCGCTTCACAGTGGCCATAACACTGCACTCCATGTGTTCAGCCGTCATTTTTTTGTTGTTCTACTTTTCCTATTGAAAAGAAATATCCCAAGTATAAATACAGTAAAGTACACAAGGGTAAAAAATGCAAAAACATTTTTGCACAGGTGCTTTTTGGGGGGGACAACTGCAAACTTCAAGGAGTAGGGCATTTGATGAGTTGGTCTGATGGTGCCCTATGATGTCATTGACCCCCCGGCTTGCTTGAGGAACAATACTGGCGCAATAGAGAACAAAAGAGGAAAGTGCCCCCTGTTACGTAAATCAGGTGTAAATTAGACTGGAGTAGGACTTTATAGCATAATATAATAATAACCAAGGATGGGGCATTAATGAATCAACAGACCCAAGCTCAGTACTGACGGGCCTGAGTGTGAGGGAGAGGTAAGTATTGTTCTTGGTGTAGGCCACAGGACTCAGACCAGTGAGGGATCAGACTTAGTAAGACAAGAGAACAGAATTCACACACACTCGCTCAGTCCCATTAGAGAATATTCTCCATATTTCTCCCTCTCAACCACACACACACTAAATAAACATAGTTGAGCTTTACAGGTATGTACAAAATTTGCCTGAAAGTCTTCCCTCCAATTAGAATCCAGCATCCGGTTTGATGAAGAGGGCAGAGAAGGCAAAGGCCAGGAACATGATCCCACCAATGATTGTAACTGAGGAGGAGAGAAAAACGCAGAAGTCCATAACACAATTCCAATGACTACTACATTTATTACAGTATAGGCTATGATGACCACTTGACCAGGAACACTGAAAGGAAGAAAATAAAACATTACCAGTTCTGACAGAAATCTTCTGTGCAATCATCCTTCCTCCAACCACAGCCAGTCCTGTGCACAGACAGTGTCCCAGAGTACCACCCACCGCCACTCCAAAAGGATCCTGAGACAGAGCATTGGTTTATGACAGCTTTAACATTCTCACAGAACCAAAAAGCATGACAGGATAGTAGAAAGAACGCACAACAATATAATTCCTTTTGAGTATACACAGCAACAGTAACTCTTCAACCTGACCATAATCATTAACTGACTTTGTATCCATTGTAAAATGCTTTGCAGCCACACCTAAGCATTATAGCCTTGGTTTGAAGTCAGTGTAACATTTGCCAGAATGTCCCAATTGACTATGCAAGCAGACAGACTCGACAGTGGGTCTGTCAGGACTCACCTCCTGGGCACCCAGGATGATGGTGGTGAGCTGAGAGCGGTCTCCCCACTCTGCCAGGAAGGTGAGGGTGAAGGCCTGGATGAACACAGGCGAGATGAAGCTGTGCCACTTCCTCTGAGGATGGCTTGATCCTGAGCCCGACTCCACATCTGCAGCCCCATTTACCAGCTTAGACATCTGCAGCTATAGGAAATAGGAATACAAGCCAAACAATCCCTAGAACAAGATACAGCAGGATAATATGAACATGCAGAAAAATATGCAAATGTAGGTGTGTGTGTGTACAGACCTCCTCATCCTTCTTTTTAATATCAGCCTGCACCTCTTCCAGCTCCTCCTGGCCCTCGTCTGGACTCATCTTCAGCCCCTCTCTCAGCATGCGCACACCAAAGATGGCGAAGAGAGCCGTAGACACGTAGTATGTGTAGATCCTGGGGATGATGGTGGTGGCATATCCAAACATCACTGATAAAAACACAAGAGGGTCTTGGTTAGACAAAGAACAGGCAGGGTGACGGCCCTGTAGTCTGTACAGATCCAAATATTCAGACAAACACAGGATTCATCAGTGGTACCTCCACTAATTGGGATACATTAATGAACTTAAAAGCCATGTCACATCCATTCTAATCACACGGGACTTTCTGCATAGAAAAGTCTTGGGTGGGCCACCTAAGTGTTTTTTCGGGCCGCCTATGTCCAAACATTAAAAAATAAAAATATATTTTTTTAATTAAAATAATTGTTGGAATTGTAAAGCTTTCCGTGTAAACTTAAACTAAAACGTTGTTTAATTTTACAATATAAAGTATGGCGAAAAGATAATGGACCTAGATATTTTTAAATAAGATAATCTTTGATAACTAACAATCACCAAAATAAAAGCTAGGCATTCAGGAGTATTTTGGTCATTGCATGAGGCCCCCCATTGACGTGGTTATAATGTGAGTCATTTAGATAGAATAAGACATGGCGAATTGTGTAGAATTGCAGGAAATTTGCTTTAAAATTTAATTTTCTCAGCCTCATAGCAAAATGTGTACAATTGCAGGAAATTAGCAAACTGCAACATTGTATCTCCGCAACATGGCAAAATGTGTAGAATTGCATAACATTTGATTTAAAACAGCAAAATTGGGTCACTGCAGGAAACAGGAGGGCCTCTAAAATGTTTGGTCACCTACTACACCATTGACCATGGCCATGTCCACCACTTACAGTCGAAGTCAGAAGTTTACAAACACCTTAGCCAAATACATTAAACTCAGTTTTTCACAATTCCTGATATTTAATCCTAGTAAAAATTATCTGTCGTAGGTCAGTTAGGATCACCACTTTATTTTAAGAATGTGAAATGTCAGAATAATTGTAGAGAGAATGGTTTATTTCAGCTTTTATTTCTTTCATCAGATTCCCAGTGGTTCAGAAGTTTACATACACTCAATTAGTATTTGGTAGCATTGCCTATAAAATTGTTTAACTTGGGTCAAATGTTTCAGGTAGCCTTCCACAAGCTTCCCACAATAAGTTGGGTGAATTTTAGCCCATTCCTCCTGACAAAGCTGGTGTAACAAAATCAAGTTTGTAAGCCTCCTTGCTCGTACACGCTTTTTCAGTTCTGCCCACAACTGTTCTATAGGATTGAGGTCAGGGCTTTGTGATGGCCTCTCCAATACCTTGACATTGTTGTCCTTAAGCCCTTTTGCCAAAACTTTGGAAGTATTCTTGGGGTCATTGTTCATTTGGAAGACCCATTTGCGACCAAGCTTTAACTTCCTGACTGATGTCTTGAGATATTGCTTCAATATATCCACATCATTTTCCTGCCTCATGATGCCATCCATTTTGTGAAGTGCACCAGGCCCTCCTGCAGCAAAGCACCCTCACAACATGATGCTGCCACCCCCGTGCTTCACGGTTGGGATGGTGTTCTTCGGCTTGCAAGGCTCCCGCTTTTTTCCTCCAAACATAATGATGGTCATTATGGCCAAACAGTTCTATTTTTGTTTCATCAGACCAGAGGACATTTCTCTAAAAAGTACAATCTTTGTCCCCGTGTGCAGTTTTAATGGCGGTTTTGGAGCAGTGGCTTCTTCCTTGCTGAGCGGCCTTTCAGGTTATGTCGATATAGAACTTGTTTTACTGTGGATATAGATACTTTTGTACCTGTTTCCTCCAGTATCTTCACAAGGTCCTTTGCTGTTGTTCTGGGATTGATTTGCACTTTTCGCACCAAAGTACGTTCATCTCTAGGAGACAAAACACGTCTCCTTCCTGAGCATTATGACGGCTGCGTGGTCCCATGGTGTTTATACTTGCATACTATTGTTTGTACAGATGAACGTGGTACCTTCAGGCCTTTGGAATTGCTCCCAAGGATGAACCAGACTTGTGGAGGTCTACAATTCTTTCCCTGAGTTCTTGGCTGATGTATTTTGATTTTCCCATGATGTCAAGCAAAGAGGCACTGAGTTTGAAGGTAGGCCTTGAAATACATCCACAGGTACACCTCCAATTGACTCAAATGATGTCAATTGGCCTATCAGAAGATTCTAAAGCAATGACATAATTTCCTAGATTTTCCCAAGCTGTTTAAAGGCACAGTCAACTTTGTGTATGTAAACTTCTGACACACTGGAATTGTGATACAGTGAATAATAAGTAAACAATTGTTGGAAAAATTACTTGTGTCATGTACAAAGTATATGTCCTAACTGACTTGCCAAAACTATAGTTTGTTAACAAGAAATGTGTGGAGTGGTTGAAAAACAAGTTTTAATGACTCCAACGTAAGTGTATGTAAACTTCCAACTTCAACTGTATGCCCCATTTTGAACCAGAAACCCCCCCAGAAAAAAACCCAGAATCATCAGGGGCCCCCCCCATCTCATCCACTAACCTGAGATGCAGGTCATAAAGCCAAGGGCTAGCATTGCCCCCAACAGCACGGTGAGCCGGTTGTAGCGCATTGCCATGATGGCCGCGATGAAGAAAGTCTTGTCTCCCAGCTCAGAGACAATGATGACAGAGATGGCAGCTACAAAGGCATGGATGAAACCCAGGTTCTCGAATTTGCTGGAGTCATTTCCACTGACCTCGGGGCCAATGGCGTGAGCAGTAGGTGCTTTCTGTTGAAGGGGGAAACAAATGTCACTTCAGGTCGGCCATGAAAACCATGTTATGATTTGTATGACCACATACTGTATATTGGAATGTGTAAAGTCTGTCTAATTGAAGCGGGTAGTCAAGTCACGTAGAGAGCGGGGTACAATAATATTTGTTAAATATGAGAATCAATTACTTCACTGATTGCCAGCTCAACTTCCTGACTTGGGCTCGTGACATGGCCAGAACAACGCGGAACTGAACACCACACGAGCTCGAAAGGAACAGCCAGCTAACGTTGGCTATGCTTTCTCTAAAACGTGAACCTCGAAAGGAGGTCAGCGACTAGGGGAATATATACTGGTGGCGGTGACGTTGCTTTGGCTATACTAACTATGCTAGCTAGCATTAGCTATCTATGTGGAATGCTTTCGAGTTGCTAACCATAGTTAGCTAGCAAGTATGCTACCGTTAGCATGCATGCGAAACATCGGTGTATTGCATTTTATTGATGATTGCTAGCTAGCTAACTACCTCTTGTGGCGTGTGTTCTTGGACATGTTTGTGTTCCTCCTGGATCCCAGCAACTCCGGCCGACAGCAACACTGCGACAGCCATGGGCAGCAGGACACATATCACACTTCTGTTAGCCCTTCCATCCCTTACGCCGGCCAGGAGAAGCATTTCAGCGAAGCGTGCAGATTGTGGTAAAATGCTGATAATAAGGGCAGTAGCGTAGCTATGTGTTAAATTATCTAAATTACTGCCCCTGACTGCATGAATCACTCTGTATTGCTGAAAACGGCCTAACTACATAGCTAGCTAGTAGAGAAGGCAATCTGTCCCTCACTGACTGATCGAACTCATACAGGATGTGAAGTTGTTACCTGAAAGACAAGTAAACAAACCACTTATGTGATTGGATCGCTGAAAGGAGGACGTGTATGTAATGTGCCTACGTACCTACTCTGCAGTACTGTCATTGGCTATTTCAACTTTCCATTTTTAGATGTCATGGAAAATGTCACTAGAGATACTTGCAAACCCCCTTAGTCAGACATTTGAATTTCTTCTAAAATTAAGAAAACATATATTTAATAATTGGCTACAAAGGGATATTTGTATACATGGGAGAGTGCTTCTGTGCAAGGCAGAGGGACTGTCTCGCTTTGTATTTGTAAATCTCTCTACCTCTATAGAGATCAACAAGACTTTTCTTGACTTCATCTGGAAAAATAAGTCTTACAAACGAAAAATAGTGAGTCCTCTCAAATAAATCAGCTGAAGGAGGTCTGGAAGTTTTGGATTTTGTTTACATAAGTAACACTTTCAAGATCAATTGGTTGAAAATATGTTTAATACAGAATCAATTTGGTATTTCATTCCAAACAATGTGTTTAATAAGTTGTGAGGTCTTACATTTTTACTGAAATGTAATTATATTCATGAAAGATTACCCGCTAAATTGGCTAGGTTTCACCAACAAGCTTTAATGTCCTGGAAAATATGTTTCCTGCACAATTTTTCAGACATAACTGGAAGGTGTTCTGCGCCCTCATTGGGTCGTCGGCCAGCCTGTCCTCTGGGTTCCACCCCCAGTCGAATGGCCAGTCGGTAGGAGCCAACCAGGATCTTGAGACTACTCTGCGCTGCCTGGTCTCCGCCAACCCCACCTCCTGGATCCAGCAGCTGGTGTGGGTCCGAGTGGAATCCCGTCAACTCTCCCCCCGGTTTATCGGCCCATTTCCCATTTCCAAGATTATTAGCCCCTGTGCTTTTCATCTTCTGTTGCCCCGTACCCTTCGTATACATCCCACCTTTCACGTGTCCAGAGTCAAACCTGTCTCAGCCCTTTGTCTCCTGTTTCCAGGCCCACCCCTATCCCGTCTCATCGACGGCCAACCGGCTTACACGGTGAGGCGTCTCCTGAAGGTTTGACCTCGGGGCAGGGGGTTCCAGTACCTGGTTGACTGGGAGGGTTATGGCCTGGAGGAGAGGTGCTGGGAACCCACCAGGGACCCAGGGGCATCCTACCTGGGCGCTTACCTGGTTGACCGGGGTGTTGGCGTTGAAAATCTTAAATGAGGCCCCCATTATCCCCTGTGTATTTATACAGGGGATATGTTCTCTGTTTATCCGTTGCCAGTTCGTCATGTTTATCAAGTCAACCAGCGTTTTTGTTCTCAGACTCTCTTTTTCTCGCCCTCCTGGTTTTGACCCTTGCCGGTCTTGACTCTGAGCCTGCCTGCCTGACCACTCTGCCTGCCCTTGAGCCTGCCTGGCGACCTGTACCCCACCTCTGGATTGTTGACCTCTGCCTACCCTGAGCCTGCCTGCCGTCCAGTACCGTTGCGCCACCTCTGGTTTATTGACCCCTGCCTGCCTTGACCTGTCTATTGTCTGCCCTTGTTGGAATATTAAACCTTTGTCAAAAATCGAAATGTCTGCATCTGGGTTTTACCTTGATTCTTGATAGTCTGAATACTTTCCGAATGCACTGTTTATTTAACTATTTTTGAATGTTACTTTTCAGAGGGTAAGCCTGGCACATACACAATCCATGTCTCAATTGTCAAGCTGCCAAGGTTTTGAATAGAAAAGGCCATTCAAGATGGTGGAAAGACTTTTTCAGCATCAGCTGACATTATTGATAAATCTACATCTTATTTTTTAGCATATTGTATTATTCTGAAACATGTTCTTGTATTTAAGTGTCTATTTTTAATAAACCCTGTTTGATGAATGTGTGTCAAGTCTGGTAAGACTTTTTTCATTCTGCTGCTTTGGAGTTTTATTATTTCATTGTCACAATTTATTAAACTTATGGGTCTGTATAACTAAAACTGTTTGATACATGGACCTAGGAAACACTGAATTGTCATTTGAGTAAATAGGGGCACTACTTTGTCCTAGAATGTTTAGTAAAATTCTATGGGAAGCTGTCCACACTTGGTGCTTTTCTCTGCAAGAAAGTCTAAAGTGGCTAATGTTTATTTTTGGGTATATATATTTTTTGGGTGATTATTTTGTCTGCTGATAGTTGCTTCAGGGTTGTTGTTTAAGAAGGCTGTAGGATCAGTCCAATTGCTGTTTAATTCTGAGTTGTATAGATTTTCATAAAAGCTTTTAAAATTGTCATTAACAGCGTTGTTTCTAATTGAAGCATTTCATCCCAAATTATGTCAGGGGTTGGCTTTTCTCGGTCCTCTATGTCTACATTTGTAAAGGTTTGTTTTCGTTTACATATTTAATACATTGGGTCTTGATGCGCTCTGTTCATTCTCCATATTCTGTCACTAAGTGTATTTTCTGCAACAGATCAATTTGATGGAAAATGTGCACATTGTTTTATGCGGATTTAGAAAATTTGCATGAAAATCTGTGCCAATTTAATGGAAATCTAGCTAGGTTTTGATCCTCTTGGACATAGCTTCTGACTAGACTGCTTTGAGCCAATGCCAGAGAAAACCGCTCAAACGGACAATCCACATTGTAAATCCAAACAGACATTAACTCAACCTTATAGTGCCGTCCAGTGGTTGCTGTGGGATCTATCATTGAACCCATTCATAGTGCTTTCCAGTAGAAATTTATATTTCAGATTTTGTAAAGCAAATGTAGGCAGAACCATGTTATCTGTTTCTATACCATTTATTTCCTCTAATGGCCTTCTGTTGGAGACAGCACGAGAGGCACAGTAGCTCCAACAGTCAAGACCCAGTCATAACTCCAGACATTTTAGTGATCTGTGTTTATTTGGACTTGGCATCTAACAACCGAAAATGAGAACAGGAGAGGGATGGCTGACATTTGCTTTGTGTGCAGACGATTGCCTCACTTTGATTCACAGAGCATTATAACAGAATAACTTCAGGTGCAACCGATAGCTAGCACATTTTGTTCCTTGGCAGATGTGGTAACATGTGTTTTTGGTTTCACATTGGTTGTGGGAACAAAGCCACATGTTTCCTAACTGGAAAAATTTTACGTTTTTGAAAAGTTAGCCTGTTCTGGGAATGTTTAGGTTTCAGGGAGGTACTGAACATTTTACTCTGGTTCCCTGAATGTTTTCCTTGGAGGTTTTAAAATAACTTCTTTAAAACCTTCACTCAATGTTTTAATTTTACTTTTAATAACACTGCTAGCTTATTTTGGCTTAACTTTCTTGAAATCCAAGCACAGATAGGACACATGGAAATGTATTTCCTTAAGCATGAATTATGCAAAGACATTTATTTTTTTATTGTGGCATGGTGATTCAGTGAGATTCAAACCTATAGTCTTCTGTTCTCTATCCATGGAATTAGCCCACTGTGCCACCAGGATGGAGTAGGCATGTCATGTTTTTTTTGACACATACAAAGCTGGTCAAACAGACCGGAGTTCAAAGGAAACAATCACGGAATGTATGTTTTTAAATAAAATTCTAATAAAAACAATCTCTCATGGCTTTTATGGAACGTTTTCTTAACATTCTCTGAACAATTTGAGAACATGACTTTAGAACCGTTTATTTTTATTTACAACAAATTTGTATTTACAATGACGGCGTACTGAAATTCCCACAGAAGAACGTTGTTTCTTAATGTTCTGAACTATTTGAGAACATTCCCAATGTCAAACCAGTTGGAGAACATTTATAGATCATTACCAAAATTGAAATGAAATGTAACCATTTTTGAACTTTAAGGAAGTAATGAAATATCAAGAAAATGTTATCTTGGTCAAGTTCCTTAAATGTGATGAGAACGTTCCAAAGCCAAGCAACTATCCTGCAGAAAAATATCTGTTGGTCTACATATTCACTCATTGGATGGCTCTCTCATCGAGTGGGTTCCTATCTATAAATATCTGGGCATTTGGATTGATAAAGATCTAACGTTTAAAAAAAAAACATACGGAGGAGCTAGTTAAAATGTTAAGATTTAAATTGGGCTTCTTTTCTAGAAAAATATCTTGTCTCTCCATGAACAGCAGGAAGCAGATTGTGCAGTCAACTTTCCTGCCAGTTCTTAACTATGGTGACACCATTTACCAGAATGCAGCAGCCCCTAGTCTTAAACCTTTGGATGTCGTCTACCATAGCGCCCTTCACTTTATTAAAGGATACAGTTTTAATACTCATCACTGCATCCTGTCTCAGAAGTTTGGCTGGACATTACTAAAGCCCCGTAGATCACTTCATTACTCCCGTCTTGTTTGCAAAGCTCTTCTCTACAAGCTTCCAACATACCTCACTTCCCTGTTGAAATATAATAATATGAGATACCAAACCTGTTCGCAGGGTTGGATAACTATTGAAGTCCTGCTCGTCTCCACAAAGTTTGATAAATCTGCCTTTAGTTTTAACCCACTAAAGTTATGGAATACCTTACAAAACAAATTACACCTGGATTCCATGGTGCCTACATAGTAGTTTATCAAGAATCAAGGTAAGACCCAGATGCAGACATGTCAAATTAACAATGGTTTAATAATCCAACAGGGGCAGGCAATAGACAGTTCAAGGCAGGCAGGGGTCAGTAAACCAGAGGTGGGGCAACGGTACAGTATGGCAGGCAGGCTCAGGCAGAGTGGTCAGGCAGGCTCAGAGTCAGGACAGGCAAGGGTCAAAACCAGGAGGGTGAGAAAAAGAGAGACTGGGAAAAGCAGGGGCTGAGAACAAAACCACTGGTTGACTCGACGAACTGGCAACAGACAAACAGAGAACACCGGTATAAATACACAGGGGATAATGGGGAAGATGGGCGACACCTGGAGGGGGGTGGAGAAATCACAAGGACAAGTGAAACAGATTAGGGTGTGACAAGTTTAAAACTCTGTTGTTAAATGAATTTTAAGAAGTGTGCTATTGTTTCAATTGACTATTATAAGTTGTTGTAATAAACAGATGTAATTTATTTATACTGTTGCTGTCTTGTAGTTATTGTTTTTTATGTTGTGTTGATGGAATTTTTGTCCTGAGGGCACAATTGCAAATGAGACACTGGTCTCAATTGGGCTCCCCTGAATAAATACAAGTAAATAATAAATAGCCGGTATGTCTCTGCTTTAACAAAGTGCCATTTACAGCTTCAGGAGGGACAAAATCTTTCTATTGAACAAACACATTGACTGAGCTCCGTTGTGTAACATAAATTGGAATTCGATTGATTGATGACATTGAGCTGTGTTCATAAAAGCACTGTAGTCCTGAAAATAATATTTTAATTCACTTATTAATAGCACCATTGTATTCATTGCCTTAATAGCCATTATTCTTAAGCTGACATGATTTAATGGTAGTAGCTTTTTGTTGTTGTCGGTCTCAAGGATAAAGCCCTTTCCTGGACATGAGGATAGAAATTCAGTCCTCTGTCTGTCTGCAGCGCAACAGAGGTTTAATTAGGAAGCAATTTAGCACAGGAAACAGGGCAGAATGGTCTACCTTAGTCCAAGCATGTGTGTTATTGTGAGGGCATGGGTGTGAGAGAGAAAGCATTTTTGTTAAGATAGGAATGTGATTTTAGTTTTATAATAAGATAATTGTTTTTGAGAATACCTTGCACAGTAAGTAGCCATGCCCAGAGTGTGGTCAGAAAGCTTGTCAGCGTGATGGAACTGCCTTTTCGACCAGAGTGCTTAAAATAATTGGAAGAAGAATTAACATATCAGACCAGAACACTGCCAGGTTGCTGCTGGTGTGTAAAGTGGTTGGGAGCTGAACCCTGAATAATCAACCTTTAGACCAGAAAGACGTGAGACTGTGGTCCACACGTTGAAATGGTTAGACACTCTGAAACTCTCAACACGAGGTGAAGAAAATGAACTTACCAGACCAGGACACCGCTAGTCTGCAGCTGCGCTTGTAAAGTGGTTTGGAACTTTGACTATCTACCCAAGGAAGAGGAGAAGAAAAGTCCCCCTCTCCGACAATCACTGGTAAGGCTAAGTAGCTGTTCTTAGGAAACAGCCCACTGGAGACCGAACAACTAAGAAGAAGGACATTGTGACCTCTGCTGGACAATCAGAGCATGTACAAGTGGCCCACAGGAAAGGCTCACCGAAACAACTTTCCGAGAGGGCTTGGTTTCCAACCGAGATAAACGACGAACGAATGGCATTCAGCACTTAAATACATTCATTATTTTCTTATTCCAAACGAGCGCAGGCTTGTGTGCAAGTTATATGATTAATGTGAGGACAGTCCTGGAATGTAGCGACTATAAATGTCCCTATCTCTCTTCCCCCCTCTCCATCTAACGTTATGTTGTAACAAGCTGTCATATCTTGTCAGTCCACTAGGGACCTTTGCCTCATGTAAGTGTGTTTGTGTTATTATTTAGTTAGCCAGTGAAAAAAATAATTAAACCAATTTGTGTGGTACGGAATGATCAGTAAAGGAGAACCAAGAAGGTTACGACCGTTCAGATTATGAGACTGACATATGATAATGATTAATAAGTGACTGTTATCGATATACAACTTATAAAGAAACGTCCCTTTTTCAGGACCCTGTCTTTCAAAGATAATTTGTAAAAATCCAAATAACTTCACAGATCTTCATTGTAAAGGGTTTAAAACCTGTTAAGGATCCACACCTTTTTTCAAAATTAAAAAGAACAGTCAGTATCTGGTGTGGTAACATCTCACAGCAAAAACGGTGGGGGGAAAGCATCTATTTCTACTAATGCTCTCTGCTGTAAGGTCATTTCATTTGGTGACTTTGGGTCTTTAGAGCATCATGTTATACTGTTTAAATGTCAGCCACCAGCGCTGTCTATAACCCTGTACTGCCCCACTTTCTTTACTGATTTCTTTCAACTATTGTCATTGAGAACTATGATAAAATGTGTTCGGTGATTGTAATATTCATGTTAGCAAAGAGACTGACTCCAAGGCCATTGGATTTATGAATCTTTTGAGCTCTATGGACTTTATCCAACATGTTACTGGGCCCACCCATAATCGCAGACATACTCTGAACCTGGTTATTACCAAGGGGCTTCCTATTGACATAAACTCAATTGTTGATGTTGCTCTATCGGATCACAACTGTGTATTTTTTGCCACCTTGTTGGCCATAGCACAGGGTAATACTGAACGCATTATTAAGAAATGCTATCTTTCCTCTGAAGTTGCTACAGATTTTATTGAGTGTATGAACAATCAAATCAAATTGTATTAGTTACATGCGTCGAATACAACCGGTGTAGACCTTACAGTGAAATGCTTACTTAAGACCCTAACCAACAATGCAGTTTCAAAAAAATACAAATAAGAATAAGAGATAAAAGTAACAAGTAATTAAAGTAAAATAACAATAGCGAGACTATGTACAGGGGGGTACCGATACAGAGTTAATGTGCGGTGGCACCGGTTAGTTGAGATAGTATGTACATGTAGGTAGAGTTATTAAAGTCACTATGCATAGATGAAAACAGAGAGTACAGTAGCAGAAGTGTAATGAGGAGGAGAGGGGGGGCACTGAAAATAGTCTGGGTAGCCATTTGACTAGATGTTCAGGAGTCTTACGGCTTAGGGGTAGAAGCTGTTTAGAAGACTCTTGTACCTAGACTTGGCGCTCCGGTACCGCTTGCCATGCGGTAGCAGAGAGAACAACCTATGACTAGGGTGGCTGGAGTCTTTGACAATTTTTAGGGCCTTCCTCTGACACAGCCTGGTATAGAGGTCATGGGTGGCAGGAAGCTTGGCCCCAGCGATGTACTGGGCCGTTCACACACTCTGTAGTGCCTTGCGGTCAGAGGCCGAGCAGTTGCCATACCAGGCAGTGATGCAACCTGTCAGGATGCTCTCGATGGTGCAGCTATAAAACCTTTTGACGATCTGAGGACCCATTACAAATCTTTTCAGTCTCCTGAGGGGGAATAGGTTTTGTCGTGCCCACTTCACGACGGTCTTGGTGTGCTTGGACCATGTTCGTTTGTTGGTGATGTGGACACCAAGGAACTTGAAGCTCTCAACCTGTTCCACTGCAGCCCCATCGGTGAGAATGGGTCCTGTTTTTCCTGTGGTCCACAATCATCTCCTTTGTCTTGATCATGTTGAGGGAGAGGTTGTTGTCCTGGCACCACCCGGCCAGGTCTCTGACCTCCTCCCTATAGGCTGTCTCGTCATTGTCGTCAATCAGGGCTACCACTGTTGCGTCATTGGCAAATTTAATGATGGTGTTGGAGTCGTGCCTGGTCGTGTGTAGTCATGAGTGAACAGGGAGTACAGGAGGGGACTGAGCACGCACCCGAGGGGCCCCTGTGTTAAGGATCAGCATGGCGGATGTGTTGTTACCTACCCTTACCACCTGGTGGTGGCCCGTCAGGAAGTTCAGGATACCAAGAAAGACTTCATCAACGTGCTGGGGGGCACAGAGGGGGGCAGCAAGGTCATCACCAAAACAGAGAGACAGATTTCCATGGAAATACATGGGTAGCCATGAGAAAGACCCCCTCCCCTCTCTCTCTCTCTCTGACAGCGGGAGAGGCGTGGTAGGCTGGGTCGGGTCGGGTCGTGTGGGGTGGTTGCTCTCCTGTAGATTAATTAAGCAGCAGAGTATCTGCTGGCCATCCAACATGGCAATTCACATATAAATACCTGACCTACAACAAAATATATATTGCATTTCTATCTGGAAAACTGTATCTGAATGCGGTGCCTCAGATGAAATAAGCCGCTGTTCTTCATTCATAGTTAATGGAGAAAGCTCAAAACTGCGGAGGACAGCAGAGAGAGGGGTGGTGGGATTTGTGTGAAGCATAAACACAATCAGAGGTTCAAGCACTCGCCGTAATCAGCAGGTTAGGAAGAGTACACAACCATTCTAGGAGGCACTCTTCCACAAATGTGCTCATTTGATATTTTCCAGCTCCAAATAGCGTGGTGGCGAGTCAATCTGCAAGTCTAATCTAGGCAAGCAGTGAGGAGCGCACATAACAATACAGGCTCCAGACATCACAAGCCTGCAAAAAGAAACCCATGACAAACAAGCTACACACACTCATTAACACACACCATCGTGTGATGGATAGCTGTCGGCTATATTAGCCACGATTTACCGTTCTTTGTGCAGCTTCAAATGTCAAACAATGTTGGAAATTGTTGCGCCTCCGTCTGTAATTTTCTTCCCGCATGTTTTGCAAGTTGCAATCCGTTTTTTGTTGATACAGCGTCGTCTTTATATCCGAAAATAATACTTTTTTCTAAAAACCTGTTTTTGCTTTGTCATTCTGCGGTATTGTGTGTAGATTGATGAGGGGAAACACTATTTAATCAATTTTAGAATAAGGCTTTAAAGTAACAAAATGTGGAAAAAGTTAAGGGGTCTGAATACTTTTTGAATGCACTGCATAACAAGGCAATTTGAAATGCCAGACAGACTCATTTTTCTAACCTGATGACTAATAATCAGAATAATTAGAGAGTGCTCTTCTTGACCATTGATGGCCTGATAAATCCTACCTCCGCAAACCTATGTGATGAGTTTGCGGCATATTTCAGAGATAAGATAACAAACGTTAGGCTCGGTATCAGTCAAGAAAGACCTGATGAGAAGTTTGATGATATGTGCCCTAACCTACCATGCAAAGGCACTATGGATTTATTTTCCTTGGTTGACACAGAAATGCTGAGGAAAGTGATATCACAATTTAGCAGACAGGCCTATCTGTATAGCGAGGTAATGGTACCGAGTCAATGTGTGGGGGTACAGGTTAGTTGAGGTAATTGAGGTAATATGTACATGTAGGTAGGAGTAAAGTGATTGAGCTGATAATCATAGACAATATTCCATTGTAACCTGCAATGACAGATTATTTAGTCACGGCAGATTCTTTCCATTGCCACTGCCTGAGCACACACCCTTGTGGGGCCCCAGTGTTGAGGGTCAGCGAAGTGGAGATGTTGTTTCCTACTATCACCACCTGGGGGCAGCCCGTCAGAATGTCCAGGACCCAGATGCAGAGGGCGGGGTTGAGACCCAGGCCTCCAGCTTGATGATGAGCTTGGAGGGCACAATGGTGTTGAATGCTGAGCTGTAGTCAATGAACAGCATTCTTACATAGGTATTATTTTTGTCCAGATGGGATAGGGCAGTGTGCAGTGTGATGGCGATTGCGTCATCTGTGGACCTGTTGGGGTGGTATGCAAACTGAAGTGGGTCTAGGGTGGCCCGGTAAGGTGGCGGTGATATGATCCTTGACTAGCCTCTAGTCATTTAGTTCAGTTATCTTTGCCTTCTTGGGTACAGGAACAATGGTATCCATCTTGAAGCATATGGGGACAACAGACTGGGATAGGGAGCGATTAAATATGTCCATAAACACACCAGCCAGCTGGTCTGCGCATGCTCTGAGGATGTGGCTAGGGATGCCCTCTGGGCCAGCAGCCTTTGCGAGGGTTAACAAGTTTAAAGGTTTTACTCACGTCAGCCACTGAGAAGGAGAGTGGGGATGACGCAGTCTTTGTTGGCACTGTATTATCCTCAAAGCGGGCAAAGAAGGTGTTTAGTTTGTCTGGAAGCATGACATTGGTGTCCGTGACTTGGCTGTTTTTGTTTTTGTAGTCTGTGATTTCCTGTAGTCCCTCCTGAGCCGTTGAATTGCGATTCCACCTTGGGAATAACTACACTTTTTATATTCAGCCATATTTCCAGACCTCTTTCCATGGTTAAATGTGGTGGATCGCGCTTTCAGTTTTGCTCGAATGCCGTCATCCATCCACGGTTTCTGGTTAGGGTAGGTTTTAATAGTCACAGTGTGTACAACGTCTCCAATGCACTTATTTGTAAACGCACTCACGAGTCAGTGTATAGGTCAATGTTGTTCTCTGAGGCTGACCGGAACATATTCCAGTCCGCGTGATCAAAACAATCTTGAGCGTGGCTTTCGATTGGTCAGACCAGCGTTGCATGGTTCTTGTCACTGGTACATCCTGTTTGAGTTTCTGCCTATAAGCCGGGATGAGCAAAATGGTGTTGTGGTCGGATTTGCCCGAAGGGAGGGCGGGGGAGGGCTTTGTATGCATCACGGAAGTAAGAGTAGCAGTGGTCGAGAGTATTAGCCCTACGTGTCATGCAATCAATATGCTGATAGAATTTAGGTAGCATTGTTCTCAAATTTGCTTTGGGGGATTGTAAATTATACATCAAATTACATTTATAGAAGCCACAATCTGCTATATTAAAGCTGATTTACCCCCAATTTACTATAATTCTTTATACAAAAAATGTTAAACAAAAAATGTATAAAATAAATTCTGAACTCAGGCTAACTGGTGTCATGATATTTCAGAAGAATTTGGTTTGGTTTGGGTTTTGGTTTGATCCTGGTGGCTGTCAGTTCGATGAGACCTTGCTGTAGATAATTACTGTTCATTAATTGCTCTCTAATCTTTGCTTGTCAGTTTATGAGACACAGTATTAATCTCTTTCTCAACCAGACATTCTACAATAGCAGAGTATGCGAAGTACTGAAATATACCCTTAGGGGGGCATCATAGACCTTGGGTCATGTCCACTGCTTCCTTGTAGACCTGTATTGCTCCTTACTCACTCAATCACTCTGATACAGACCAGGCTATTCTAACAAAGTAATAGAACTTCCTTCAATGTGCTCTAACAGGGAAGTAAAATAACTATCCAGGCGTTGTAAGATCTGGCATGCGTCAGCAACGCTTTGGCAGAAGAACGCGCCCTCAGTGTCAGTCAGCTTCCAGTCAGTCAGGTGTGTGATGGAGACGTTACACATCCTGCATTAATCTCAATCGTAAAGTGTCCCCCGCTGACTGATCCCTATCGGGCCCGGCTCCACCAGGGGCCCCCTCAGAAAATACTTTAGCCCCCTCAGTTTTCATATATAAAAATGTCCTATATAAAAAATAGCAAAACAAAATGTATGACAGGTTAGCAGAAGCTCTTTTCCAGAGCAATTTGGGTTTAGTTCCTTCATCAAGGGCACATCGGCAGATTTCTCAGCTAGTCGGCTAGGTAATTCAAACCAGTGACCTTTTGATTACTGGCCCAACGCTCTAACCGCTAGGCTACCTGCCGCCCCTGTATGTCCGCAGCACTGTGTCACCACAATGGATATGGCTCGCTGCTGTGTGTGTAGAGGGGCTATGTAAAGCCACTGGGCAGTTAGGTATGATGAATCTTTTGGGTTTCCATAAAAAGCGGTAAAAAACGCTTCTCATCTCTCATCTCTGTGGTAGGTGAATAACATGATGTGCCTCCGCCTGCAATATTTGATTTTGATTTATAAGGGCGGGGTCAAGTTTTCCGCTGAAGCTGCTTCACTCCTACCCATCTGTAAAAGGCATTAGTGTTATTAGCCTTAGCCTATTTAGCCAGCTCAAAAGTACTCAAAGGAAAAGGAGAATGAGAGCGATGAGCAGCATCAGCATCATCAAACCGGCAAGGCCTCCGCCAAACCGGCAAGGCCTCCGATGATGCTGCCGAGCTCCAGCTAGCTCCGTGTGCAGAGCCTACCCACCCTTCCACAAGTACCGCCCGGATAATGACTCCACAGCCGTCTCCACCTCGGACTGTCCCTAATGATCTTGGAATAGAGGAGCCAGCTCAGGTTAGCCTAGAATCCTACCCTAGCCGCAGGTTTTTCGTTCATTTAATAGCATCTGGTTCATAGGAAGAGAGTGGCTGGAATACTCGGTTACTGCAGGTGCCATTATGGTTTTCTTGCTAGCCTATTAGTTTTCGTTGCTGTAAATGGAACTGTGTGTATTGGAAAAGTGTTTATGGTTGGCTGGCATTGCTTAATTTATTACGTGGGTCAAATCTGATTCACAGAAGTGTATTGTGTTACACAGTATCACAACGTGTTGCTGAACTCATGAGCGAGCGGCATTATTTTCCATGTTTGAAGTGGGCCTGTATTGTCCTATTTATTTGGTAAGACAGCTGTGCATGGCTGCATCTCACTGTAGTAGGCTGTTTTGGTTATTTGTATCTCCATTCGCTTTTTGTTTACTTTTAATATACAGTGGCAAGAAAAAGTATGTGAACCCTTTGGAATTACCTGGATTTCTGCATAAATTGGTCATCAAATTTCATCTGATCTTCATCATCTTCATCTAACAAATGACAAACAGTGTGCTTAAACTAATACACTAATTATTGTATTTTTCTTGTCTATATTGAATACATCATTTAAACATTCACAATGTAGGTTGGAAAAAGTATGTGAACCCCTAGGCTAATGACTTCTCCAAAATTGGAGTCAGGAGTCAGCTAACCTGGAGTCCAATCAATGAGAGAGATTGAAGATGTTTGTTAGAGCTGCCTTGCCCTATAAAAACACTCACACAATTTGAGTTTGGTATTCACAAAAAGCATTGCCTGATGTTAACCATGCCTCAAACAAAAGAGATCTCCGAAGACCTAAGATTACGAATTGTTGACTTGCATCAAGCTAGAAAGGGTTACAAAAGTATCTCTAAAAGCCTTGATGTTCATCAGTCCACGGTAAGACAAATTGTCTATAAATGGAAAGTTCAGCGCTGTTGTTACTCTCCCTAGGAGTGGCCGTCCTGCAAAGATGACTGCAAGAGCACAGCGCAGAATGCTCAATAAGGTTAAGAAGAATCCTAGAGTGTCAGCTAAAGACTTACAGAAATATCTGGAACATCCTAACATCTCTGTTGACAAGTCTACGATATGTAAAAAACTAAACAAGAATGTTGTTCATGGGAGGACACCACAGAAGAAGCCACTGCTGCCCAAAAAAACATTGCTGCACATCTGAAGTTTACAAACGTGAACCTGGATGTTCCACAGCGCTACTGGCAAAATATTCTGTGGACAGATGAAACTACAGTTGAGTTGTTTGGAAGGAACACAACACTATGTGTGGAGAAAAAAAGGCACAGCACACCAACATCAAAACCTTATCCCAACTGTAAAGTATGGTGGAGGGAGCATCATGGTTTGGGGCTGCTTTGCTGCCTCAGGGTCTGGACCGCTTGCTATCGTCAACAGAAAAATTAATTCCCAAGTTTATCAAGACATTTTGCAGGAGAATGTTAGGCTATCTGTCCGACAATTGAAGCTCAACAGAAGTTGGGTGATGCAATAGGACAATGAGCCAAAACACAGAAGTAATTCAACAACAGAATGGCTTCAACAGAAGACCTCAACCCAATTGAGATGCTGTGGCATGACCCCAAGAGAGTAGTTCAATAAATAGGACTACACATCCCATGAATATTGCTGGACTGAAACAGTTTTGTAAAAATGAATGGTCCAAAATTCCTCCTGACTGTTGTGCAGGTCTGATCCACAACTCCAGAAAACGTTTGGTTGAGGTTATTGCTGCCAAAGGAGGGTCACCCAGTTATTAAATCCAAGGGTTTACATACTTTTCCGGCCGTGCACTGTGAATGTTTACACGGTGTGTTCAATAAAGACATGTACACGTATAATTGCTTGTATGTTATTACTTTAAGCAGACTGTGTTTGTCTATTGTTGTGACCTAGATGAAGATCAGATCAATAATAACTAGGCCACTACTTTCAGCATTCAGTTTGCATTATTTTGTTAAGACAGCTGTGTGTACGGCTGCATTCACATAGGCTGTTTGTAATAGGTGAATTGCCCTATCTATCTTGTAGTACGATATTTGTCCCCATGTGCAGTTGCAAACCGTAGTCTGGCTTTTTTATGGCGGTTTTGAAGCAGTGGCTTATAGGACTTGTTTTACTGTGGATATAGATTATTTTGTACCGGTTTCCTCCAGCAACTTCACAAGGTATTTGCTGTTGTTCTGGGATTGATTTGCACTTTATACACCAAAGTACGTTCATCTCTAGGAGACAGAATGAGTCTCCTTCCTGAGCGGTATGACGGCTGCGTGGTCCCATGGTGTTTATACTTGCGCACTATTGTTTGTACAGATGAACATGGTACCTTCAGGCGTTTGGAAATTGCTCCCAAAGATGAACCAGACTTGTGGAGGTCTACAATTCTTTTTCTGAGGTCTTGGCTGATTTCTTTTGATTTTCCCATGATGTCAAGCAAAGAGGCACTGAGTTTGAAGGTAGGCCTTGAAATACATCCACAGGTACACCTCCAATTGACTCAAATTATGTCAATTAGCCTATCGGAAGCTTCTAAAGCCATGACATAATTTTCTGGAATTTTCCAAGCTGTTTAAAGGCACAGTCAACTTAGTGTATGTAAACTTCTGACCCACTGGAATTGTGATACAGTGAGTTATAAGTGAAATAATCTGTCTGTAAACAATTGTTGGAAAAATTACTTGTGTCATGCACAAAGTAGATGTCCTAACCGACTTGCCAAAACTATAGTTTGTTAACAATAAATTTGTGGAGTGGTTAAAAAACTAGTTTTAATGACTCCAACCTAAGTGTATGTAAACTTCCGACTGTAGATTTGATCCAATGAAAAGCAAAGATGACCGGGACATCACAAAGAACAAGACCCTTATTACAGTACTTCAAGGAGACATTCAGGAAATATGGAAAACAGACACAAATCACATCATAAAAAACAAGGAAACCATAACTTTATGTGCAAGCTTTTCCACAAGCAGCAGTGAAAGGAGTTTGAAAACTATCGGTAAAAATGGATAATATGAAATTGTTCACCTGAGATTTTGTTGATTCTGATAGTGTTTACTTTAGCAATAATTTGTGGATAATAGTGATACAAGGCTCTTGTTCATCAAACTATGCACTGAAAATCAATATAGGCAAGAGCCCCTCAAATCTTTCCCGTTCATTATTACTGTACAGGGGCCTTTTGGACTGATTTTGGCTACATTGCATGTATCTGCTTTCCCCCAACAGTGTGACCAGGTTTCCCAATTAGCCCTGTTAGACAGCACAATAATAGTGTGAACACAAACACCTATTTGAATGAGGCCCTCAATGAATGTCCAGCCAAGCTGCATTCTGTGGACCAAAGACTGCTATCACCAGCTGTTATCAGGGAATGGATTGAATAATGCCAAAGCAATTATACTGTATTCAAAACAATATTTAACTGCACAATTAGCCATTATGCATTGAGACAGACAGGATGTGTTGTCTCACTGTTATTGTGTCTCCTGGGCCTACGGATGGGGGTGAAATCTGCTGGGGCTGATAAGACTGAATGACGAGGCACTCTCCATTCACATAATGTCTAATGATGTCATTATTAAGCTGTTTGAGATTGAAAACAGGGGAAGGCGGAGGGGGCCGGGGCAGAGAGGGGGGCAGGACAGGGATCTTTATTTGGATAACTTCAGGATGTTTTTTCTGCCTCGTCGCAACATTGGGTTAGTCTCTTCCTTCCGGAAAAACAAATGACAAATAGAATATCAAGGTAAAACACAGGTGTCCTGTCCTCTGCTAGTATCTATCTTTGTGTGTATGTGCATATGAGAGAGAGTTTTTCATGTGTGTGTTCCAGCGTTTGTGTTCTGGCATGTGTCTTTCAGTGAATAATTCACTCGTGAGTGTGCTGTAGCTGAAGAGGCTCAGCTGTACATGAAGTCGACCCTCTCAGCTTATCAGGACTCTCACCGGAGACGTGGACGTAATTTTCCCTCCCAGCTCCGCTGCAGACGTCCCAGTGTTTTCTCTGCTCTGTCCCTGGGTTTTCGCTACATTGTCTCCAGTGATAGGGACACCATAGCGGAAACTCCACATAAATCCCTATAGTACACAGACCACATTGGTACCAATGCCACCACACACCAAACAAAACCAGCCTGAACACCTGACACCCCTCACCAGGTCCAATGCTCGTCTCAAAAACCATCACCACACTTGCTGTTTCAACACAATTCTCCACAGAGAGATTAGGAAAACCTGTCCCTGCCAGGCCCCTGGGGCCTAAAACAAGATTATAATGGAACTTGTCTTATCGGTAGTGTCCCTAGGCAATGTCACCATGAGATTAACCTGCTATTCAAAGTACTGTGTGAATAGAGAAAGCATCAGCTACAGTAAAGTTAACGTGTGAGTGTGTTTGTCTAGCTGGTGTTAACATGATCCTGTAGGTTGTGAGGGAAGGAAGGATGGTATCCCTACACTTAAGATTATGGACAAACAGGATGTTTGGTTGATACTGGGTTGAGAGAGATGTGCAGTAGGTACGGTATGATAACAAACTGTCGGATGTGTGTGTGTGCTCACACAGGCACAAAGGTTAATTTTATAATCATAAACAACTAGAGTTACCTTTTCTGGTCCAAATATAAAAATAAGTCTTGGTCCCTTTATCAGAAGCCTACATCATATCAACCCTGTCTTGTCTCAGACTATAGGTGGTGTTTGGGAAAGATTATGTGGTTGACATGAAGATTAGGCCACAGCAACAAAATGAGTGAAAACAATATTGAGGAACCTAGATTCACACATGTATTAATCATGTGACCAATCACAATGGTGTACTATATTATACACTGCTCAAAAAAATAAAGGGAACACTTAAACAACACAATGTAACTCCAAGTCAGTCACACTTCTGTGAAATCAAACTGTCCACTTAGGAAGCAACACTGATTGACAATAAATTTCACATGCTATTGTGCAAATGGAATAGACAACAGGTGGAAATTATAGGCAATTAGCAAGACACCCCCAATAAAGGAGTGGTTCTGAAGGTGGTGACCACAGACCACTTCTCAGTTCCTATGCTTCCTGGCTGATGTTTTGGTCACTTTTGAATGCTGGCGGTGCTTTCACTCTAGTGGTAGCATGAGACGGAGTCTACAACCCACACAAGTGGCTCAGGTAGTGCAGCTCATCCAGGATGGCACATCAATGCGAGCTGTGGCAAGAAGGTTTGCTGTGTCTGTCAGCGTAGTGTCCAGAGCATGGAGGCGCTACCAGGAGACAGGCCAGTACATCAGGAGACGTGGAGGAGGCCGTGGGAGGGCAACAACCCAGCAGCAGGACCACTACCTCCGCCTTTGTGCAAGGAGGAGCACTGCCAGAGCCCTGCAAAATGACCTCCAGCAGGCCACAAATGTGCATGTGTCTGCTCAAACGGTCAGAAACAGACTCCATGAGGGTGGTATGAGGGCCCAACGTCCACAGGTGGGGTTGTGCTTACAGCCCAACACCGTGCAGGACGTTTGGCATTTGCCAGAGAACACCAAGATTGGCAAATTCGCCACTGGCGCCCTGTGCTCTTCACAGATGAAAGCAGGTTCACACTGAGCACGTGACAGACGTGACAGAGTCTGGAGACGCCGTGGAGAACGTTCTGCTGCCTGCAACATCCTCCAGCATGACCGGTTTGGCGGTGGGTCAGTCATGGTGTGGAGTGGCATTTCTTTGGGGGGCCGCACAGCCCTCCATGTGCTCGCCAGAGGTAGCCTGACTGCCATTAGGTACCGAGATGAGATCCTCAGACCCCTTGTGAGACCATATGCTGGTGCGGTTGGCCCTGGGTTCCTCTTAATGCAAGACAATGCTAGACCTCATGTGGCTGGAGTGTGTCAGCAGTTCCTGCAAGAGGAAGGCATTGATGCTAAGGACTGGCCCGCCCGTTCCCCAGACCTGAATCCAATTGAGCACATCTGGGACATCATGTCTCGCTCCATCCACCAACGCCACGTTGCACCACAGACTGTCCAGGAGTTGGCGGATGCTTTAGTCCAGGTCTGGGAGGAGATCCCTCAGGAGACCATCCGCCACCTCATCAGGAGCATGCCCAGGCGTTGTAGGGAGGTCATTCAGGCACGTGGAGGCCACACACACTACTGAGCCTCATTTTGACTTGTTTTAAGGACATTATATCAAAGTTGGATCAGCCTGTAGTGTGGTTTTCCACTTTAATTTTGAGTGTGACTCCAAATCCAGACCTCCATGGGTTGATAAATTTGATTTCCATTGATAATTTTTGTGTGATTTTGTTGTCAGCACATTCAACTATGTAAAGAAAAAAGTATTTAATAAGATTATTTCATTCATTCAGATCTATGATGTGTTATTTTAGTGTTCCCTTTATTTTTTTTGAGCAGTGTATGTACTTGCGTCATTATGTTTGTGAAATAAGAGGCAAAAAATAGACCAAGAAATAGAATGGAGTGTTTTGTTGTAAGCAGAAGGGTCAAATATCACATGTCTAATGGTCATCATATAACCAATGACCTTTAACATAATTTTTTTATTTCTGTTTTCTGAGCGCAAATATACCCCCAGGCAGTTTAAGCCCTATTACATTAGAACACAAGTAAACACTCCACCATGGTCTGACTAGAGAAATGAAAGAAAACATTGACATAAATAGATACAGTGCCTTCAGAAAGTATTCACACCCCTTGACCTTTTCCACATTTTGTTGTGTTACAGCCTGAATTTTAAATGGATTGTGTGTCACTGGCCTACACACAATACATCATAACGTCAAACTAGAATTATTTTTTTAGAAATGTTTACAAATTAATAAAAAATGAAAAGCTTGAGTCAATAACTATTCAACCCCTTTGTTATGGCAAGCCTACATAAGTTGATGAGTAAAAATGCACTTAACAATTCAAATAATAAGTTGCATAATGACCAGGAACTCTCCATGTACAAAATGTTTAATGATGTGTGCAATAGTGTTTAACATGATTTTTAAATGACTACGCCATTTCTTGTTCCCACACATACAATTATCTGGAAGGTTCCTCAGTCGAGCAGTGAATTTCAAACACAGATTCAACCACAAAGACCAGTATGGTTTTCAGATGCCTCGCAAAGGCGGCACTTATTGATAGATGGGTTAAAAAAAGCAGACACTGAACATCCCTTTGAGCACGGTAAAGTTATTAATTACACTTTGGATGGTGTATTAATACACCCAGTCACTACAAAGATAAAGTTGTCCTTCATTAACACAGTTGCCAAAGAGGAAGGAAACCACCCAGGGATTTCAGCATGAGGCCATTGGTGACTTTAAAATGGTTACAGAGTTTAATGACTGATGGGAGAAAACTGAGGATGGATCAACAATATTGTAGTTACTCCACAATACTAACCTAAATGACAGAGTGAATATACATGCATCCTGTTTGCAATAAGGCACTAAAGTACAGTAATACTGCAAAACATGTGGCAAAGATTAACTTTATGACTTGAATACAAAGCGTTATGTTTGGAGCAAATCCAACAACACATCACTGAGTACCACTCTTCATATTTTCAAGCATGGTGGTGGCTGCATCATGTTATGGGTATGTTTGTCATTGGCATGGACTAGAGAGTTTTTAAGAATACAAAGAAACAGAATAGAGCTAAGCACAGGCAAAATCCTAGAGGAAAACCTGGTTCAGTCAGATTTCCAATAGACACTGGGAGAGAAATTCTCCTTTCAGCAGAACAATAACCTAAAACATACAGAAAAGGCCAAATATACACTGGAGTTGCTTACTAAGACGACATTGAATGTTCCTTAGTGGCCTAGTTACAGTTTTGACTTAAATAGGCATGAAAATCTATGGTGAGAAATGAAAATGGCTGTCTAGCATTGATTAACAATCAACTTGACAGAGCTTGAATAATTTTATTAAGAATAATGTGCAAATATTGTACAATCCAGGTGTGCAAAGCTCTTAAAGACTTACCCAGAAAGACTCACAGCTGTAATCATTGCCAAATGTGATTCTAACATGTATTGACTCAGGGGGTTGAATACTTATGTAATCAAGGTATATTAGTGTTTTATTTTTCAATAATCCTTTAAAATTGTAGAATTCATCTTCCACTTTGACATTACAGAGTATTTTGTGTAAATCGTTGACAAAGAATTACAATTAAATCAATTATAATCCCACCTTCTAACACAAGAAAATATGGAGAAAGTCAAGGGTTGTGAATACTTTCCAAAGGCACTGTAGATATGATAATTGGAATACTATTAGCTAGGTCTACAAGACTCCCCAAACATATCCCTGAGTGATCCCAAGGCAGCCTAGAGCTCAAACATGACATGGAAAAACATTGAGCAGCAGATGCCAAGAGCAGTGACAAAGAGTAGAGTAATAGTGACAGCTAAATCACCTGTCTATTTCCTCATCCAAACCAGACCATTAGTATGCTTTCCTGACTTCAGGTCTGAGTTCAGACAAGGCCCTAAATACCACTTTAATTATGTTGACCCCCCCAACGTCAACCTGCTTGTAGTACTAAACAAGTGGGTATAATTAAAAAAGGTACAATGTCCTTGGGGTAAGAGCAAGACAGACATATCCGATGACTGGGGAGGAGTTAGGAGGAGCAATAGAGCATGATTTAGGTCTGTGCAGTCAGTAGGAAATGTGGGTAAGGGAGCTGTCTTATGTTTTTATCCTGCAATAACCTATCATGGATAAAAGAGAAAAGGTCTCGTAATTCATTGTTTAATAACCAGAGTGCAGTGAAAGACACTTATAAAATGAGTTAATGTCTACAAGCTAGGGGGAGTGGAAAACACTAACTGATGCACTCACACAGCCACATGACTGATGACACAAAACACGCTCTTCAAAGGCTTGATTACTGTCTAATATGGATTCAGTGGGTGTGTAATTATTCAGTTATGAAGGGAGTCTAAGTTTAACACACACACACACACACTGGCTTGTAGGGGATGCATAGGCCTCAGGACAAAGGAGATCACAGTTGTTCAACAGCTAACAGAGCTAGTCTGAGTGACTACTCTCTCTGAGTGGCAGTGGTTAACTAGAAGCCTTAACCCATGGCCCAGGATAAATGAGGGTCAGACAGTGAGGGCCAAAACAGTCCTTCAATACAACCAAAAAGGAGGGCTAATTTATAGAAATCTTTCTAGATATGATCTGCATAATATTTATTGAAAAGGCTCATATATTTGCCTGTCGTCCAAAGAGTTTTACAGACAGCACATTAAAGTGTAATGACCCATCTGACACGTGTCAATATTAATTATCACACAGTTGCGTTCAGCCAAAACATACTGCCTGCCCAATGCCCAGGGGCTAGCTAGCATTTGTTGCTTAGGCCACATCTGTTTCAGTACAGTAATATGTTGACCTCTGTCTAAATGACCATTCTGCCTGCCCTGACCTTGAGCCTGCCTGCCCTCCGGTCCCTCCTGAAATCTGAACTGGTTTTGACCATTTGCCTGTCAACGACCATTCTCTTACCTACTCCCTTTGGATTTATTAAACATCTTTAACTCCAACTATCTGCCTCCTGTGTCTGCATCTGGGTCTCGCCTTGTGTCTTGATACTGGATGTGTCTGAACCTTCCTACCGAAACAAGAGCACTTTCCTGAGTGAGACCTAAAATGACAGGGGGCTGACAGGTCACTACTGCTCACAGACATCTGGCTTATTTCACTTCACTGACAGAAATCTAACAGTGAACTGATTCAATCCGTGGTGCAGAAGATCTGCGTTGTAGCGCGATTTAAATTTAAAGTCAATGTTTACGCATTCGCATAGTCTGCATTCACGGTAAACGCTGCATACAGTATGTTGGCTCAATCGGATATTACCTTTAAATTCAACCACGCTACAACAGATCTTCTGCGCTATTGATTGAATCGAGTCACTAATCCTATTGACACTGTCGTGTCTTTGGCTATGCCGGATTAAGTGATATGACATGCTATTCTATAAAATAATTTCTCTGTAATTAATATTACCTGATTAACTAATCATGTAAATGTAATTAACTAGAAAGTCGGGGCACCACGAAAGAATGTTTATAGAGCTGTTATCTTCCGAATAAACTCTTAAAGACCCAGTAATCTTTTACATCAACAGCAGTCAATTATTAATCCTGACCTCATTTCAGTCTCATCTGAACATCGTACAATTCTTGGTTATCTTCACAAACCCTGGCTACCAAGTTGAATCAGCAATACAAAATGTTGTTTAATAATTTATTTACTAAATAATCACACAAAATTACATATACACAGAATGGATCATACATTGGACAGAAACGATATGACGGCTGGTTACACAAAGAAAGGGGGTTGGCTTGAATGAAAGCACGGGAAGACTGGAGAACAAAGGAATTTGGTCTCTATCGGACCTTATGAAGCTATGCTATCGTAAATACAGAATCTTATGCATTCTAAATGCATTTGGAACAGGAAAAT
Source organism: Brachymystax lenok tsinlingensis (assembly GCA_030435695.1). NCBI lineage: Eukaryota > Metazoa > Chordata > Actinopteri > Salmoniformes > Salmonidae > Brachymystax > Brachymystax lenok. Next base: position 27,433,032 of record CM059790.1, on the reverse strand, counting down.
GCAAGACATATTTACTCTGAGCTGCGCCTCTATAGGTTGATCGTAGATGGAAGGTTGAGTTGCCCAGCCGAGGTCTCTTGTCCCTTGTCGAATGTCTCTGGTGTTAGAACGGATACGTTGTAGTACCGTTTTCATGTGGTAGAACGGATATGTTGTAGTACCCTGTCTTTTTTTAAGAGATTGTCCGTTCTTTCTTAGCCCAGGTTTGCAGCGGCTAGGAGGTATCACTTCTGGAGTGAATGAGTGTTCAAAGTTCATACCAAGTTGCCATACTTTTAAGCTCGTGCTATATTCTGGCTGGTATAGTCAAAATTACTAATTTCGGCCTGTCGATCGTCGTCACCACTCTGAAATTCGATGCTAATTTCATTTGAAAATTAGCCATTTTAAACCTCTTACGGATCCAATCCCGTGAGCGGGATCGTTTTCGGAGAAAACAAAGCGTGCAAATTCAAAATAAAAATGTGTAATATTTAACATTCATGGATTTAACATCACATCGGTCCGATTTCAAAAAGGCTTTACGGCAAAAGCACAACATTTGATTGTTTGAGGATAGCACCTCATATTTTATGCATTAGCATAAATCCATAACCAGCGCGGGTCTCACAAAACACGAGCTAAAATAAATTGCTTACCTTTTGATGATCTTCTGCTGAGGGCAATCCAAAGTGTCCAAGCAAGACAATCCATGGTTCTTTTGTTAGAAAAAGTCATTGTTTATATCCATAAATCTCCGGTTGGTTGGCGCGTAATGTTCAGATAATCCACCAAGCATTCAGTCTACTCACCCGTTGTACAGTGAAGAGAAAGCGTTCAAATTATACCTATCAACTTTGCCCAAACAAATCAAACATCATTTATAATTTATCCTTAGGTATCCTTTTATCTATATTAGCTATTATATTTCACATGGATAATAACCTAAAGTATAGAAAAGGAAAATACCGAGCTGCGCGCTCCCGGGTCCCTCGCGCACAAGACAGAAATGACTTCCTGGGTTCTCTTACCAATTCTTCTTTTATAAGGCTCTGTTCCATGATAAACACTTGAAACACTGTCTAAAGACTGTTGACATCTAGTGGAAGCCATATTTACTGCAATCTGGGTCCTATTTCCCTGGAAATCCAATGAGGAGGCATTCAAAGTGAGAGAAGGTAAAAAATAAAAAGATTTCCGGACAGAAATTCCTCGGGTTTTCGCCTGCTATATCAGTTCTGTTATACACAGACATTATTTTAACAGTTGTAGAAACTTCAGAGTGTTTCCTATCCAATAGTATGAATTATGTGCATATCCTAGTTTCTGGGCCTGAGTGGCAGGCATTTTACTTTGGGCACGTCAGACAGGCGAAAATTCTGAAAATGGGACCTTAGCTCTAACAAGTTAACTTCTTAGAGATCCGATCCCGTTAGCGGGCTCGTTTTCAGAGCAAACAAAGTGCGGCAAATTCAAAATAAAAATGTGTAATATTTAACATTCATCAACATACAAGTGTTGCATAGTCATCAAAAGCTCTGCTTCTTGGCAATATCACAGCGTTGACAGATTTCAAAAAGGCTTTACGGCGAAAGCACAACATTTGATTGTTTGAGGATAGCACCTCACATATTTTCCACATTAGCATAAACTCATATCCAGCTCGGGTCTCACAAAACCCATATAAGAGCTAAAAAATATCACTTACCTTTCGAAGAACTTCTGCTGAGGGCTTCCCAAGTGTCCAAACAAGAGAATCCATGGTTCTTTTGTTAGAAAAAGTCATTTATTATATCCATAAATCTCAGTTTGGTTGGCACCTTTTGTTCAGTTAGTCCACCAAGCATTTCCATTCTACTCGCCCGTTGTACAGTGAAGAGAACGCGTTCAAATTATACCTCAACTTTTCCAAAACAAAACAAACATTTATAATTTATCCTTAGGCAACCATTTATCTATATTGGCTATTATATTTCACTCGGATAATAACCTACACGATACAGAAGGTAAACACCGCGGTGCGCGCTCCTGTGTATCTCATGCACTAGACAGAAAGGATATCCTGGTATGTCATACAAAATTGACAACCTTTTGACTCTCTTCCACTATAAACGCTCCATTACACTGTCCAGAGACTGTCGACATCTAGTGGAAGCCACCTCAGTCCTATTTACCTGAAAATTCAATAAACAGCCATTCAAAGTCAGGAAAAGTCAAAAGAAAAATGATTTCCGGACAGAAATTTCTCGGGTTTTCGCCTGCTATATCAGTTCTGTTATCCTCACAGATATTATGTTAACTGTTTTAGAAACTTCAGTGTTTCCTATCCAATAGTACTAATTATGTGCATATCCTAGTTTCTGGGCCTGAGTGGCAGGCATTTTACTTTGGGCACATCAGACAGGCGAAAATTCGGAAAATGGGACCCTAGCCCTAAGGAGTTAACGCAGAGGACCGTTGTCCTCTCGTCCTTGGAACACAAAGTTATTATTTCGTAAGGGGCTTAAATAATCAGAGAGAGATTGGCTGTAAACTATGAAACACGCCTATGTCTGTTCACTTGGGCGGGGCCACTGAGCATAGTTCACTCATGAAAACCAATTATCTTATTTAGGAGCTAAAATTCCATTTAATCTTTCCACAAATAGTTTCATAATTAAACATTTAAATTGCACAACAATTCCATGTGAATCTGATACCTAGAATGTGTAGACTTACCGAGATACAGTTTGTCATCCTGTCATTAGTGAAAATGTCTCAGATGCCAGTACCAACGCATCTTTTCAGCTGGTTGGATTACCGAAATATGGTTCCTTTCCCCACCCTTTTGACGTTACCATACTCTCTCCATGTTAACAAAGAGATTTTCAATAGTCCCTCTGTAGAGAGAGAGAAAAGGGGGGAAAGTTATTTATGGGGGTCATAAACCTCACCAACAGGCCAACGTCATGACAACACCTAAATGACAGTAGAGTACAGTAGGTCTGATTCTATTTTAGTCCCTAGATCCTTCTCCTAGACACTACTCCATATACAGTGGGGCAAAAAAGTATTTAGTCAGCCACCAATTGTGCAAGTTCTCCAACTTAAAAAGATGAGAGAGGCCTGTAATTTTCATCATAGGTACACTTCAACTATGACAGACAAAATGAGGAAAAAAAATCCAGAAAATCACATTGTAGGATTTTACATTTATTTATTTGCAAATTATGGTGGAAAATAAGTATTTGGTCAATAACAAAAGTTTATCTCAATACTTTGTTATATACCCTTTGTTGGCAATGACAGAGGTCAAACGTTTTCTGTAAGTCTTCACAAGGTTTTCACACACTGTTGCTGGTATTTTGGCCCATTCCTCCATGCAGATCTCCTCTAGAGCAGTGATGTTTTGGGGCTGTCGCTGGGCAACACGGACTTTCAACTCCCTCCAAAGATTTTTAGGGTCAAGGAGCTAGGGAAAGGGTATAGGGACTCAAAGAGAACTGGGCCTGATGTGATGTTATATCACTTACTTATCAAGCACAATGCTCTGTGTTACGCACGCCTCTTGGAGGAGGGAACGCAACTCCCTGCTACACTAAACTCCCGGTGGAGTGAAAGAGGTATGTGACTGCAGGTGTGGGTAAGGATGACAGAAGCAGATAATTTTACCGTTACTGGGAGTTTATTTCCTTCACTTGATGATTTGGGGAAAAGGGGCTGGGCGGAACCAAAGCAAAGAAAGTTAAAGAGCCCCCTCTCCTACCTTACCTACCCACTACTTACCTAAACTAGCACCACCTGGCGCACTAACCAAAGTACAGGGGATGGTCCGCCCAGGTCTTACCTAGTGTGCATAGACATAGTAAATACTACGGGTATATGTATGCCCGCAGGCCTCTTACCTAAGCACTCCCAAGGTGCCTTCCCCCCTGGGAACAAAAACTGAATAATAACAAACAATTTCAATAATCAAAAACAGTCCTTTTGACCTTTTTCTACAAAACACCCTACAACAAATTATATCTCTGAGCAACAACCAACACAGGACATACCAAGAAGCTCTCTCTCCTAACAAAGGAACACTGGCTTTTAAAGCTGCAGGAGTCGGTAATTGCAGACAGCTGTATCTCCTGACGAGAGGGCGGGGTCAGAGCTCCAAATCTGCAATTGGGCAGACCAATCAGCTGCTTTGGACTTCAGGAAGCCATTTCCTGAAATAAACACATACAAACCCACAACACAGAAACTGGGGAACGTAACATCTGAATTGAAAGGGAACATGTTCCCTCCACAAATGAATGTGTCCTCAGTTTCAGGTTCAAGTCAAGCTGATGCATAATGTCTCTTGACTGACCCAACCACCAACCTACTATTCTACGTATCCTGGGCTTTGGGTTACACTTATGTGTGACTGTCCCTGCTGGCCAGCCAGGACGAGACCCCAGCTTTTCCTTCAACCCCTGACCATCCAGTCAGGCATGCTCCCTGGGTCCATCTCACTGTGTCTACTGTCATTAGCACCATATGTGGAGGGTCAGAGGGCCCATCAGGAAGAGATTGTTTGAATTCTACAGCTCAGTGCACTCATTATTGGATCCATTGTACTGTGAAAACACACATTAGTGACACCCCTTCACAGCATTTACTTAGCCATAGGATTTACAGTTGAAATGTGTGTGGAAAATAGAATATACAAGATAATACAGAGATCATACAAATATGAAGGGTTATCCAGCATTATCAGGTACTGTAATCCTATATAGAAATGAATTATAAAAATGCATTTATTTCTTGATTCCTCACGGCTAAATATTCACCACACCAAAATTCACTGGAAACTTCCTACCTTGTCCTTTGTGACCTCTCATGCCTGCCTTTGAATCATTAATAAGTGGACAGGTGATATACCCACACCTAATGGAATGTTTCATGGCGAAGCCTTCCACTAAGACTTAAGCCAAACCTGAGAACGTCACCTTGGGAAAAAAATTAGTAGGACTTGCAAGAGAAGACCTGTTATCCACAATCTTAGTAGTGCCCACACTAAACACAATCCCTTGCTAGAGCCAAGTCTACTGATCCAGCCTTCAGCAGGAGACTCTCATTCTGCAGTATAAGCAAGAAAACAAAAACAAAGCCAGCTTACCCTGCAGTCTGTAGTTCCTAGGAATTTAAAGGGATAAATGGGACGCGTTGACCAACATCTCTGTTCAATGGTAGTGAAAACTGCAGTCAGCAGCTCTCAGCAGCTCACCTGGTCCTAACATGCCCATTGGAGAATTCAGTACAGAGGGTTGAAAACACACATGACAAAATGCTATCAGTAGCACACAACGTCTCTGTCATAAATTCTCTATACCAGCATGTTAGGAAGAGATGGTAATGTGATGAAGAGAACAGGGTACCCCTGTGCCCATGCAGTTGCATTTATTTACAGTATAACTGAGATGAACAAGCCAACACTTTATACAAGCCATGCCAAATAACAAATAAGTTCAAGATTGATGATACACTAAACATGAAAAGTGACCAGCTGCTTCAAAATATTTTATCTTCGTTTGAAATAGAGGCTCCTGCTGACGCTCTCAGCAAAACAGACTTTTCCTCCATATGTCTATATTAATGTTGGCCAGCTGACTGAATAATGCTAGTGTGACAGCTGAGAAACAGCATAGGCATCATTATATCAAGGTTGTTTGATGGTAATTTAATGAATCTCACGGGACATTATACATACAGTATGTGAAATGAATAGTACGAAACTTGTTTTCCTGAGGGAATGGTGGGCTCAGTTACACACCAATACTAATATAATGTACAGAATAAGGCAGTAGCAAAGTGTGCCACACCTTTCATAAGAAACATGGATAAACTTCTGGCAAATGGATGTGAAACTCAGCAACACAAGGATCCCTTGTGTGAATTCTGCCTGTCAACACAATCTCTCAACACATACCGCACTTTAATCTAATCTCAAATGCTTGGTTCAGGTCCATGAAAATGAACCGACTGTTGAGGAAAGCCAGCCAGGTTCCAATGGGGCCCAGATCTAGTTTGGCAGAACACCCAGCTGTCAAGCCTGGGATGAAAGGACAAAAGTCAGATGGCAAAGTTATATTAACCTTGTCACAATGAACTGACGACATCTCTTATCATCACTGCTTCCAGGGGTTAACTAAAACACACCAGTCCTCCCAGGCAATCCATCTCACTCTGGACTTCTAATCCTACACCTGGAAACAACATGAGGGTTGTTCATGATGACTGAAAATAGTATGATTATGACTATTTCAGCTTTTAGTAGCAATGTCTTAAATAACATACAAAACACAATCATTTGATCTTTATAGTGCAACTTTCAACCTTTAGGTCTTGATGACATGCTTATGAGCGTACATTTAAATCTAAAGCACAGAGAGAAAGCATGTCTCAGTGTATTCCCCATTTTTTTCTTCATCCTTACTGATGTACTGTTGTTCTTGGTCCTCCCAGATGGGACTGTGTGTACCCTGTGCCCTCCCTATGTCTATGTGTGTACGCACAGGGGGCTGAGGGACGGAGGGAGCTGTCTGGTTTACCACAGGAGGAAGTGCAGTGTACCTTAGATAAATTAAGCCTACTCCCCGGCCCCCTGTTCTTTGGTGCCCCATCTCACCCTTATCTCTCCTCTATCCCCGCTGCGGTGTCCATATCTTCGTGCTTCTGGCTGGCAGGCTGAGGTGTCACCCCCAGGTCACACCAAGCCCACTGCCCGTCCCCACACAGTCTCCACACACACAGGGGCACATGTTTCCTGAGCAGCTGGGTGAAGGAGGGAAATGGTGGTGAGCCACAAACACCCATATGTGACATTTACCCCCTTCTACACTACTCACAGTTAAACCGATAAAACTCAAGAATGATCAACCAAAAAATAAAAGAAGATATACATTAGAGAATCAATGTACAGTGCAGCAAATTCTCTTTACTTGTTGTCACCTGTTAATTTAAGTGGATTACAGGCAGAGATTTTTCAAGTTGGAGACAACATGATGTACCTGGCCCAGGCTATGGAAAAAAGGAATGGGAGTAGGTCCCTATCACAGGCAACTATAGTGAGTCTCTATAGAGACTCACCTGTTTAAGTATGGGAGTTAAAGATAATGAGCTACTGTGATGTCCAATCTGTCATTGTGCTCTAGAATATTCTGGGACCCTGAGGGGCAAAATACTAACTAGAGAATGCTAGAGAATGCTGTGCTTCCATACAATCATACAGAGTTGGGTCGTTCCACGACAATAGTGACTTTTGCATCCCTTTGATATTTTAAGTAGAAATTGTGCATCAATATTTATGAAGTGCCCTTTAATATGGACAACAATGATAATTTAATAAGTCTGAGTAAAAATTCATCATCCCACTTAACCCCAACATTTCTCCAAATTGTCACCATCATCTACACACAATACCCCATAAAGACAAAGTGAAAACATGTTTTTAGACATTTTAGCAAATGTATTGAAAATTAAATACAGAAATATCTCATTTACATGTGTATTCACACCACTGAGTCAACACATGTTAGAATGAACTTTGGCAGTGATTACAGCTGTGAGTCTTATGAATTCAAATGTTATTTGTCACATGCGCCGAATACAACAGGTGTAGACCTTACCGTGAAATGCTTACTTACAAGCCCTTAACCAACAATGGAGGTCTTAAGAAAAATATGAGTTAAGAAAATATTTACGAAATAAACGAAAGAAAAAATAAATAAAATAGCAACAATAAAATAATAATAACGAGGCTATATACAGGGGGTACCGGTACCGAATCAATGTGCTGGGGTACAGGTTAGTCGAGGTAATTGAGGTAATATGTACATATAGGTAGGGGTAAAGTGACTATGCATAGATAATAAACAGTAGCAGCAGCAGGGGAAAAGTGTGGGGGGGGTCAACGCAAATAGTCTGGGTAGCCATTTGATTAGATCTTCAGCAGTCTTATGGCTTGGGGGTAGAAGCTGTTAAGAAACCTTTTGGACCTAGACTTGGCGCTCCGGTACCGCTTGCTGTGTGGTAGCAGAGTGAATAGTCTATGACTAGGGTGGCTGGAGTCTGACAATTTTTAGGGCCTTCCTCTGAGGTCCTGGATGGCAGGAAGCTTGGCCCCAGTGATGTACTGGGCCGTAAGCACTATCCTCTGTAGAGCCTTGTGGTCAGAGGCCGAGCAGTTGCCATACCAAGCGGTGATGTAACCAGTCAGGATGCTCTTGATGGTGCAGCTGTATAACTTTTTGAGGATCTGATGACTCATGCCAAATCTTTTCAGTCTCCCAAGGGGGACCAGGCTTTATAGTGCCCTCTTCACAACTGTCTTGGTGTGTTTGGACCATGTTCGTTTGTTTGTGACATGGACACCAAGGAACTTGAAGGTCTCAACCTGCTCCACTACAGCCCTGTCGACTTGATTAAATTTGATTATCTCTTTTAGTCCTCATTTGGAGTCCTTAAACATTAAAATACAATTTATAATACAATCACATTTTAACAGATAACACACTGTTATAAACAGACATAATACACTGACACGTCGATGAGAATGGGGGTATGCTCGGCCCTCCTTTTCCTGTAGTCCACAATCACCACCGTTGTGTCGTCAGCAAACTTAATGATTGTGTTAGAGTCATGCTTGGCCACACAGTCATGGGTGAATAGGGAGTACAGGAGGGTCTAAGCACGCGCCCCTGAGGGGCCCCCGTGTTGAGGACCAGCGTGGCAGATATGTTGTAACCTACACTTACCACCTGGTGGCGGCCTGTCAGGAAGTCAATGATCCAGTTGGAGAGGGAGGTGTTTAGTCTCAGGGTCCTTAGCTTAGTTATGAGCTTTGAGGGCACTATAGTTTTGAACTCTGAGCTGTAGTCAATGAATAGCATTCTCTCATAGGTGTTCCTTTTGTCCAGGTGGGAAAGGGCAGTGTGGAGTGCAATAGAGATTACATCATCTGTGGATATGTTGGGGCAGAATGCAAATTGGAGTGGGTCTAGGGTTTCTGGGATGATGGTGTTGATGTGAGCCATAACCAGCCTTTCAAAGCACTTCATGGCTACATATGTGAGTGTTATGGGTCGGCAGTCATTTAGGCAGGTAACCTTGATGTTCTTGGGCACAGGGACTATGGTGGTCTGTTTGAAACATGTAGGTATTACAGACTCGGTCATGGACAGGTTGAAAATGTCAGTGAAGATACTTGCCAGTTGGTCAGCGCATGCTCGGAGTACACGTCCTCATAATCCGTCTGGCCCTGCGACTTTGTGAATGTTGACCTGTTTAAAGGTATTACTCACATCGGCTACAGTCGTCTGGAACAGCTGTTGCTCTCATGCATGCTTCAGTGTTGCTTGCCTCGAAGTGCACATAGAAGTCATTTAGCTCATCTGGTAGGCTCGTGTCACTGGTCTGCTCGTGGCTGGGCTTCCCTTTGTAGTCCTAAATAGTTTGCAAGCCCTGCCACATCCGACGAGTGTCGGAACTGGTGTAGTAGGATTCAATCTTAGTCCTGTATTGACACGTTGCCTCTTTAATGGGTCTTCGCAGAGCATAGTGGGATTTCTTATAAGTGTTATTATTTTTTTAAATATTCAAGCTTCGTCAAGTTTGTTGTTGATCATTGCTAGACAGCCATTTCCAAGTCTTGCCAAGCTGATTTAAGTTAAATAGGCCACTCAGGAACATTCACTGTCTTCTTGGTAAGCAACTCCAGTGTCTATTTGGTATTTTATTTTTGGTGTTTTAGGTTATTGTCCTGCTGAAAGGTGAATTTGTCACTCAGTGTCTGTTGGAAAGCAGATTGAACCAAGTTTTCCTCTAGGATTTTATTCCATAAATGTTTTATCCCCCCAAAAATCCCTAGTCCTTGCAGATGATAAGCATACCCATAACACCAACCTGCTTGAAAATATGAAGAGTGGTACTCAGTGACGTGTTGTGTTGGATGTGAATTTCTTTGCCACATTTTTTTCAGTTTTACTTGAATGCCTTATTGCGAACAGAAGGCCTGTTTTGGAATATTTTTTTTCTGTACAAGTTTCCTTTTTTCACTCTGTCAGGTTAGTATTGTGGTGTAACTATAATGCTCTTGATCCATCTTCAGTTTTCTCCTATCACAGCCATTAAACTCTGTAACTGTTTTAAAGTCACCATTGGCCTCATAGTGAAATCCCTGAGCAGTTTCATTCCTCTCTGGCAAATTAGTTAGGATGGACGCCTGTATCTTTGTAGTGACTGGGTGTATTGATACACCATCCAAAGTGTAATTAATAATTTCACCATGCATAAAGGGACATTCAATGTCTGCTTATTACTTTTTACCAATCTACCAATAGTTGCCCTTCTTTCAAGGCATTGGAAAACATCCATGGTCTTTGTGGTTGCATCTGTGTTTGAAATTCATTGCTCAACTAAGGGACCTTACAGATAATTGTATGTGTGGGGTACAGAGACGAGGTAGTCATTCAAAAATCATGTTTTACTCCTGAACTTATTTAGGCTTGCCATAGCAAAGGGGTTGAATACTTATTCTCAAGTCCTTTCACCTTTTAATAATAATAATAATTCCACGTTGACATTATGGGGTATTGTGTGTAGGCCAGTGACATAACATCTCCATTTAATACATGTTAGATTCAGGCAGTAACACAACAAAATGTGGAAAAGGTCAAGGGGTTTGAAAACTTTCTTAAGGCACGGTAAAAGCAGGTGTGCTGGTTCTCTGGGGTTTTCTGGTGGGAAACTGAGCAGTGGTTCAAGCATAACGTGTCAACCCTGTTACTCATAGAAAGGCTAGAAATGTTTGAACAATATCCTATTTTTCGTGAAGCTTGTATTCCATTGCCACTCCCTGTTGCAACCAACAAGCCTTCTTTCCTCTGTTACAAGGGGATTCATGGCTGATTTAAGATGAATTGGTCAACCCTGCTACTTAATTTGGCTGCACCACAGGTTCAACAGCAGCTATCAAACTCGGGCAGACCTGCACTGGAGCTTTCACTAAAGGAGCATAACACTAAATATATACAATATAAATTAAAGCCCCACACTTTCACAGCAAAATCTGCAGACAAAACACAACATTCAGGGGATTGTTTTAAAGAAGTACACACAAATACACACATGTAAGCATGAACACATGTACGCACGATCGCACGCATGCAAACACATGTAAACAGGCACATACACACCATATCATGTGTATTAATTACATATTGTGTCGTGTTGGCACTTGGCCCTTGTAACTAGATCATCCCAGAGAAAAAGCAACGGAACTGCCACGATACAATTGGGTGTTTGTTTTTCCATCTTGGTCAGATGTATAATTTACCAGATGCTATTAGAAAACAAATGAGACTATTGTGCTGGAATGAGGACCTGGACAGAATTCTACCCTTACTGAGAGACAGAGGGTGAGAGGGGAGAGGGATATAGAAAGAAAGGGTGCAATACACTGCGTCTAATTGGACTGTATTGTGAGAGTAATAACATATGAAAATCTCAACTGGGCCGTATACAGATGTAAGAAGATCATTTGATCACCCTGTTGTTGCAGGACATTTCATATCAGACCAACAGTACAGTAGCACAAGTGTAAGTAGCTTTTGCTGTAAAAGTCCAGTCTCGCAATGATCTTCAAATAATGTGATGAAATATTACAGAAAATATTCTTCTCCCTCTCTCAGCTGCTCTTTACTTTAAGCAACCACTCTGTCTCACAAACGTATTCAATCAACCATTCTGCTTCAATGGTGGGATTTCCTGTCCCTCTTATCAGTAACCGTAGATGCTAGAACAATGGGCTCAGCCCACACAGTGACACACACAAGGGCCCTCCGTCTGTCTGTCCACAGGCCTGGCCTGCTGGACAAGCCACTGTCCTTGTGGCGTTCCCCCAAAGCCAGATTTCCCAAGCTGGACCCAAGCCAAAGACCCTGAAAGTTCTGGAGCAGGAAACATGATTTTATAAACAGATACGGTCAGTGACTGTAGACTAGTATGACTGTACACTACCATGGGGAGGAGACTGACAGTGACCTGAGGCATCACCTGCTCAGAGGCTTGACACAGATGGCTGACAATACGACCCACAGATCTATGTCAATCTAAATAAAATTATTCCACTACATTATCAAACTGGATCCAAGGAGAAGACAGTAATGTCTTAAAAATGTACTAAACTGCACACATGAAAATAATAACATGAAAAAGTCACATATTAAATCAAATCAATTACTAATAAATTACTCAATTACTAATTTGTATTACTAATACAAATCATGATTACATAACAGTTTAAGGCTTTCTTTTATTTATATTACAGCAATACAAGAGATAGCAACACATTGCAAATGTGCACAACAAACAACTTTGTCTCTTGTAAAATAAATATACAACAAAATGTACAAAATAAACTTCTCTTTGAATAGGGGGAAAATACAAAGGTCCTAAAAGTTTGAAAACAAGCATCATATTTTATCAACCGTTCCAGCATAACCTTGTTAGGAATAATCAGACAATATTTTGGTTGTACTGTCTTTAACAGTGTGATGAATGACACAGATAAACATGTAACTACTATGCTATTACTGTGCAATTACCTATTTTGAGGTCTCCAATTCCATGTGACAGAAGGGTGGGGCATTGATGTGAGTCAATGCCCTACAGCTCTACTCGTCCTCGCTTGTAATTAGCCAAATTAGAACAATATTTGCTATTGCCATGAAAGTATGAAGCGTTCCGGTTTGGGGCTGAAAACAAACTTGATTTTTAAGGCAAAGCAGTACAAAAGCATTTTAAAATAAAGAACAAATGTTTGGGCTTGCTTGTAGAAGACAGCATGCGATGGTTAGCCAAGGGGAAAATGACACTACACAAGGAATCTACAGCAATGTCCAAACAAAGACATCTACAGTAGTCACAGAAAACAGAAAAACAAGCAGCTTACCTTCAAAGAAGAAGATGTACAATATATTTAGTGGATGTATCTCTGTGTATCTATTTGTGGTAGGATTTTTTTACTATTACAGCATATCAAAGATGTGCATTAAATTCACCATATCAATAGAAAATAAAACATTAAGACAGCATCCACATTACTTTACATTGTATTCACACACATATTTACAAAGAGCCAGCTTTGGGAAGGAGACAGGGTTGAAAAGCGAGATGGGTAAATGTCATACATTTCATACTGTGGCACCTACACACGCAGACACACGGACGCACACACTTTCAGCCTGTGCATTTCCAGGTGCTCTTCACAACAATATCTCAGTGTGGGAAGAGGGAAGTCCTAGTGATGGGAGTCTGAAGTGATACAGAGCTCTGGCTGAGAGATGGTGGAAGTGACACTTCCGTCAGAGGAAGCAGCTGGACATAAAGAGCGGAGGGAAGGCTGAGAAATCAGCTACTGATGGCTGGGATGGGAGCACTGAGGGTACTGCCCACAGGATTGTAGGGAGCTATAAGACATGTCACAACCTTGTTTGATTAGACAGCTCTAACATCTAACACCAAATTGGCTGTTCATCTGAGCAGCATTCTTCCCATTGGCTTTTTATCAGAACAGTTATTGGTTGTTGGTTGGTTCTGCAAGCTCCACATTGGCATTTGAAACGAGCATCATTGGCTTTTTATCTCAAAACAGAACGCCTTCTTTAACAATTTGTAAGAGTAGAAAGCATCCACTGGCTAATCACCTTTTCCCTTATACAGTATGCTCATCCTAACCATGCACTGTTTCAACCTTCCCCATCTTTGGTGACAGTTATATTCTTTATACTAAAGAAAGCCCACAGTGATATGGCAGTACTTGTCTGATGACAAATGTAAACAAGGGTCACATACTGTAAAGGACAGAAGAGGTGCCGACACAAGCAACATATTTACATATTTACAAGGATTCTCCAGCAAGCAAACTTTGCTGAATCTAAGCTAATGCTACCTCTCCTATCATACACTTATTACTAGTCATAGACACGGTCAATATATACACATATAAACAGTAATAGTACCATGCTTATCGGTTCATTAGAATGTGACGTTTTGAGACTTAACCTACTGAATATAATTTCAACCATTGGCTCTAGAAATGTCTCTCCTTCACATAATCACCAAAACTGAACGTGTGGAATAATACTAACATTAACTTTTAAAAAGATGCAACAGAAAAAAAGGTCAACTGAAAGCTTCATTACATGATGCCTACATCTGGAAAGATGTTACATTTCAAGTACTTTCACCTCCAATGATAATTGTATTTCAACCATTATAAATGCTACATGATTTAGTTTGAGAAAAAAATAATATTTAAAACAACATAGTAATTCAGTTTAATACATTGACAACAGAAATGTGAAACAAACAAAAACCTTGTATGAAACATAAGATACGGTAACAGCAACATTGAGGAAAGTCCACTGAAAATAGCCCTACTATGGAGCTATAAACTATAGTGTCAATTTCAAACAGCACATCAAAATTGATATACAGTAATGACCTAGGAATGGTACCCCCTAAGGCGGCCAGGAGTAGAGGTTTCGAGAGGATCCTTCTTTAAACCTCGGTCTGAAGGGGGAGGCTACCAGCTAGACATAAGATTGGGAGGGGGTGGCAAATAGCTAGACACAGTATATGGTTGGAATAGGGTGTGGTGGGGTGTTCGGGATGGCACTGAACAGGCACTTTATGGGGCAGCCATTGTGGGTGGGGCCTTACACCTGGTGGACCCTGAGCCCGGTGGCCGTCTCCCCCAGAAAGATGTCATCGCTGGCGCTGGCCAATAGGGGCTGAGTGGAGGCGTTGCTGCTGCCCACAGAGTTGAGGCAAAGGATGTTGGCATTCTGCGTCCCCTGGTCCCCGATGGTAACCTGTTGCCCCATTGTAACCGGAAACCTGGAGCTGAAGTTCAGATAGATCTAGACAGAGAGAGGGAGAAACGGAGAGAAACAGAGAGAGAGTTCATACAATATACTATGTAGTGCTGGAGGGGTGTTTTCATTGCAGTTCTGCTTACTGAGTGAGAAACATGCAGCGTGGTTAAATAAAGAAGGTGACCATGTAGCACTCTGGTCTGAAGGTGTGAAGGGGAAAGCGTGAGAAGAGAAGACCTGCTCTGTGTTAGCTAAATCGCTGGCATGTTTCAGAAGTGAGAGGTGAGCCGAGTTCATGAGGAGAGGTCATCATGACACAGTGAAAGAGGTGATTATGTCACAAGTGATCAATCCTATTCATCACCTCCTAACTGTCGTGAGACGTTCAGTGGCTACTGTATGTGTGCGTGTGCGTGCGTGAGGTGCATGCATGTGTGGCGCGTGATGTGTGTGACGCGTGAGTTAATAGAGGGTTGACACATTTCTGTGTGTTAACTGCTAGTCTGACTAGTCTGGTGGTAGCCTAAACATGTGGCCCTGGGTAGTTGTGGTGGGGAAGCCCACAGGCATGTTCTTTGCACTGTTTGGACTCTGTGTAGACTATAAACCCCAACGCATTTTCTACTTAAATACTTGTAGTAAGTTGAACTCAAAGTCAACGAAAAGTAATTATTACTTAACATTTTTATGAGATACTGACTCAAAACTAAATGAGAATTCACATCAATTACCTTTTTGAAGTTAACATAACAAATTCCCTTTTTCCCAGCATGCGCTACTGCATGTAGATTTTTAAAAATTGTTTTTAACATTGTTTTTTTTCTCCATGTACAGTACATTGAGTGATTGACTAATCTTATTCTACACAAAGATGAATAACATACATTTTTCTAAACTAATCCTATAATTTAGTTACATTTACATTTATTGCACCTGTTAAAGACACTGTTCCTAACCCTGGCAGTCTTATGAATGCAGGTTTCAGGAAATTTAAAATTAAAATTGTTGGATATCCTAACTCTGGCTGGATTCCAATAAGAATTACACATCACTTTGCAAGCCAGCATAAAGGTATTTGCAGGTAGGGTTGCAAAAATCTGGTAAATTCTTTTCCAAAAATCCCAGTTGGGATATTCCTGGAAATCCAGGATTTTTCAAGAATATTTCAAACCTACTTGATGTGGCCTGTACACCATGAGTTTAAGGCCACTGTATTAGGGTAAAGCTAGGCCTCAAAATTAGGCCTTATGAAATATGGCCATAAACAGTTTAATTATAATGATAATATTAGCCTAGGAACTTACTCGGTGATGGCCACAGGACTGAAAATGAATGAATTCAACAACCATGGTCTCTGTCACTAACAAATACAGTCATGGGTGGTAATTCTACAATTCACTCGAAAAGATAAGGCACACAAGGAAATTATATTCGAGGCGTGGCTTAGTGGGGCCATTCCTCAAAATTTCATGCTGATACAACTCAACCCCTACAGGGTCACAGTGACTTCATCGGTTTGAGTAATGACTACAAAAACACTAACTAAGTGTACTTAGATATATTAAATGCAACAGGTTTCCTCAAAAGTTTTGAGTAGTGACAGCACATAGTGGTTTACAGTGTGGCCCTGTGGTAATCCATTAACTCAGTCAAAACAACTAGATCCTTCTAACAGTCTGTGACACGTGCTGGAATGGCCTTATCAGATGACTGGTCAGCAGACTCTTTGATTGTTAGGTGGTATTTTAAAAGGCAACACTTCTGTCAGGTTTCAAAGAGAGGTGGGGAGACAGTCAGAGGACTCACATTATTCAACCACTGAGTGGCCTTACAAAAGGCTAGGGCAGTAGGCAAACGCCATTGAGCACAGACATCAACTCAACGTCTATTCCACGTTGGTTCCACGTAATTTCATTGTATTGTATTTGTAATTACTAGGGATCCCCCATAGCTACTGCCAAGGCAGCAGCTACTCTTCCTGGGGTCCAAACACATTAAGGCACTTACATTACATATCAAACAAAGAGAAAGCAGTACATCATATAAAATTAATACACCACTACAATACATCATTTAAATTATGTGGAAACAATTCAACCAGTGTGTGCCCAGTGGAACGTTACTACAACATGAAGGCAGGTAATATTTTATTGAATTTGTATAGTACAGTGGCTTGCGAAAGTATTCACACCCCTTGGCATTTTTCCTATTTTGCTGCCTTACAACCTGGAATAAAAAAAAATATTTTTGGAGGGTTTGTATCATTTGATTTACACAACTCGCCTACCACTTTGAAGATGCAAAATATTTTTTATCGTGAAACAAAAAAAAATAAAACTTGAGCGTGTATAACCATTCAACCCCCCAAAGTCAATACTTTGTAGAGCCATCTTTTACAGCAATTACAGCTGCAAGTCTCTTGAGGTATGTCTCTCTAAGCTTGGCACATCTAGCCACTGGGATTTTTGCCCATTCTTCAAGGCAAAACTGCTCCAGCTCCTTCAAATTGGATGGGGTTCCGCTGATGTACAGCAATCTTTAAGTCATACCACAGATTCTTAATTGGATTGAGGTCTGGGCTTTGACTAGGCCATTACAAGACATTTAAATGTTAAACCACTCAAGTGTTGCTTTAGCAGTATGCTTAGGGTCATTGTCCTGCTGGAAGTTGAACCTCCATCCCAGTCTCAAATCTCTGGAAGACAAACAGGTTTCCCTCAAGAATTTCCCTGTATTTAGCGCCATCCATCATTCCTTCAATTCTGACCAGATTCCCAGTCCCTGCCGATGAAAAACAATCCCACAGCATGATGCTGCCACCACCATGCTTCACTGTGGGGATGATGTTCTCGGGGTGATGAGAGGTGTTGGGTTTGCGCCAGACATAGCGTTTTCCTTGATGGCCAAAAAGCTAAATTTTAGTCTCATCTGACCAGAGTTCCTACATGCCTTTTGGCAAACACAAACATGTTTGCTTATTTTTCTGGCCACTCTTCCGTAAAGTCCAGCTCTGTGGAGTGTACGGCTTAAAGTGTTCCTATGGACAGATACTCCAATCTCCGCTGTGGAGCTTTGCAGTTCCTTCAGGGTTATCTTTGGTCTCTTTGTTTCCTCTCTGATTAATGCCCTCCTTGCCTGGTCCATGAGTTTTAACTTTGTCCCTGACCTGTTCGGAGAGCTCCTTCATAGTGCCGCTTGCTTGGTGGTGCCCCTTGCTTAGTGGTGTTGCAGACTCTGGGGCCTTTCAGAACAGGTGTATATTGAGATCATGTGACACTTAGATTGCACACAGGTGGACTTTATTTAACTTCTGAAGGTAATTGGTTGTGCCAGGTCTTATTTAGGGGCTTCATAGCAAAGTGGGTGAATACATATTACATTTAAATTTCTTTCATTTCACTTCACCAATTTGGACTATTTTGTGTAGGTCCATTACATGAAATCCAAATAAAAATCATTTTAAATTACAGGTTGTAATGCAACAAAATAGGAAAAATGCCAAGGGGGGTGAATACTTCTGCAAGGCACTGTAGTTTGCTACTATTAATTACAGCAAAATCTCAAGATGGGACCTTTTGGCACTTAAAAAAAAATCTAAAGAATATGGATTATGGAATTTACTGCTGGTACACTCTTGT
This sequence comes from Brachymystax lenok tsinlingensis, assembly GCA_030435695.1. Taxonomy (NCBI): domain Eukaryota; kingdom Metazoa; phylum Chordata; class Actinopteri; order Salmoniformes; family Salmonidae; genus Brachymystax; species Brachymystax lenok. Next base: position 27,414,527 of record CM059790.1, on the reverse strand, counting down.
GAATACCTTAAATCCATAGTCTGTCAACATGTGTAAACAAGCAGGTTAGAGGAGATCTGTGACCTACGTGTTTGGTGGTGTCTGACAGCTGTTGTTCAATCCTCTCCACCACCTTGCTGAAGGAGTGTCTCTTAAAGGGGTTCGAGTCCCAGCACGACCTCATTATCTCATACCTGAAACCACAACACACATATTTAGCACAGGCGCAAGCATGGCACCAAGCACATACACCTGCTACCTCTCTTATCTCTCCCCCCTCTCTTACAAAGTGACACTTAACGTACAGTGGGGCAAAAAAGTATTTAGTCAGCCACCAATTGTGCAAGTTCTCCAACTTAAAAAGATGAGAGAGGCCTGTAATTTTCATCATAGGTACACTTCAACTATGACAGAGGAAATGAGAAAAAGAAATCCAGAAAATCACATTGTAGGATTTTTAATTTATTTATTTGCAAATTATGGTGGAAAATAAGTATTTGGCCAATAACAAAAGTTTATCTCAATACTTTGTTATATACCCTTTGTTGGCAATGACAGAGGTCAAACGTTTTCTGTAAGTCTTCACAAGGTTTTCACACACTGTTGCTGGTATTTTGGCCCATTCCTCCATGCAGATCTCCTCTAGAGCAGTGATGTTTTGGGGCTGTCGCTGGGCAACACGGACTTTCAACTCCCTCCAAAGATTTTCTATGGGGTTGAGATCTGGAGACTGGCTAGGCCACTCCAGGACCTTGAAATGCTTCTTCCGAAGCCACTCCTTCGTTGCCCGGGCGGTGTGTTTGGGATCATTGTCATGCTGAAAGACCCAGCCACGTTTCATCTTCAATGCTCTTGCTGATGGAAGGAGGTTTTCACTCAAACACGACGAGTTGAGTTTTTACCAAAAAGTTATATTTTGGTTTCATCTGACCATATGACATTCTCCCAATCCTCATCTGGATCATCCAAATGCTCTCTAGCAAACTTCAGATGGGCCTGAACATGTACTGGCTTAAGCAGGGGGACACATCTGGCACTGCAGGATTTGAGTCCCTGGCGGCGTAGTGTGTTACTGATGGTAGGCTTTGTTACTTTGGTCCCAGCTCTCTGCAGGTCATTCACTAGGTCCCCAGCGTGGTTCTGGGATTTTGCTCACCGTTCTTGTGATCATTTTGACCCCACGGGGTGAGATCTTGCATGGAGCCCCAGATTGAGGAAGATTATCAGTGGTCTTGTATGTCTTCCATTTCCTAATAATTGCTCCCACAGTTGATTTCTTCAAACCAAGCTGCTTACCTATTGCAGATTCAGTCTTCCCAACCTGGTGCAGGTCTACAATTTTGTTTCTGGTGTCCTTTGACAGCTCTTTGGTCTTGGCCATAGTGGAGTTTGGAGTGTGACTGTTTGAGGTTGTGGACAGGTGTCTTTTATACTGATAACAAGTTCAAACAGGTGCCATAAATACAGGTAATGAGTGGAGGACAGAGGAGCCTCTTAAAGAAGAAGTTACAGGTCTGTGAGAGCCAGAAATCTTGCTTGTTTGTATGTGACCAAATACTTATTTTCCACCATAATTTGCAAATAAATTCATTACAAATCCTACAATGTGATTTTCTGGATTTTATTTCCTCATTTTGTCTGTCATAGTTGAAGTGTATCTATGATGAAAATTACAGGCCTCTCTCATCTTTTTAAGTGAGAGAACTTGCACAATTGGTGGCTGACTAAATACTTTTTTGCCCCACTGTACTTCATATGCTTTTCTCTAAGTGTATCCTTCTGAAAATGGAATGTAATAATGAATTAAATAATAATTTAGCTTTCATGGTGAAATTATGGTGAAATTCATCAAATATGCAACCTGCTTAAATCCCACATATTCACACCACTGTATAGTACACCCACGCACACACTGTCTTTCTCTTTCTCAAGATACTTAGACACACACTCACACGCACTCACGCACACACTCACATGCACACACTCACATTTCACTCGGTGCAAACTCTGGTGCATCCATTCTATATCCTTCCTTAATCATTTTGTAGAACTTTGAGTCCACAAGCATTCCAGGATATGGACTGCTTCCTGTAGGCCATGTACAAAATAAGATAATAAAAATCTATGAAAACACACACATGGACAGGTACTCATGGACAGGTACTCGCGCACACACACACACACACACACACACACACACACACACAGATACACAGACACAGATACACAGACAGACAATGTGGATGTACGTACCGAGTGAGAAGATTTCCCAGAGCAAGATGCCATAGGACCATACGTCACTCTCAAATGTGTACACACATTCAAAGATGCTCTCCGGAGACATCCACTTGACTGGGAGGCGAGCCTGCATGGAACACAAACCATCGCAGCCAGTCTAATATGTCAGATGCACTTCATGTATTCAGAAAATGCATCAAAGCAAATCTCTTGACATCTTTGAAGTAATCCATCATCTCTATCACTTCAGCTGTCTACAGATGTGAAGTGTACAGAACCAGAGAGAGCAAATAATGAATGCAGATGCTGTTGATTAATCTTGAATTTCGGATAAGAAATGTTAAAAATTGCTTGTTTTTGTATGAGAGGAGAGGTACTGTTTTTCCTTAGTTTCAAGAGTAGGTTAAAACTCCCCTAAGTTGCTAAATGTTTGAGACACTTGTATCTGGTGACCCATACCAGTGACATTTGAAATAATTCAGTGACATTTAAAGGAATTCATAATCACACACCTGTCAGAGTGCACATTACAATGTCAGATCCATCAGTGTAAAAAAAACATTAGGAACACCTTCCTAATATCAAAAGCATTCCACAGGGATGCTGTCCCATGTTGACTCCAATGCTTCCCACAGTTGTGTCAAGTTCGTTGGATGTCCTTTAAGTGGTGGACCATTCTTGATACACACAGGAAACTGTTGAGTGTGAAAAACCCAGTAGCGTTGAAGTTCTTGACACATTCAAACCAGTGCGCCTGGCACCTACCATAGCCCTTTCAAAGGCACTTAAATATTTTGTCTTGCCCATTTACCCTCTGAATGGCACACATACACAATCCATGTCTCAATTGTCTCAAGGCTTAAATATCATTCTTTAACCTGTCTCCTCCCCTTCGTCTACACTGATTGAGGTGGATTTAGCAAGTGATATCAATAAGGGATCATAGCTTTCACCTGGATTCACCTGGTCAGTCTATGTAATGGAAAGTGTACACTAAGTGTACATACATACATACATACTGTACTTCACATGCCATGGAATTGGAACATACAGTACTAGCCCATGATGCCCCCAGGCTCATAGCTGACACTGGTTTTGAGAGGCTTTATATCAACACTGTGCTTGTGCTTGACTATTCCATTGATGGTTTTCACTGCAAAATGTCCATTCTGTATCTATAACTCACATTGAGATCTACAGTAGTGAGCGATGGGCCAGACTTACATTGCCTTTGACTACATAGTTGGAGTCTGTGGTGATGTCACGGGCCAGGCCAAAGTCACAGATCTTTGCCACTCGCCCCTGAGTCAGCAGAATGTTCCGGGCAGCCAGGTCTCTGTGGATGCACTGAACACACACACAAATAATAAAACATAATGTAATAACATAAGATAACATTAAACTTTTAAACACTGTTAATACATGGTGACAGTAAACGTCCTTCCCCGAATCTGTTCCACACACACTGATTGATACAGGGCCTGGCTGTAGTCTGGTGTCCGCTTGCCTCAATGGATTATAAACTTTTCATTAGAATGCTCAACATGCATTCTGGACCTATGACCAGCTATGGAAATGGGATCCTAGCATTGTTTGGAAATAAAGAAGATGGAACTAATGTGTGTGTGTGTGTGCGGCTTAGTGTGTTTTTAAATTTAATCTGATACATAGAACAAACAATACCAGTGGAAATAGTGCTTTTCTTGGTCTACGTGAATGTACAGTACTTACAGAATGAAAATATTTAGAGAATGGTTGGATATTTACATTATCTACCATCATGGATTTAACTTGTTGGATTTAATTGCAGAGTGAAAATAGATCTGTTGTTTTGAATAGCTAATGGTGGGGGCTTTCAGGAGCTATATATTAGGAGAGGAGAGATTCTGAGGAAATTAAGGGCTTACATTTTTGGAAGCCAGAAAGTCCATGCCTTTGGCCACTTGATAGGAGAAGCTGAGCAGATCCTCAGTGTCCAGAGAGAGACTGTCCTCATGGAGAATCTCACTCACAACATCAGGCTCACTACTGGAACCACCTGAGAGAAACATAGTGATAGAGCAAGATAATTAGAGAGGTGCATAGAGGAAGCAACATTGTGTATTAAGGAAGCTTAACTATGTATAGAGGGAGATACTGCACATTACAGGCTGTATAGATGAGCTTTTTCAAGTAATATATGTGATAATTATCAATTCATATAAAAGTGGATGTCTTGCCTGGTTTGCGTATCGAGATTCTCTTCTCTGAGGAGAAGCCATTGGGCAGGACACCAGCGACAGAAGGCCTCATATCCATGTAGCCATTCCTGCTGTCTCTACGAGGAGGAAATAAGGTCTCAGTTCAGTCGCCATCAAATACTACACATAACTACTACACACTAGGTAAGAAATACTCCCTAACATAAACATTTATGAATCTCCAGAGACATTTACATTTACTGTAAGTATTTTTCTCAATAACAACAAAGAGTAGTCGGTTTAAAGTGTAGACGTGTCCTGCCTTATAGACCATGAAAGTACTGTATGCTTAGTTAAATTGGGGAATTTTCCAGTGGGTGAGAGAACAAAGGCAGTGGTATTTACTTTTGTGAGCAGGTGAGATGACACAAGCAACAGTACATATATACAGTACAAAGTGTGCAGTGAGAATTACAGTATATAACATCCAACTACCACCCTCTCCTTGTAAACATCATGAGTCCACACTGACCCATCTGACCCAGCTGTAGCTGTCTCCCTCTGCAGCATGACATTCCTGTAGTAGCAGTCCTCCCCTAGCTTGTCACAAAAGAACGTCTCCCTCTTCCTCCTCAGAAAGTTGAGGAGGTCACCGAAGCAGCAATACTCTGTGATCACCAGGGTTGGGCCTGAAGACAAGGAGACAAATAGTCATGGTCAGTCACATGAATGTCATCCACCAAGAAACAACACACTAAAGACAAACAAGACAAACAAAACACCTTGAAATATAGACACCCCAAAACAAGTACAGCAAGTTTCAGGAGCACCACTCCTACAAGTACAGCAAGTTTCAGAAGCACCACTCCTACAAGTATAGCAAGTTTCAGGAGCACCACTCCAATATCATAAAACATGAATACAACGAATAGTAAACAATTCTAATGCCCAACAAGCAATGCTCCCTAAAATGTTTTGGGAGCTTTGAGCAAAATTCTGGTCTGCTGAGCGCAAACTTGAAGGTCTGTGCAACTTCCAGCACACGTTTACTGTGAACACTGAAGCTGTACACGCTTTAAGTTATAGTTTTAACAGTGGCCAAGTAGGCTACTGTGGTTATTTGATCCTAATGTTGGCGTACCAGGCCTTCCAGAGTGGCCTACCATAAAAAACAATGGAGAAAATGCATCCCATAATATTTTAACATGGAAATAGCTGTTCTATCATTCAGCCTTCAGTAGCACTCAATGTGTGGTGTTCAATGTAGGCGTACATTCCATGAGAAAAAAACAAAACATGCAATGCTTGAAATCAACCTTTTTTATCCACTTGTCCTTCAGACAAGGATGTGACTGAAAATGTAGTTGTGTTGTATTTTGTAAACCAATTTACAAAATAAAATGTATTATTATTCCCATACCATTATTACAGAGAATCAGACAAATTATGCTACCATCTGCCAATTGGCTACTTAGATTATTCAAGCCTGTCTCAAAATACAACACTACCTCTTTAAGACAAAAAAATAAAAGTCTTAGTCTTTTCAAAGATGTCTAGAAATGTACATGTTTTGTAGGAAGCAATCACTCCCCCTATTGTTTACTACAAATTATTTTATAACTGGGCGAATAACTCACTAACTAGCAAAGGATATGAACAAAATGTGCACATCCAGCTCCTGCCTTCATCTCAAAACAAGTGCATCTACTCACTAAGACAGCTGTAAACTCAGTCCAGTTCAAAGTAAATGGCACAGATCCATATTCGGCAAAGGTCTATTTGCATTTGGGCCTACTGCAGCTCTGATTGGTAATGCCGAAACGGTCTGTGTAGAGAATTGGCTGTGTATGGGCTGAGTCATGTGCAATAGAATCGTACTCCGATGCGTTGTACCTACAACAAAATCTTTTGCATAGTTTGTTTTGTTTCGGTATGTTGCATTGAAAGTGGCTAATATTGAGTCGATTCAATCACAATTGCTACAGTAAAGAGAAACGTTGATAGTGTTAACTAACAGGAAAAACTCTAGAAAGGCTGATATTTCGCCAACAAGTCATTCAATCATTGGTGATAAAAGGGAGGATTGTTCAGATTATTACTGTATCTCAAAAACCTCTGCCAAATTTAGTTCCCAGTAACCCACTTCCTTCAGATTGATAGTAGCATAGATTAGAATGAGAATAAGCCCTACAGTCCTCTAGACATACTGCTCCTTACCTCCAACAGTACAGGCTCCCAGCAGGTTGACAATGTTCATGTGGTTTCCCAGGTAACTGAGAACTTTCAGCTCTGACATCAGAGCCTCCTTCTCAGTGGCATGGGCACTGGCTGTGGAAACACCACCAGAACATGATAATTTAAAAGCGCTTCAAAGTCATCATCAAAGAAAACATCATAGGAAGTATGGCCTCTGGCAGGTTTGGTGTAACAAGCATACATAAACTACATGACCAAAAGAATGTGGACACCCGATCGTCGAACATCTCATTCCAAAATCATGGACATTAATATGGAGTTGGTCCCCCCTTTGCTGTATAACAGCCTTGCCTCTTCTGGGAAGGCATTCCACTAGATGTTGGAAAATTGCTGCGGGGACTTGCTTCCATTCAGCCACAAGAGCATTGAAGGAGGTTGGGTACTGATGTTGGGTGATGAGACCTGGCTCTCAGTCAGTGTTCCAATTCATCCAAAAGATTTTAGATGGGGTTGAGGTCAGGGCTCTTTGCAGGCCAGTCGAGTTCTTCCACACTGACCATTTCTGTATGGACCTCGCTTTGTGCACGGGGGCATTGTCATGCTGAAACAGGAAGGGGCCTTCCCCAAACTGTTGCCACAAAGTTGGAAGCACAGAATCGGCAGGAATGTCATTGTATGTTGTAGCGTTAAGATTTCCCTTTACCGGAAAAAAGGAGCCTAGCCCGAACCATAAAAAACAGCCCCAGACTATTAGTCCTCTTTCATCAAACTTTACAGTTGGCACTATACATTCGGCAGGTAGCATTCTACGGGCATCCGCCAAACCCAGAATCGTCTGTCGGACTGCCAGATGGCGAAGCGTGATTCATCACTCCAGAGAACAAATTTCTCTACACCACTCCATCCGACACTTGGCATTATGCATGGCTGCTCGGGCCATGGAAACCCATTTCATGAAGCTCCCGACTAACATTTTTTGTGCTGACGTTGCTTCCAACTTACTTGTTGGAAAGGTGGAAACTTATGATGGTGCCACGTTGAAAGTCACTGAGCTCTTCAGTAAGGCCATTCTACTGCCAGACAATGTTTGTCTATGGAGATTGCATGGCTGTGTGCTCGATTTTATACATTTGTCTGAACTGTGTGTGGCTGAAATCGCTGAATCTACTAATTTGAAGGGGTGTCCACATACTTTTGTATATACAGTGCATTCAGAAAGTATTCAGACCCTTTGACTTTTCCACATTTGCTGTTACAGCCTTATTCTAAAAATAATTAAAGAATTTTTTCCCATCATCAACTTACACACACACAATAGCCCATAATGACAATTAAAATTTTTGCTAATTGATTAAAAATAAAAACTGATATATCACATTTACATAAGTATTCAGACCCTTTACTCAGTACTTTGTTGAAGCACCTTTGGCAGTGATTACAGCCTCGAGCCTTCTTAGGTATGACGCTACAAGCTTGTATTTGGGGAGTTTATCAAATTCTTCTCTGCAGATTCTCTCAAGCTCTGTCAGGTCGGATGAGGAGCGTCGCTGCACAGCTATTTTCAGGTCTCTCCAGAGATGTTCGATCTGGTTCAAGTCCGGGCTCTGGCTGGGCTACTCAAGGACATTTAGAGAGACTTGTCCCAAAGCCAATCCTGTGTTGTCTTGGCTGTGTGCTTAGGGTCGTTGTCCTGTTGGAAGGTGAACCTTCGCCCCAGTCTGAGGTCCTGAGTGCTCTGGAGCAGGTTTTTATCAAGGATCTCTCTGTACTTTTCTCCGTTCATCTTTCCCTCGATGCTGAACAGTCTCCCGGTCCCTGCCGCTGAAAAACATCCCAAAAGCATGATGCTGCCACCACCATGCTTCACCATAGGGATGGTGCAAGGTTTCCTCCAGACGTGATGCTTGGCATTCAGGCCAAAGAGTTCAATATTGTTTTAATCAGACCAGAGAATCTTGTTCCTCATGGTCTGAGAGTCAGTTGGTGCCTTTTGGCAAACTCCAAGTGGGCTGTCATGTGCCTTTTACTGAGGAGTGGCTTCCATCTGGCCACTCTATCATAAAGACCTGATTGGTGGAGTGCTGCAGAGATGGTTGACCTTCCGGAAGGTTCTACCATCTCCACAGAGGAACTCTGAAGCTCTGTCAGAGTGACCACCGGGTTCTGACCAAGGCCCTTCTCACCTGATTGCTCAGATTGGCCGGGCGGCCAGCTCTCAGAAGACTCTTAGTGGTTCATACCTTCTTCCATTTAAGAATGATGGCCACTGTGTTCTTGGGGACTTTCAATGATGCAGACCCTTCACCAGGCCTGTGCCTCGGAGCTCTATTGACAATTCCTTCGACTTCATGGCTTGGTTTCTTCTCTGACATGCACTGTCAATTGTGGAACCTTTTATTGACAGGTGTGTGCCTTTCCAAATCATGTCCAATCGAATTGGATTTACCATAGATGAACTCCAATTAAGTTGTAGAAACATCTCAAGGATGATTCATGGAAACAGGATGCACCTGAGCTCAATTTTGAGTCTCATAGCAAAGGGTCTGAATACTTATGTAAATAAGGTATTTCAATTTTTAAGAAATTTGCAAACATTTATTAAAAACAGTTTTTGCTTTGTCATTATGGGGTATTGTGTGTAGATTGATGAGGGAAAAAAACAATATAATACATTTTAGAATAAGGAAGTAACTTAACAAAATGTGGAAAAAGTCAAAGGGTCTGAATACTTTCCGAATGCACTGTATAGTTTACATTAATGCAAACACACACACATACACACAAACAACATACACACACTGTCAATAGCTAGTCAAATACAGTTGAAGTCGGAAGTTTACATACACTTTGGTTGGAGTTATTAAAACTTGTTTTTCAACCACTCCACAAACTTGTTGTTAACAAACTATAGTTTTGGCAAGTCGGTTAGGACATCTACTTTGTGCATGACACAAGTAATTTTCCCAACAATTGTTTACATACAGATTATTTCACTTATAATACACTGTTTCACAATTCCAGTGGGTCAGAAGTTGATTGTGCCTTTAAACAGCTTGGAAACTTCAAGAAAATGATGTCATGGCTTTAGAAGCTTCTGATAGGCTAATTGACACCATTTGAGTCAATTGGAGGTGTACCTGTGGATGTATTTCAAGGCCTACCTTCAAACTCAGTGCCTCTTTGCTTGACATCATGGGAAAATCAGAAATCAGAAAAGAAATCAGCCCCAAAAAATAGTAGACCTCCACAAGTCTGGTTCATCCTTGAGAGCAATTTCCAAACGCCTGAAGGTACCACGTTAATCTGTACAAACAATAGTATGCAAGTATAAACACCATGGGACCACGCAGCCGTCATACCGCTCAGGAAGGCGACGCGTTCTGTCTCCTAGAGATGAACGTACTTTGGTGCGAAAAGTGCAAATCAATCCCAGAACAACAGCAAAGGACCTTGTTAAGATTCTGGAGGAAACAGGTACAAAAGTATATCCACAGTAAAACAAGTTCTATATCGACATAACCTGAAAGGCCAGTCAGCAAGGAAGAAGCCACTGCTCCATAACCGCCATAAAAAGCCAGACTACGGTTTACAACTGCACATGGGGACAAAGATCGCACTTTTTGGAGAAATGTCATCTGGTCTGATGAAACAAAAATAGAACTGTTTGGCCATAACGACCATCGTTATGTTTGGAGGAAAAAGGGGGAGGCTTGCAAGCCGAAGAACACCATCCCAACAGTGAAGCACGGGGGTGGCAGCATCAAGTTGTGGGAGTGCTTTGCTGCAGGAGGGACTGGTGCACTTCACAAAATAGATGTGGAAAATTATGTGGATATATTGAAGCAACATCTCAAGACATCAGTCAGGAAGTTAAAGCTTGGTTGCAAATGGGTCTTCCAAATGGACAATTACCCCAAGCGTACTTCCAAAGTTGTGGCAAAATGGCTTAAGGACCACAAAGTCAAGGTATTGGAGTGGCCATCACAATGCCCTGACCTCAATTCTATAGAACATTTGTGTGCAGAACTGAAAAAGCGTGTGCGAGCAAGGAGGCCTACAAACTCAGTTACACCAGCTCTGTCAGGAGGAATGGGCCAAAATTCACCCAACTTATTATGGAAGGCTACCCGGAAACGTTTGACCCAAGATAAACAATTTAAAGGCAATGCTACCAAATACTAATTGAGTGTATGTAAACTTCTGACCCACTGGGAATGTGATGAAAGAAATAAAATTTGAATTAAATCATTCTCTCTACTATTATTCTGACATTTCACATTCTTAAAATAAAGTGGTGATCCTAACTGACCTAAGACAGGGAATTTTTACTAGGATTAAATGTCAGGAATTGTGAAAAACTGAGTTTAAATGTATTTGGCTAAGGTGTATGTAAACTTCCGACTTCAACTGTACATTTAGTCAAATATCCGGGTGTTTAGCACCCATAATTAGAGCAGGGGTTCTCTCTGACTGTGTGACCTGACCAGGTCTGATCAGTCAGACACCTTAAAATACAGACATCTATCACCAAAATATGTTTCTTTCTATTGCTATATCAACATTTTTACCATAATTTGTGACGTCTTACGTTTGAGCATTTTGACCGCCACTGTCATCACTGTATCAGCTTTTGACATTCCATAAGCAGTAGCCTCCACTACCTTCCCGAAGGCTCCGGAGCCCAGAGTTTTCCCTGTATGGAAACACAGACAGACAGACCAATGTTACTCCATCCTGTTCCTCTCCTACATCCTGGCTCCGTCACCTGTTACCAGGACGTGCAGGATCCTGTTTGGGGTGTTTCGGATAAGAAAAAAACACCTCCAAAATGTCAACAGAACGTTTTCTTAGAGGGAGGGGTTGGTGTTCTTTATTAAAGTAAACAGCTACATTAAATACATCATGAAGTTAGTGTATGCTCAGGGCTATTGTAAAAGTGTGACCAACTGGTGAGCAAATAGAGTGTAAATCCATCATTTTGAGACAGGCCCTGGGAATAAGGTATGATGTCACAACAAAGATACATTGGCTTGCTCCAAATACCAAAACAAAAGACACTTACACCTGCTGCTATCAATTGATACACATATAAAATAGACCTAGATAACTGTACATCATACAGTTCTGGATTAAAGATGATACATACAGTATACTGTAAGAGATGTCTGGGGCATCCTCCCTGCTTGGTGATTAACAGTGCTTTTCCTGCGTGTGATGAAAGCAAAGGAACTCACCGAAACGCAGTTTATCCCGGGGGAACTCCCACTCGTGATCGTATGGGAGCTGGGTAGGGTCAATATACACATAGTTGTTTCCATGGATACCTTCAATGACTTTCCACTGGATCTGGTATTTGGGTTTCTGTGAGGCAAGCAGAGAGTTATATTAGGATAAGTACAGAGAACATCATTAAACTCACATCAATCGTAGTACTTCAGCATAGAGTTTATTGGCCTCTGTGAGTTAATGCTGAGATGTTTTTAAAGGTGAGCTACTGTACCTTATCTTTGCCTATGACTTACTGTGTGTAATTTTATACAGGTGTGTAACCCGTTGTAGAAGTGGCTGTGATGTATGAGAAGAGGTGAGTTTGGGTAGTTACCTGAGTAGAGGTAGTTACCTGAGTAGAGTTTGGGTAGTTACCTGCAGGTACTTGTAGAAGAGCACTATGAGGATGAGGATGAGGAGGGCGGTTGCTGACACTATGCCAATCAGCAGAGGTGTGAAGAGCTCATGGGGAACTGTTCTCTCTGCAGGGACACGAGATAGATATATAACAGATCAGAGAGAGATATCAGTGTAACGTTAGAGATAGATATATACAGTGGGGAAAAAAAGTATTTAGTCAGCCACCAATTGTGCAAGTTCTCTCACTTAAAAAGATGAGAGAGGCCTGTAATTTTCATCATAGGTACACTTCAACTATGACAGACAAAATGAGGAAAAAAAATCCAGAAAATCACATTGTAGGATTTTTTATGAATTTATTTGCAAATTATGGTGGAAAATAAGTATTTGGTCAATAACAAAAGTTTATCTCAATACTTTGTTATATACCCTTTGTTGGCAATGACAGAGGTCAAACGTTTTCTGTAAGTCTTCACAAGGTTTTCACACACTGTTTCTGGTATTTTGGCCCATTCCTCCATGCAGATCTCCTCTAGAGCAGTGATGTTTTGGGGCTGTCGCTGGGCAACACGGACTTTCAACTCCCTCCAAAGATTTTCTATGGGGTTGAGATCTGGAGACTGGCTAGGCCACTCCAGGACCTTGAAATGCTTCTTCACGAAGCCACTCCTTCGTTGCCGGGAGGTGTGTTTGGGATCATTGTCATGCTGAAAGACCCAGCCACGTTTCATCTTCAATGCCCTTGCTGATGGAAGGAGGTTTTCACTCAAAATCTCACGATACATGGCCCCATTCATTCTTTCCTTTACACGGATCAGTCGTCCTGGTCCCTTTGCAGAAAAACAGCCCCAAAGCCTGATGTTTCCACCCCCATGCTTCACAGTAGGTATGGTGTTCTTTGGATGCAACTCAGCATTCTTTGTCCTCCAAACACGACGAGTTGAGTTTTTACCAAAAAGTTCTATTTTGGTTTCATCTGACATTCTCCCAATCCTCATCTGGATCATCCAAATGCTCTCTAGCAAACTTTAGACGGGCCTGAACATGTACTGGCTTAAGCAAGGGGGACACGTCTGGCACTGCAGGATTTGAGTCCCTGGCGGCGTAGTGTGTTACTGATGGTAGGCTTTGTTACTTTGGTCCCAGCTCTCTGCAGGTCATTCACTAGGTCCCCCCGTGTGGTTCTGGGATTTTTGCTCACTGTTCTTGTGATCATTTTGACCCCACGGGGTGAGATCTTGCGTGGAGCCCCAGATCAAGGAAGATTATCAGTGGTCTTGTATGTCTTCCATTTCCTAATAATTGCTCCCACAGTTGATTTCTTCAAACCAAGCTGCTTACCTATTGCAGATTCAGTCTTCCCAATCTGGTGCAGGTCTACAATTTTGTTTCTGGTGTCCTTTGACAGCTCTTTGGTCTTGGCCATAGTGGAGTTTGGAGTGTGACTGTTTGAGGTTGTGGACAGGTGTCTTTTATACTGATAACAAGTTCAAACAGGTGCCATTAATACAGGTAATGAGTGGAGGACAGAGGAGCCTCTTAAAGAAGAAGTTACAGGTCTGTGAGAGCCAGAAATCTTGCTTGTTTGTATGTGACCAAATACTTATTTTCCACCATAATTTGCAAATAAATTCATAAAAAATCCTACAATGTGATTTTCTGGATTTTTTTCCCTCATTTTGTCTGTCATAGTTGAAGTGTACCTATGATGGAAATTACAGGCCTCTCTCATCTTTTTAAGTGACAGAACTTGCACAATTGGTGGCTGACTAAATACTTTTTTCCCCCACTGTAACAGATAGATAACAGAGAGAGATATCAGTGTAACGTTAGAGATAGATAACACAGAGATATCAGTGTAACGTTAGAGATAGATATATAACAGACAGATAGATAACACAGACAGATAGATAACACAGATAGATATACTGTATAACAGATAGATAACAGACAGAGATATCAGTGAGGATCACTGTTAGACAGAAATCCGTTTTAATGTTTGGCAACATATTAGCCTTTTAGCACTGTGCAGTATCATATGTGCTACATTGTGGTCTTTCAGTGACCACTCAAAAGTAATCATATTACTTGAATCAAACTGTGTTGTCTGTATTTTGTTAATTATTTTGTATACTATTTATTACCCAATTTCTTAATTCCCATTCTAGTTGTGCAGCATGCAGTATTGCTGTGCAGCATGACTTGGTGCTGCTGCTGTTGTTGTTATGTATAATATCTGTATAATGAGTCTTCTGTTCCTCTGTGTAGCAGTTTGTGGTGTGTTATTGTTTTTCTAGCTCTGTACACTGGCGTGTAATAAGCTCTTTAGCCATAAGAGGCTTTCCCTCCATTTCAAATCATCTGAGAATGCAGAGTATGCAGGAACTAATCCTCTGTAAACCTGTTAGTGGCTTTTGAAGCTCTCCCTCCATCCCTATTTTATTCCTCTACAACTCCCTGGGTCCATGGAGGGCCGCGTCCAAAATTCCCACAGCGTCTAAACACTCAGTGCGGCCAGGAGTCCCACTGTGCGCCAGACTTCCCTGCACGTCTCCACGTGTCCTGCTCTGCAGAGCGGATCACTAAAGCCTGGGCACACGCTCCCCCAGGTCTGTGCTGCTCTGCAGAGCGGATCGCTAAAGCCTGGGCACATGCTCCCCCAGGTCTGTGCTGCTCTGCAGAGCGGATCGCTAAAGCCTGGGCACATGCTCCCCCAGATCTGTCCTGCTCTGCAGAGAGGAGCGCTAAAGTCTGGGCACATGCTCCCCCAGATCTGTCCTGCTCTGCAGAGAGGAGCGCTAAAGCCTGGGCACATGCTCCCCCAGGTCTGTCCTGCTCTGCAGAGAGGAGCACTAAAGCCTGGGCACATGCTCCCCCAGATCTGTCCTGCTCTGCAGAGGAGCGCTAAAGCCTGGGCACATGCTCCCCGAGGTCTGGCCTGCCTGGCTTTTTATTTATAATTTTTTATTTATTTAACCTTTATTTAACTAGGCAAGTCAGTTAAGAAAAATATATTAGTTACAATGACGGCCTACCCCGGACAAACCTGGACGCCGGTGGGCCAATTGTGTGCCTCGGTATGGGACACCCAATCACAGCCGGATGTGATACAGCCTGGATTTGAACAAGGGACTGTAGGGACAACTCTTGCACTGAGATGCAGTGCCTTTGACCTCTGCGCCACTCGGGAGCACAGCTACACAGATTCCTCATCCATAATGCCCACCCACATGCCCACTGTGTCCAGGCAGCTACACCTCCTCCTCTACACCATACCAATCTTATCTTCATACCCACGCCAAGACAACTCTCTTCTCACTCTTGCTTCACCTGCCGTCATACTCCACTAGCGCATCCCACAGTATATAAACAGGATGTTCTAGATAGCTGGATTTGTGGTCCAAAAGTACTCTATACCCTACCACTGATGACCATTTATGCCAGTAAGTGATGACACATTATCACAAATCACACACGTTTGTGGTATGTCGTTCTGCCTGTTTTTGCATAAGAGACTCCAGGCCTATATCAGTGTTTAATCTTGAACTTCTATCAATGGGTAAGATCTATGTCAAAATCCAAGTCGTTCGTAAAACATTCAGAAGAACCAAATTGAGAAATGGTTTGGGTGAGTGTTGATGTTGCGTCTAACTTAAACAACCTTGATCCACATAAAGAGAAACAGCTGTAACTCTGCACCTCAGGTTAGACATACTGGGAGAAGGAATGAGCTGTCTGACCTGAAAGTCCTTGGTGGGTGGGTGGTTGCGTGCGAGCGAACGAGCGAGAGGTTACTTTAGTACTCTAGGAACCTTATGGCAAGTTTATGTACAGTAGATCACTTGAGTCCTCCTCAGGCCAACAGTTGTGAGGTACACAAATAGTCCATTGTTCACATTCACAAAACACAGCTATCGGCTGGTAAGGAAGACATCAGTTTATGAATGTATATCTGGGCCAATATGAACTAAGCCGGAATGCTAAGTTCTAGAGAATGGGTCCAGAGAGATAAGTTGTCTGAGCCGGTAGAGTCAGAAGAGTGAGGTGTCTGTGTTTTTCTCATGGAGTCTGCAAAATGCTCTGCTCGAGGTGAGACAAGGCCAGGCCTATGAAAAATTCACCTCTTAAAAACAACACATTTTTACCGGTTGTGCATACATGTGTTTCGAAAGTGTTTATCCAGGAATAATTGCTGACACACACAGTCACGCCCACACATACCAGGATGATGAGCTTCAATCCTATCACAGAGGTACAGACAACACCTTCCCAGTAACTGTGTGTGTGTGAGTCACCACAACTCACCACTGATAGAGAACAGTGTGAAGTCCTGCTCTCCCTCCACGGTGGCCACACACTCCAGCGTGTGGAATCTTCCTGTGGTAATGTTCAGCCTGCTCTCCACCTCCGTCTTCCCAAAGGAAGGACTCAACAACGTCACCGTGACAATGTCCTTCTCCTCCTGAGTGGCGTTCATCTGGTGGGAGCACCTGAGGGGGACAACAGGACAAACTGTCTACCAAACTAGTGTGACTGAATTTGGATGTTGTTTTCAGTAGCTTTGAGTCCATTCTTTCACGTGGCTCTAAACACAGCAGCTGTTATTGTGAAATGGATGAATGTGCTGTTATGATTATACAAACGGATCATGGACATTTAAAAGTGAGGAATCTTTGATTGAAATGCAGGTCATTTAGAGTCAACCATCCCCTCTTTCCCCAATTCTGTTCACCATGAGTGCCCTTCAAAACAACAGCCAGGTACAGAGTCTTTGGACAGCACTGGGGCATGACGCATATGAGCATACATTGGTCTTAAATCAATGTTCCCAGATAAAACACCACTGTCCCAGGCTAAATCAATCCATCCCCTACCATGCCAGTCTTCCAGCGCAAACTAAAGGAACCCATACGATCCTCCACATCAGCTAAAACAACATTAGCTTAGAGGTACAGAAAGTCCACAGAGTGAAAACATGTTATCCAATATCATCAAGTTACATTATGATGACAGCTATAATGTCGAAAGGGAAAGGGCTGGGGATTTGTCTGTTGTTAAAAGTAGAGCACAATTATTGGAAGAAGTAGAGTGCCACAAGCAAGGCTCCACATTTCACAGCACCGTACCGAAAACAGCAGCTGTTTTCCACATTTTCCACATAGGCCAAGTCACACTTAAAGAACATCTCAGAGCTTCTCCAGTGTATGTGTGAACAGAATGTGTGTACAGTATGTGTGTACAGTATGTGTGTACAGTGTGGTTGTGCAGTATGGTTGTGCAGTATGTGTGTAGAGTTTGTGTGTACAGTATGTGTGTACAGTATGTGTGTACAGTATGTGTACAGTATGTGTGTACAGTATGTGTGTACAGTACGTATACAGTATGTGTGTAGAGTTTGTGTGTACAGTATGGGTACAGTATGTGTGTAGAGTTTGTGTGTACAGTATGTGTGTAGAGTTTGTGTGTAGAGTTTGTGTGTACAGTATGTGTACAGTATGTGTGTAGAGTTTGTGTGTACAGTATGTGTGTAGAGTTTGTGTGTACAGTATGTGTGTACAGTATGTGTGTACAGAATGTGTGTACAGTATGTGTGTAGAGTTTGTGTATACAGTATGTGTGTAGAGTTTGTGTGTAGAGTTTGTGTGTACAGTATGTGTACAGTATGTGTGTAGAGTTTGTGTGTACAGTATGTGTGTGCAGTATGTGTGTAGAGTATGTGTACAGTATGTGTGTAGTTTGTGTGTACAGTATGGGTACAGTATGTGTGTAGAGTTTGTGTGTACAGTATGTGTGTAGAGTTTGTGTGTAGAGTTTGTGTGTACAGTATGTGTACAGTATGTGTGTAGAGTTTGTGTGTACAGTATGTGTGTACAGTATGTGTACAGTATGTGTGTAGAGTTTGTGCGTACAGTATGTGTGTAGAGTTTGTGTGTACAGTATGTGTGTACAGTATGTGTGTACAGAATGTGTGTACAGTATGTGTGTAGAGTTTGTGTATACAGTATGTGTGTAGAGTTTGTGTGTAGAGTTTGTGTGTACAGTATGTGTACAGTATGTGTGTAGAGTTTGTGTGTACAGTATGTGTGTGCAGTATGTGTGTAGAGTATGTGTACAGTATGTGTGTAGTTTGTGTGTACAGTATGGGTACAGTATGTGTACAGTATGTGTGTAGACTTTGTGTGTACAGTATGTGTACAGTATGTGTGTAGAGTTTGTGTGTAAAGTATGTGTACAGTATGTGTCCAGTATGTGTGTAGAGTTTGTGTGTACAGTATGTGTGTAGAGTTTGTGTGTACAGTATGTGTGTACAGTATGTGTGTAGTTTGTGTGTACAGTATGGGTACAGTATGTGTGTACAGTATGTGTACAGTATGTGTGTAGACTTTGTGTGTACAGTATGTGTACAGTATGTGTGTAGAGTTTGTGTGTAAAGTATGTGTACAGTATGTGTCCAGTATGTGTGTAGAGTTTGTGTGTACAGTATGTGTGTAGAGTTTGTGTGTACAGTATGTGTGTACAGTATGTGTGTAGAGTTTGTGTGTACAGTATGTGTACAGTATGTGTGTAGAGTTTGTGTGTACAGTATGTGTGTGCAGTATGTGTGTAGAGTATGTGTACAGTATGTGTGCAGTATGTGTGTAGAGTTTGTGTGTAGAGTTTGTGTACAGTATGTGTGTAGAGTTTGTGCGTACAGCATGTGTACAGTATGTGTGTAGAGTTTGTGCGTACAGTATGTGTGTACAGTATGTGTGTAGAGTTTGTGTGTACAGTATGTGTGTACAGTATGTGTGTAGAGTTTGTGTGTACAGTATGTGTGTAGAGTTTGTGTGTACAGTATGTGTGTAGAGTTTGTGTGTACAGTATGTGTGTACAGTATGTGTGTAAAGTTTGTGTGTACAGTATGTGTGTACAGTATGTGTGTACAGTATGTGTGTACAGTATGTGTGTGAGTATGTGTGTACAGTATGTGTGTACAGTATGTGTGTACAGTATGTGTGTGAGTATGTGTGTACAGTATGTGTGTACAGTATGTGTGTGAGTATGTGTGTGTTAATAGTCTAATAAATAGCATGAGCTGGAGCACACTCAGAGAACATTATTTAGTGTGGAGCTGCTGACTAACGGCAAATAAACTGTAGGCTATCAAAAAGTAAATAAAGTCAAGGCCAGTGTCGCACACTCATATATATATAATATATAACTCCCAGTAATTTACTGGATATAAATTACTGGGAGTTTATATATAGAGAATGTGAGACACTATGTATTTGTGTGTGCCAATAAAGTTGAATGTGTGGGCCAATAAAGTCTGATATTAAACATTGAGGCATCCTAAAGACATTTCATACCATCACCTAGTACCTTAAGTATACAAATAAATAAAATAGACATGGCAAGGGTAACTATAAGCATGTTTGTTTGAGTTGGACAGTTCTCAAAGTCGATTTGATCCTAATTGAAAGTGATTGGATAATGATTATCCAATCACCTCTGACTCATTGCCAATGTTTCCTGGGATTGGTGTTGCCATCATCATTATAAATAACTTCCTAGAACATACTGTCCAATCCCCAAATCACAATTGTTAATCTCATTCCAAGCCAACAAACCAATCGCAAATCACCTCTCTCCAAACCCTGATCACTTCAGTCCACCAACAAATCACACCTGTCCAATGCCACATCTGCTTATTCTCTGGGAAGGTCAAGACAATTAGACCATTTTGAAACCCTCTCACTAAGGTCTGAAAAGACATCTTCTCAAATCAAATCAAATTGTATTGGTTGCATTCACATATTTAACAGATATTATTGTGTAACAAAATTGTTGTGTTCCTAGCTCCAACAGTGCAGTATTATCTAACAATACACCACAATACACACAAATCTAAAAAGTAAAGTAATGAAATTAATATTAATAAGAAATATTAGGAGAGCAACGTCGGAGGAAGTAGATAACGGGCTTCATTGCCAAAATCCTGAATGATCTCTTTAAGTCAATACAGTTCAATTTCTAAATTCCCTCGATCTATCAACACAGACCAATCATAGCATATCATTGGGAGTATGTGTGTGTGTGTTACCCCAGTGATCTCACCTCATATAAGGCTGTTCACAGTAGTACCAGGTGATCTGTGGGGCAGGGTATCCCTCAGCTACACATCGCACCTGTCCATCAACTGGGCCATCATGAGATACAATCTCTGGTTTACCTGACAGGAGCACAAACATGTTAGTGTTGATGCCAGGTGGGGATATATAGCATGTAAATCAACTGTGATGCTCTGGATTACTGCAGTTTTGATGGTTGGGGGGAAGGGGCGAAAGAGGTGTTGGGCTTTAACACATACGCCAAATGGTCTGTGAAAATCTAGTCATAAATGCCATACCATGTTAATGATTAATTACATCATATTGACAGTATGCGGAAATTAAGTCTCGGACTGCCCATTTCCACCTATAATGTATGTGCGGCTCCAGGGCACCTTTAGAGAATATAATGTTATGACTTACTGATAACGTAGACCGAAAATGACTGATTGATTGTTGCATCACCATTGGAGGCATAAAAGGTGTAGACTCCACTCTCTGACATTTTCAAACGCACCAGCCTGAGCTCACTGTTGTACCTGGTGATTAAATCAACAACAAAAATGTAAAAAACAACTGGTGTTATTGCAGCTGATTTATTTAAGTAAACCACCTCATGATTAACACAGTACCAGGCTTGGTTCAGCAACTGCCCCATGATTCTTTACCACCAGAAAGCCAGTTATTTCCCCACAGTTTAACTGCACAGTATTACAGCACACACAAAATGCCCAGAAGCACTAATTAATTTTTACTGAATTTCTCAGGCAGCTCTGGAGTGTGGTAAAGCAGGGCCAGGGAAAGGCTGGCTGTTGCATAAAAGCATAACCATCTCTCAATGACCCAGGGCCAGTTAGGAACCAAAGGTGTTACATTTCAGTGAGAGGGTGTAATGAACATATTCATAATGTGGAAGGTCCTGGGCAAGGAGAGTGTTTTTTTTGTATTTGTGTGTGGATGTGTTTAACTATACTTGTGGGGACCAGAGGTCACCACGATAATAGTAAACTAACGAACATTTGACCAACTGGGGACATTTTGTTAGTCCCCACAATGTCAAACGCTATTTCTAGGGGTTTAGGGCTAAGGTTGGAATTAGTGTTAGGGTTAGAATTAAGTTTAGGAGCTAGGGAGGTTTAGGGTTAAAGTTAGGTTTTTGGGTTAAGGTTAGGGTTAGGGTTAAGGTTAGGGTTAGGGTAAGGGTATAGGTTAGGAATAGGGAAAATAGGATTTTGAACGGGACTGAATTGTATGTGCCCACAAGGTTAGCTGCACAAGATTGTGTGTGTGTATGTGTGTGTATGTCAGGGTTTCCATTAGCCGGTAATTGCCGTATTTTGGCAAATATATTTTTTATTATTACGCCCAAATTCTCTGGGGTTGCCCTGCGGCTGAGGAGGGAGACAAAGCGAGAGAGGAACCTTTGCCTAGCCTACTGTTGATTGCAAAGATGGAGGCCTTTTTCATTGAGTAAAACAAAAGTTAGAGAGTACGCCTATAGCGAAAAGCCCACAAGGCAGGGCTCCAGACTGTGACCATTTAGACGCATTTTGCGACCCTTTGGCTTGGTTGTGCACGTAAAAAAATTGTTTGGTTGCATCGGTGCGGGCTGCACAGTAATTCACCTCACTAAAAACATCCTATTTTTTAGGAGGTTAAAAACATGATTAGGTCAAACAGTAAAGTTCATTAACCTCATGATTCCTGTAATGAAAGTGTCTGCCTGCCTGCCCCTGTACCTGTTTCGCTGGGGCCTGTTTCTGTGTCCAGCGAGCCATCCTCTCTCTCTCCTTTCCTGGGAGAAAGAAAAGTGTTCTGATTGTATAACATTTGAATATCAAATTGCTGGGAAAACACAGCTATACTGTTGTCACAGAAGGAGAGAAGATGTTCTCAGCTTTTTGTAGGTATACTTTCTATTTCTCAACTCTCAATTATAAGCTCAATAGCAACTATTTTTACAGATATGGAGCTAACAAAATGCACATTGGCCATTGGGAGTGCATAGGCCTCATTGGACGTTTTTTTGGACATTAAATGTACTGTTAAATTAATACATGGCTACTATGAGTGGGTATTCTTTAGAGTTAGTGATATCGCTAATGTGTTTTGATTTTCCACTTACTCAGGTGGTGAATTAGCACCCAAATAAATTTGCCTATGATATTAGAGCACATAAGGATGCAAGCAAAAAAATAATCTGAAAATTCTGGAGCTCTAAAGTAAAATATAACAACAATTGCATCATTGTCTACCCACAATGCATGACAATCACTGGATTAGGTTGCACATTCAAATATTTTTTATCACATCACAAGATAATGAAACAACTTTTCTTCAATGCCATCTCAGTAGTCTATTACACTGTGAATGACTTTATAAGATGACAGGCCTACCATTTTTTTCTATTGCGTGATAAAACCAAAACATGGGCTGGTGCCACCAGGTGAAAATGTTAATCTGGAGCCCTGCTACAAGGGGAAAGTAGTGAACAAAGATGAGAAGAATGTTGGCTCGGCCAAATGTAGGCTACTGTGCAACATACTCTTCAGGTAGGAGGCAATTTTTCATGAATTTATATTTTCGTATATATAATAATTTGTTTTATCATTATTTTATTTCATTGTTATTATTGTAGGTCTATTTATTAACCCAAACCAGTTCTTTAAAATATGCTAAACGTGTTTTGTTTAATTCAATTAAAGACGTTCCCCTAAGGCCCTTCTGCTAGCTATTAGCCCCGGCCTGCTAGCTGCCTGAAGCCACACACTGGACTCCTATGACCATTCGGCTATGCATGCCTCTCGATAACGTCAATATGCCTTCTCCATTGCAGTTCTGATTAGTAATTATTGCCTTATTTCACTGTAGAACCTCTAGCCCTGCTCCAAACGCCTTAGTTAACACTTTAGTCCCACCTCCCACACATGCTGAGACATCACCTGGTTTAAACAATATTTCTAGAGACAATATCTCTTTCATCGTCACTCTATGCACAGATTTACCCTCACTGTAATCACGTCCTACCATACATTTGTCTGTACATTTCGCCTTGAATCTATGCTACCGTACCCACAAATCTGCTCCTTTCACTATCTGGTCCGAAAATACTAGACGACCAGTCCTTTTAGCCTTTAGCCGTACCCTTATCCTACTCCTCCTCTGTTCCTCTGGTGATGTGGAGGTTAATCCAGGCCCTGCAGTGCCTAGCCCCACTCCCACTCCCCAGGCGCTATCATTTGTTGACTTCTGTAACAGTAAAAGCCTTGGTTTCATGCCAAAGTTTGTTCAATTCACTACCCTAGCACACTCTGCTAACCCAAATGTCCTAGCCGTGTCTGAATCCTGGCTTAGGAAGTCCACCAAAAACCCTGAAATTAACATACCTAACTACAGTATAACATTTTTCGACAAGACAGAACTGCCAAAGGGGGGCGGTGTTGCAATCTACTGCAGAGCTCTTACTATCCAGGTCTGTACCCAAACAATTCTAGCTTCTGCTCCTAAAAATCCACCTTTCCAGAAACAAGTCTCTCACCATTGCCGCTTTCTGTAGACCACCCTCTTCCCCCAGCTGTGCCTTTGACAACATTTGTGAACTGATCACCCCCCCATCTATCTTCAGAGCTCGTGCTGCTAGGTGACCTAAACAGGGACATTCTTAACACCCCGGCGACCCTACAATCTAAGCTTGATGCCCTCAATCTCACACAAATGATCAATGAACCCACCAGGTACAACCACAAATCAGTAAACACAGGCACGCTCATAGATATCATCCTAACCAACTTGCCCTCTAAATACACCTCTGCTGTTTTCAACTAAGATCTCAGCGATCACTGCCTCATTGCCTGCATCTGTAATGGGGCTGCGGTCAAACGACCACCTCTCATCACTGTCAAACGCTCCCTAAAACATTTCAGCGAGCAGGCCTTTCTAATCGACCTGGCCCGGGTATCCTGGAAGGATATTGACCTCATCCCGTCAGTAGTGGATGCCTGGTTGCTCTTTAAAAGTGCCTTCCTCACCATCTTAAATAAGCATGCCCCTTTCAAAAAAATGGAGAACCTGGAACAGATATAGCCCTTGACCAGCACAAAAACATCCTGTGGCGTTCTGCATTAGCATCCAATAGCCCACGCGATATGTAACTTTTCAGGGAAGTCAGGAACCAATATACACAGGCAATTAGGAAAGCTATGGCTAGCTTTTCTAAGCAGAAATTTGCATCCTGTAGCACAAATTCAAAAAAGTTCTGGGACACTGTAAAGTCTGTGGAGAATAAGAGCACCTTCTCTCAGCTGCCCACTGCATTGAGGCTAGGAAATACTGTCACCACTGACAAATCCACTATAATTGAGAACTTCAATATGCATTTTTCTTCATCTGGCCATGCTTTCCACTTGGCTACCCCTACCCCGGTCAACAGCCCTGCACTCCCCACAGCATCTTGCCCAAGCCTTCCCCATTTCTCATTCTCCCAAATCCAGATAGCTGATGTTCTGAAAGAGCTGCAAAATCTGGACAACCTACAAATCAGCCGGGCTGGACAATATGGCCCCTCTCTTTCTAAAATGATCTGCCGAAATTGTTGCAACCCCTATTACTAGCCTGTTCAACCTCTCTTTCGTATCGTCTGAGAATCCCAAAGATTGGAAAGCTGCAGCGGTCATCCCCCCTCTTCAAAGGGGGTGAAACTCTAGACCCAAACTGCTACAGACCCATATCTATCCTACCCTGCCTTTCAAAGGTCTTTGAAAGCCAAGTTAACAAACAGATTACCGACCATTTCGAATCCCACCGTACCTTCTCCGCTATGCAATCTGGTTTCAGAGCTGGTCATGGGTGCACCTCAGCCACACACAAAGTCCTAAACAATATCATAACCGCTATCGATAAGAGACATTACTGTGCAGCCGTATTCAATGACCTGGACAAGGCTTTCGACTCTGTCAATCACCACATTCTTATTGGCAGACTCAACAGCCTTGGTTTCTCAAATGATTGCCTCGCCTGGTTCACCATCTACTTCTCTGATAGAGTTCAGTGTGTTAAATCAGAGGGCCTGTTGTCCCGGACCTCAGGCAGTCTCTATGGGGGTGACTCAGGGTTCAATTTTCGTGCCGACTCTCTTCTCTGTATATATATCAATGATGTCGCTCTTGCTGCCGGTGATTCTCTGATCCCCCTCCTTGCAGACGACACCATTCTGTATACTTCTGGCCCTTCTTTGGACACTGTGTTAACTAACCTCCAAACGAGCTTCAATGCCATACAACTCTCCTTCTGTGGCCTCCAACTGCTCTTAAATACAAATAAAACTAAATGACTTAGAATATGTGGACAACTACAAATACCTAGGTGTCTGGCTAGACTGTAAACTCTCCTTCCAGACTCACATTAAATATCTCCAATCCAAAATAATTAAATCCAGAATCTGCTTCCTATTTTGCAACAAAGCATCCTTCACTCATGCTGCCAAACATACCCTCGTAAAACTGACCATCCTACCGATCCTCGACTTCGGCGATGTCATTTATAAAATAGCCTCCAACACTCTACTTAACAAATCTGATGCAGTCTCACAGTGCCATCTGTTTTGTCACCAAATCCCCATATACTACTCACCACTGCGACCTGTACGCTCTCATTGGCTGGCCCTCGCTTCATACTCGTCGCCAATCCCACTGGCTCCAGGTCATCTACAAGTCTCTGATAGGTAAAGCCCCGCCTTATCTCAGCTCACTGGTCACCATAGCAGCACCCACACGCAGCACGCGCTCCAGCCGGTATATCTCACTGCTCACCCCAAAAGCCAAATCCTCCTTTGGCCGCCTTTCCTTCCAGTTCTCTACTGCCAATGACTGGAACGAACTACAGAAATCACTGAAGCTGGAGACTCATATCTCCCTCACTAGCTTTCAGCACCAGCTGTCAGTGCAGCTCACAGATCTCTGCACCTGCACATAGCCCATCTGTAAACAGCCCATCCTACTACCTCATCCCCATACTGTATTTATTTATTTATCTTGCTCCTTTGCACCCCAGTAACTTGCACATTTAACTTCTGCACATCTACCATCCCAGTGTATAATTTGCTAATTGGAATTACCTCACCACCATGGCCTATTTGTTGCCCTACCTCCCTTATCTTACCTCATTTTCACTCACTGTATATAGACGTATTATTTATTTTGTTATTTTTTTATTTTTATACTGTATTATTGGCTGTATGTCTGTGTATTCCATGTGTAATACAGCCTGTTCAAAACTTTTGTGAAGGTTTAAACCAGTTTGTAAGTGCGTAGTTTGTTGTGTTTACCGCAATATCATTGATCCTGTTCGTATTTTCCCAAAAAACAATGGCTTGACTTACTTTTGACATTACCCTAATAAAATGTAGAAACGTTTGTGAAGATTTGGTGTGGTGTGGCTAGTAGCCTATTATTTTTATTCATTTATTTATTTTATTTAACCTTTATTTAACTAGGCAAGTCAGTTAATAACAAATTCTTATTTACAATGACATCCTACCAAAAGGCAAACGGCCTCCTGCGGGGATGGGGGCTGGGATTAATTGAAAAAAATATATAATAATATAAATATAGGACAAAACACACATCACGGCAAGAAAGACAACACTACATAAAGAGAGACCTTAGACAACAACATAGCAAGGCAGCAACACATGACAACACAGCATGGTAGCAACACAACATGGTAGCAGCACAAAACATGGTACAAATATATCTGGGCACAGACAATAGCACAAAGCGCAAGAAGGTAGAGACAACAATACATCGCACAAAGCAGTCACAACTGTCAGTAAGAGTGTCCATGATTGAGTCTTCGAATGAAGAGATTAAGATAAAACTGTCCAGTTTGAGTGTTTGTTGCAGCTTGTTCCAGTCGCTAGCTGCAGCGAACTGAAAAGAGGAGCGACCCAGGGATGTGTGTGCTTTGGGGACCTTTAACAGAGTGTGACTGGCAGAACTGGTGTTGTATGTGGAGGATGAGGGGTGCAATAGATATCTCAGATAGGGGGGAGTGAGGTCTAAAAGGTTTTTTATAAATAAGCATCAACCAGTGGGTCTTGCGATGGGTATACAGAGATGACCAGTTCACAGAGGAGTATAGAGTGCAGTGATGTGTACTATAAGGACCAATGGTGGCAAATCTCATGGCCAAATGGTAAAGAACATCTAGCCGCTCGAGAGCACCTTTACCTGCCAATCTATAAATTACGTCTCCGTAATCTAGCATGGGTAATATGGTCATCTGAATCAGGGTTAGTTTGGAGGGTGTGGTGAAAGAGGAGCGATTACGAGAGGAAACCAAGTCTAGATTTAACCTTAGCCTGCAGCTTTGATATGTGTTGAGAGAAGGTCAGTGTACCGTCTAGCCATACTCCCAAGTACTTGTATGAGGTGACTACCTCAAACTCTAAACCCTCAGAGGTAGTAATCACACCGGTGGGGAGGGGCATTCCTCTTACCAAACCACATGACCTTTGTTTTGGAGGTGTTCAGAACAGGGTTAAGGGCAGAGAAAGCCTGTTGGACACTAAGAAAGCTTTGTTGTAGAGCATTTATCACAAAATCCGGGGAGGGGCCAGCTGAGTATTAGACTGTCATCTGCATATAAATGAGTGAGAGCGCTTCCTACTGCCTGAGCTATGTTGTTGATGTAATGAGACAGCAGATTTTCTGACTTTATACGCTGCACTCTTTGAGAGAGGTAGTTAGCAAACCAGGCCAAAGACCCCTCAGAGACACCATATACTGCAGGTCTATGATATGAAGGCAGTTGGCACCGGTACTCCAATCGACTCCGACAGCTGAATGAGGTGAGGAAGAATATTTTAGGCCTACCAGAATGCCTCTTATAATATAACAATATGATGCTCATCTTTCAAAAAAATATTACAATTGACAATTTACGAATTAGCCTCTTTCTGTACGCTTATATCTGTATAACAGACACCATATATATATTATTATTTTTGTATTTTACCTTCTTTTACTCCCCAATTTCAATCTTGTCTCATCCCTGCAACTCCCCAACGGGCTCGGGAGGCAAAGGTCGATTAATGCGTCCTCCGAAACATGACCCGCCAAACCACGCTTCTTAACACCCGCCACTTAACCCGGAAAGCCAGCCGCACCAATGTGTTTGAGGAAACACCGTTCAACTGACGACGAGATCAGCCTGCAGGCACCCGGGCCCGCCACAAGGAGTCTCTGGAGCGCAATGTGCCAAGTAAAGCCCCGTCGGCCAAACCCTCCCCTAGTAAAGCCCCGCCGCCCTAGGGGACTCCTGATCACGGCTGATTGTGACAAAGCCCGGACCTGTAGTGACGCCTCTAGCACTGCAATGCAATGCCTTAGACCGCTGCGCCACTCGGGAGGCCTCTTCAGTGTATATTTAACAGAGCTGAGATTTACTTTGAAGTGCAAAGTGTAGGAATAGGCCTACAGGTGAAATCAGTCATTAGTACAGACATGGTGGCATAGCAGGAAGCTTGGAATGCTGTGAACCAAGATGTTGTGAGTTCAAATCCCAGATGAAGATATGTTGTTAAATAATAGTTACTATAAACATACACAATGTAATCAAGTTTCAAGTCAACTGCATGTTAAAAGCAATGTGTGTGTGTGTGTGTGTGTCTCTAGCATTGCCAAAAGACAGAGTGGAGACTGGATAAGTGGTTCACCAATCAGGGCCTTGATGGTCATGGCAACAGTAACAAAGGATGAAGTGTAATGAAACCAGTGTGTGTGTGCCCTGATTAAAACAAAACAATTTGGGGGGAGAATGTTTCTTTGTGACCATCAGATGATGTCTCTGGGACAAAATGGAAACTAGACACAAACCACCAGGGGACCATGACACAGCTTCCCAAGAATGTTCAGGTGACGATTTTGTGACGCCCCGGGGACGTCCTAACAACTCATTAATGTTTGCAAGGTATGCATGCAATGCCCCGATGCCTTTTGTGCTGAAATCTGAACCGTGAGGTGGATAATTATTATTTTAGGAAACTAAAAACAATAAAACAATAGGCTATAAAGTTTAGCATTTGCTACAGACCCAAACGCAAGGAATGGTGTTTTTGTAAATAGTTATAGGCTGTTTTTAAGGACACGTAAATGTGGCTAATTTGGCCAATATCGGTCATTTATTGATGGCACTGGCTGCGTGGGTGGATGGCCTAATGGGTTACACAACCAATGCATATGGATGACAGGTAAATTTTTTTAATGTCTGATAAATTAAATCTTACCGGTCACTTGTCCGGCGCCAAATTATCCTAACGGAAACCCTGGTGGATGAGTGTGTGTGTGCGCTTGCGTGTGTGTGTACCTGTGTTGGTGGTTCTGTTTGGTGATGACATGGTCAGAGGTGTTCCTCAGCTGCTGGCCTGAGAAGCTCCAGGAGAAGGTGTGTGGTTTGGGATAGGCCTCCAAGTCCACATGCAGGGACAGACTCTCCCCAGCACGCACATGCACAGAACTGTTATCTGACGGAGCCAGGTTGATGAAACCT
This sequence comes from Brachymystax lenok tsinlingensis, assembly GCA_030435695.1. Lineage (NCBI taxonomy): Eukaryota > Metazoa > Chordata > Actinopteri > Salmoniformes > Salmonidae > Brachymystax > Brachymystax lenok. Next base: position 27,384,670 of record CM059790.1, on the reverse strand, counting down.
CTATCTGGGAGACATACAACAACCCACAGGTCAGACACACTGACGGTCAGACACACTGACAGTCACCCATATGAAAATACCTTTGACTCTTCTTAACAAAACCACTCCATTTCCACTTAGGTTTTCAAATGAGTGTTAAATACATAATACAATCCATTCAAATGTAGAATTTCAATATAGATCAGAAATACACTGCAATGCCATATACTCACCATAGACGTCCAGCCAGATTGACTCAGAGCTGATCCCCTTCTCATTCTGACCCTCACATCGATATCTCCCAGAATCCTGTGTCCCGACAGAGTTGACTTGGAGTGTAGCGCTGCGGACATGTGTGATGGGCTCAGTCAGGATGCGTGAGCCATTCTCCACTGCCGGTTGCTGTGGATACGAAGCCCACACGGCATCCTGTCAATCAACACCCAGAGATCTATAGAGATTAACCCTGTCTGGTCTGGGCTGCATTCCTTCCGGCCCCGGGAAGGGGGACAGGAGGGCTTACCACACACACACACACACACACACACACACACACACACACACACACACACACCTCAGGACCCTGAGACTCAGTAAACATACACTCACAGCCAACTGAACATCACACTAGTTTCACACTAGTTTCAGACTTTTGGAGTCTCTAGCAAATATAAAAAAGACATTTAACTTTTGTGCTATTTCAATACATTTCCAATAACAATCTCTTTTCCAATCAGTCTATTGGAGAGCTGTCCTATAAATATCCCTCCAGCCTCCCTGGCCAACCCCTCAGAGAGAGGGCAAAGGGTTCTCACCGTTCCCGGCGGAGCGGCCCACTTCAGCTTGATGTCTCCGTTGACGTTGGTGGTGCTGCAGGTCAAGGTGAGATTCTGGCCCCGTGTCAGGACCACCCTCTTGGGCACACGCAACTCAATCACAGGGGGCATATCTGGGACTGAGTAAAACGTGAGAATATAAAAAAACTATGTCACGGATACAGTACTTCACATCCCAGAACACAGGAGTGATTGTGTTAGTGCCTACTTGCACAGACACATGCACAGTTAATGTTATTTTACCTGGTCGCACAGTCAGATCATAGTTGTGTGATTTAACGAGGTCACCGCCAAGTCTGCCAGAGCAGATGTAACAGCCCTCAAAGGCTTTCTTAGTGTCATTGATAACCATGCCCCGCTCCAGGCTGGCAGCATAGTGGAGACCCTTAGGGAGGGCACCGCCATGGCATGGCTCCAGGCGCAGGTTGACCACTCTCGGGTCGGTTGCTAGGCAGGGGATGGAGGCACTGTCTCCCGCACGAGTCAGGATACTGAACACAATGGTCTTTCTAAAGGCATTATCAGGGTCTGCCAAAAAAACGACTTTAAATCAGCAGTGTGGTATGAAAACAGCCTCAGGTATATGGAACAATGTCCAGAGTACATGTGCTGTATGTATAGTACTGAGAGAAGAGACTAGGAGATAGTGCTAATTATGTTATTCAAACATGGAGACAGATCCAGTTTGATCTTTAGCCAATAATCAGTCAAGTGCTGACACACATACACACACACACACGTGCAGACACACACTGTAGGCACTTTCCAAGAAATAAGCAGTTCTTTTTTTACCTTTATTTAACTAGGCAAGTCAGTTAAGAACAAATTATTATTTACAATGACGGCCTACCCCAGCCAAACCCGGACAACACTGGGCCAATTGTGCGCCGCCCTATGGGACTCCCAATCATGGCTGGATGTGATACAGCCTGGATACAAACCAGGGACTGTAGTGATGCCTCTTGCACTGAGATGCAGTGCCTTAGACCGTTGCGCCACTCGGGAGCCCAGATGTACTGCCCTATGGACATGGCACGACCCAAGGACTGATCCAAATACCTATTAATCCAGTAAACACCTTCATGCACAAACACACCCACACACACAGTGCCCCACTAACAAAACATTTTATCACTTGTTCTGCCTCAAATAAATGTCCACAAGCCTCTCTGAGGCTTACCTTTCTCGTATGCACACTTTCTCCCACCCCCTTTCTCTCTTTTTCAGTCACTCACTCCCTCACTCACTCCCTCCCTCCCTCACTCACTTACTTATACCCTTATACCAGTGGATCTCAATCCTGGTCCTGGGGACACAAAGGGGTGCACATTTTTGTTTTTGCCCTAACACTACACACCTGATTTAAATCATCAACTCATCATCAGGCTTTGTGCACCCCTTTGGGTCCCCAGGAACATGTGCACCCCTTTGGGTCCCCAGGAACAGGATTGAGAACCACTGTCTTCTACACATAAAAACTCTCACATACATGCCCACACAGGCAAACAGGGCTATGAATGTTGACTCAGAAAGAAACACACCTTTGACGTAGACATAGATAGAGCTCTGCTCTCCGGTTCTCTCCTCCAGACAGATGTATCGGCCCATGTGGCCAGGCTGAGCTCTGGGGATTTTCAGGACGGACGCCCCATTAGTCCGCTCCTCATCCCTCAGTTTGTGGCGATCCTCCCGCTGCCACTGCACCACCTGGTCACCCTGGCAAAGCAGGCTGAAGGGGATGTTGAGTGGAATGACCAGGTAGAGACCTCTGGGGGTGATGGTGGGTCTGGCACTGCCTGTAGTAACATAGTTGGGATGGTCATTACAGTATTGATCAAACAGGCTGTGGATATCATGCACATAGTCACTGAAAACGTAATCATAACACGCCACAGTCCTCACTCAGAGCCTATAACACATTGGAATGATTTAACAGTCCTCACTCAGAGCCTATAACACATAACATACGTTTAACAGATTGGAATAAATAAGTAAGTACAAGTGCCTATCATTAACAGCAAAGAGTGCACTGCAGGTACTTCAACAGTAATAGTAGGCTAGAAATCAGAGGAGGCTGGTGGGAGGAGATATATATATATATATATAGCCTCATTGTAATGGCTGGAAGGGAATAAATGGAACGGTATCAAACACATCAAACATATGGAAACAACATTCAATTAATGTATTCAATTCCAGCCATTACAATGAGCACATCCTCCTATAGCTCCTCCTACCAGCCTCCTCTGCTATAAATGTATGTCAATGCTGAGGACGGGTAGACAAGAGCCTCAGAGCTTGTTTTGCATGCACTTTGATATTAATACAAATCATTATCATAGCACTCCTAGCAATATATTGACACCACTTTATGACTGAAAAATGACAGATGAGTTATCGCTTTGACAAAGATGTAAAACAATGCAAAGTACAATTCTTGGCACAACTTGAAATCTACCTGCAGCAATATAAGCATGGGAGGAGTGTCATATTGATTTAGTCTTAAACGCCAAACAAGTTATATCCTGTCCCATTCCCTATGTGCCCTTCGGCTCTCAACACGACAGAAATGTTATGGTATGAAATAGTCAACTAGAACACTTTGAATATAGCCCAAATAGATTTTGGCAGAGGATGGGTTAGAACAAGGGAAAAGAAAAATCACCTACAGGCAACACAAAATAAACTGCAGAGCAGACAACCCCTGCACAGGCGAGATCCAGGCAGAACTGGCCTACCTGGGCTGTGCGTCCAGAACAAAGATGCGCCAGGTACAACGTACTGTGCGCTGCTCTCTTTAACAGACCACCAACCAGCCAAAGCTCACCATGCAGACCAACCTGGACTCAGAGCACTTCGTATTATTCTGTACGTAAATCTGAGACACCCTATATTGCATTATATGTTACGTTTCATATGGTATATATTAATTTGTGGATGTCCATCACCCATTTAGTATGATACAGTGGCTTGCGAAAGTATTCACCCCCTTGGCATTTTTCCTATTTTGTTGCCTTACAACCTGGAATTAAAATTGATTTTGGGGGGGTTTGTATCATTTGATTTATACAACATGCCTACCACTTTGAAGATGCAAAATATGTTTTATTGTGAAACAAACAAGAAATAACCCCAAAAACCAAAAAAAATGAATACTTTGTAGAGCCACCTTTTGCAGCAATTACAGCTGCAAGTCTCTTGGGGTATGTCTCTATAAGCTTGGCACATTTAGCCAATGGGATTTTTGCCCATTCTTCAAGGCAAAACTGCTCCAGCTCCTTCAAGTTGGATGGTTTCCGCTGGTGTACAATTGGATTGAGGTCTGGGCTTTGACTAGGCCATTCCAAGATATTTAAATGTTTCTCCTTAAACCACTAGAGTTTTGCTTTAGCAGTATGCTTAGTGTCATTGTCCCGCTGGAAGGTGAACCTCCTTCCCAGTCTCAAATCTCTGGAAGACTGAAACAGGTTTCCCTCAAGAATTTCCCTATATTTAGCGCCATCCATCATTCCTTCAATTCTGACCAGTTTCCCAGTCCCTGCCGACAGCATGATGCTGCCACGACCATGCTTCACTGTGGAGATGGTGGTCTCGGGGTGATGAGAGGTGTTGGGTTTGTGCCAGACATAGCGTTTTCCATGATGGACAAAAAGCTAAATTTTAGTCTCATCTGACCAGAGTACCTTCTTCCATATGTTTGGGGAGTCTCCCACATGCCTTTTGGCGAACACCAAACGTGTTTGCTTAATTTCTTCTTTAAGCAATGTTTTTTTCTGGCCACTCTTCTGTAAAGCCCAGCTCTGTGGAGTGTACGGCTTATAGTGGTCCTATGGACAGATACTCCAATCTCCGCTGTGGAGCTTTGCAGCTCCTTCAGGGTTATCTTTGGTCTCTTTGTTGACTCTCTGATTAATGCCCTACTTGCCTGTTCCATGAGTTTTGGTGGGCGGCCCTCTCTTGGCAGGATTGTTGTGGTGACATATTCTTTCTTTTTTAATAATGGATTTAATGGTGCTCCGTGGGATGTTCAAAGTTTCAGATATTGTTTTATAATCCAACCTTGATCTGTACTTCTCCACAACTTTGTCCCTGACCTGTTTGGAGAGCTCCTTGGTCCTCATGGTGCCGCTTGCTTGGTGGTGTTGCAGACTCTGGGGCCTTTCAGAACTGGTGTATATATACTGAGATCATGTGACAGATCACGTGACACTTAGATTGCACACAGGTGGACTTTATTTAACTAATTATGTGACTTCTGAAGGTAATTGGTTGCGCCAGGTGTTATTTAGGGGCTTCATAGCAAAGAGGGTGAACACACATGCATGCACCACTTTTCCATTTTTTTATTTCATGAAACAAGTTATTTTTTCCATTTCACTTCACCAAACTATTTTGTGTATGTCCATTACATGAAATCTGAATAAAAATCTATTTAAACTACAGGTTGTAATGCAACAAAATATGAAAAACGCCAAGGGGGATGAATACTTTTGCAAGCAACTGTATTATAGGAATTTGCAAAAAGTACAATATGTAATGAATTTGCAAAACCTGTTATATGTTTCGAATTTGCAAAACCTGTTATATGTTACGAATTTGCAAATGTGTTATATGTTATTAATTTGCAAAACGTACAATATGTTACAAATTTGCTAAATTAATGACTTGTTACGAATTCTAGCTAAGTGGCTAATGTTAGCTAACGTTAGCTAGGCTAGAGGTTAGGGGTTAGGGTTAAGGTTAGGGTTAAGTTTAGGAGTTAGTTTAGAGGATTAAGGTTAGGGTTATGGGAAGGAGAAGGATTAGCTAAAATGGTTAGGGTTAGCTAACATGCTAAGTAGTTGCAAAGTTGCTAAAAACGTTCTAATTAGCTCAAATTCTAAAGTTGACCGTGATGAGATTCGAACTCGCAACTTTTAGGTTGCTAGACATTCGCAGCATATGCCCACCCAGCCATCCTACTTTCGTTTTTGCCCAAGAAAACTAAGATAACCTTCCTAAATGACTACCGACCCGTAGCACTCACGTCTGTAGCCATGAAGTGCTTTGAAAGGCTGGTCATGGCTCACATCAACACCATTATCCCAGAAACCCTAGACCCACTCCAATTTACATACTTCCCCAACAGATCCACAGATAATGCAATCTCTATTGCACTCAACACTGCCCTTTCCCACCTGGATAAAAAGAACACCTACGTGAGAATTCTATTCATTGACTACAGCTCAGCGTTCAACACCATAGTGCCCTCAAAGCTCATCACTAAGCTAAGGATCCTGGGACTGAACACACCCTCTGCAACTGGATCCTGGACTTCCTGACGGGCTGTCCCCAGGTGGTAAGGGTATGTACCAACACATCCGCCACGCTGATCCTCAACACGGGGGCCCCTCAAGGGTATATGCTCAGTCCCCTCCTATACTCCCTGTTCACTCATGACTGCATGGCCAGGCACGACTCCAACACCATCATCAAGTTTGCCGATGATACAACAGTGGTAGGCCTGAATACCGACAATGACGAGACAGCCTATAGGAAGGAGGTCAGAGACAATGGCCGTGTGCTGCCTAGACAACAACCTCTCCCTCAACATGATCAAAACAAAGAAGTTGATTGTGGACAACAGGAAATGGAGGGCCGAGCACGCACCCATTATCATCGACAGGGCTGTAGTGGAGCAGGTTGAGAGCTTCAAGTTCCTTGATGTCCACATCACAAACAAACTATCATGGTCCAAACACACTAAATCAGTCGTGAAGAGGGCACGACAAAAGCTATTCCCCCTCAGGAGACTGAAAAGATTTGTCATGGGTCCACAGATACTCAAAAGGTTCTACAGCTGCACCATGGAGAGCATCCTGACTGGTTGTATCACTGCCTGGTGTGGCAACTGCTCGGCATCTGACCGCAAGGCACTACAGAGGGTAGTGCATATGGCCCAGTACTTCACTGGGGCCAAGCTTCCTGCCATCCAGGACCTCTATACCAGGCTGTGTCAGAGGAAGGCCCTAAAAATTGTCAAAGACTCCAGCCACCCTAGTCATAGACTGTTGTCTCTGCTACCACACGGCAAGCAGTACCGGAGCGCCAAGTCTAGGTCCAAAAGGCTTCTTAACAGCTTCTACCCCCAAGCCATAAGACTCCTGAACAGCTAATCAAAGGGCTATCCAGGCCCCTCTTTTACGCTGATGCTACTCTCTGTTTATTATCTATGCATAGTCACTTTAACTCTACCTACATATACATATTACCTCAATTACCTTGACTAACCGGTGGCCCCGCACATTGACTCTGTACCTGTACCCCCTGCATACAGCCTCGCTATTGTTATTTTACTGCTGCTGTTTAATTATTTGTTACTTATATTTTCAATTTTTTACTTAAGACTTATTTTTCTTAAAACGTCTTAAAGCATTGTTGGTTAAGTGCTTGTAAGTAAGCATTTCACTGTAAGGTCTACACCTGTTGTATTCGGTGCATGTGACAAATACAATTTGATTTGATTAATGTAACTATAGGAAAAGTAACATATCCTCATAAATGGAGTGTCTCGGATTTACGTACAGAATAATACGAAATGCTCTGAGTTGTGCAGAGAAAGTCCCTGCACTCCACTCTAAAGAAGACAGCATTTCTCTATTTCAGGAAGGATCACAGGATAACTGACATTATTTATCTGCCTTTGCCTGATTTCAAGTGGGTGTTGTTTGGATTGATTATTCAACCATGTAAGCAATTACAAGCAGTGATAGGCCTACCACTGACAACTCAATACTGCTCAATAAAGCCTTAAATTACATCTATAGGTGAGGCATGTAATTATAGGTGAGACATTAAAGTCACAGGCTAGGCATGTTGTAAGTTGTCATAAAGTGTTATATGGTACATGAAGCGCTAACACCAAAATACAATTACAAGGCTTAAAAAACTGAGATTGAATGCAAATATTGTTATAAAAATGGTTGATTTAAAAATGTATGACAAAAGCTTCTCTGTATAGGCTAGGCTAATGGTCACAAAAATTATATAAAACGCTACAGGACCACAGTAGGTCTATGCAAAACTAATTCTTAGAAAATGCCACTGCTTATTTACCTACTTCTAAGAAATGTCTCTACATTTCCATAATGACAGTTATTGCTGAGATGACAAGATATGACTAGCACAGCGCTTATCTGAGCCAATGACTCGAGGCTCTTGGAAAAGAACAAACCAGTTAGCGAGCATATACAAATAGTCCTACTATTGATGTAACGTTGCCAAATCATATAGTTGATTAAAACAAGTGTCATTCTTTAATTGAAAATGTATTCCTAATTGTAATGTGTAACAATTATTTTAGCCTACAACGAGGTCACTTATCAATCTGTGCATAAATAAATCGCTGTTTATTTACTTTTTGCGAATGTCTCCGTGCTGTGCCCGGTCCACTAGATGAATTATTGAGAGGAACGCAACCTGATGCTGAGCCCACAAATATCCAATTTCCTCATTAGGTTTCAGTGACTTACTCAAAATGTCAAGGCACAGAGTAACCAACAGGCTATCTCTACGTCATGAACGATACAAAGTTCTAATCTGCTGATAAAAGGTCTAGGCTACAATACAATTCTTAACTGAATAGAAATAGCATATTTATAGCCCACAAAAAAACTAATACATATTATAATAATTAACAAAACAGTGGCAAGAAATACATTTAGTATAGTGACCAAGGTGATCATGTTCGTGAAGTGTGATTAATCACCAAGTGGTTAAAATAAACTTCTGTAAAACAACAACTAGCCCCACAACTGCTGGCAGAGAGACAATGCTGACCAATATTATGTCTTACCTGGTTGGATGGATAACTGCAACAAGACAGAAAACAGTACCCAGTGGTATTCCATTATTACAATTCCATCTATATTGTAGTGCGGTGCCAAAGTCTGTTCTAATGAGCTCGCGCTTGTAAATGCCGCGGATTGCTCCGCAGTTGAGTGAAGGCTTAAAACATGCAGTTGAATGTCTTAAACGCACATTGAGAGGGGTTGAAGTACTAGGACTTTGTGTTGAAGTACTAGGATCAACGGGTGGTGATGTTGTGTTGAACTGCGTCTATAGAGGTCGTTCGTGGGCAGGGGAGGGTGCGGTTTGTGTGGCATCAACAATAACAAGCATTTCAATTACATTCCATGCATGCCAGAACTTTACTGCAATACTTTGTATTGGAAGCATTGCCGCGGAAAACCGTGAAAAAATAAATAATAATACTACTTCTTTTTTTTATAAATATTTTTTAACAAAAGTAGTGCCTTTACTAGTATTAGCAGACCAATATAGACAATTCTTTTCAGCATCTACAATACTTTGTATTGGAAGCATTGCCGCGGGAAACCGTGAAAAAATAAATAATAATACTACTTCTTTTTTTTATAAATATTTTTTCACAAAAGTAGTGCCTTTACTAGTATTAGCAGACCAATATAGACAATTCTTTTCAGCATCTCTGCTTTGGCAAAAAAAGGTAGTTGTATAATTAAGAACAGCCTCTTGCAGGATTCAATAGTTGGAATTGTAAGAGTTGTTAACCTGTCCCTTTCTCTGCGAGTGTCATTCTAATGGAATCCAGAAAGAGCAAAACCATGTCCTCAAACATTTACATCAAAATGTGCAAAGTTATGGGCAAAACGTTTACATCAAATTAAATATTTTTATTGATTAAATAACATGGTACATGAAGCCCTAACACCAAAAAACACCATTCCAAGGTTTAAAAAACTGAGTTTGAACGCAAATGTTGAGATAAAAACTGTTGATATAAAAATGTATGAGAAAAGCCTCTCTGTATAGGTTAGGAAAATGGTCACAAAAGTCTATACAACGCTACAGTAGATCTATGCAAAACCAAAAATGACACTGCTTATTTGCATACTTCGAAGGAATTCCTCGACATTTTCATAATGACAGTTATATGCTGAGATCACAAGATATGACTAACACAGCCCTTATCTGCTCCATTGACTGGAGGCTCTTGGAAAATAACAAACCAGTTTGCGAGCCTATACAAATAGTCCTACTAGGCTATTGAACTAACTTTCCCAAATCATATAGTTGATCAAAACAAGTGTCATTCTTTAATTGAAAAATGATTCCTAATTGTAATGTCTAACAATTTGTTAAGCCTACAAGGTCACTTATCAATCTGTGCATAAATAAATCGCTGTTTATTTACTTTTTGCCAATGTCTCCGTGCTGTGTCCGTTCCACTATATTAATTATTGAGAGGAACGCAACCTGATGCTGAGCGCACAAATATTCAATTTCCTCATTAGGTTCCAGTGACTTACTCAAAATGTAAAGGTACAGGGTAACCAACAGGCTATTTCTACGCCCTGAACGATCGGTGTTGCCAAAATCATAAACTATACAAAGTTCTAATCTGCTTAAAAACGGTGTGGGCTAGGCTACAATATCAATCAATCAATCAAATGTATTTTTTAAAGCCCTTTTTACATCATCCGATGTCACAAAGTGCTATACAGTGCCTTGTAAAATTATTAATTCCCTGGGCGTTTATCCTATTTTGCTGCATTACAACCTGTAATTTAAATTGAATTTTATTTGGATTTCATGTAATGGACATACACAAAATAGTCTACATTGGTGAAGTGAAATGAAAAAAAATATGAAAAAAAATGAAAAACGGAAAAGTAGTGCATGCATATGTATTCACCCCCTTTGCTATGAAATACCTAAATAACATCAGAAGTCACATAATTAGTTAAATAAAGTCCACCTGTGTGCAATCTAAGTGTCACAGGATCTCAGTATATATACACCTGTTCCAAAAGACCCCAGAGTCTGCAACACCACCAAGCTAGGGGGACCACCAAGCAAGCGGCACCATGAAGACCAAGGAGCTCCAAACAGGTCAGAGACAAAGTTGTGGAGAAGTACAGATCAGGGTTGGATTATAAAACATTGAACATCCCACGGAGCACCATTAAATCCATGATTAAAAAATTTAAAGAATATGGCACCACAACAAACCTGCCAAGAGAGGGCCACCCACCAAAACCTAAGGACCAGGCAATTAGGGCATTAATCAGAAAGGCCACAAAGAGACCAAAGACAACCCTGAAGGAGCTGCAAAGCTCCACAGTGGAGATTGGTGTATCTGTCCATAGGACCACGTTAAGCCGCACACTCCACAGAGCTGGGCTTTACGGAAGAGTGGCCAGAAAAAAAGCCATTGCTTAAAGAAAAAAATAAGCAAACACGTTTGGTGTTCGCCAAAAGGCATGTGGGAGACTCCCCAAACATATGGAAGAAGGTACTCTGGTCAGATGAGACTAAAATGATACTTTTTGGCCATCAAGGAAAATGCTATGTCTGTCGCAAACCTAACACCTCTCATCACCCCGAGAACAACATCCCCACAGTGAAGCATGTTGGTGGCAGCATCATGCTGTGGGGATGTTTTTCATTGGCAGGGACTGGGAAACTGGTCAGAATTGAAGGAATGATGGATGGCGCTAAATACATGGAAATTCTTGAGGGAAACCTGTTTCAATCTTCTAGAGATTTGAGACTGGGTCATGGTCCCGCTTCACCTTGAAGCGGGACCATGACCCTAATTATACTGCTAAAGCAACACTTGAGTGGTTTAAGGGAAACATTTAAATGTCTTGTAATGGCCTAGTCAAAGCCCAGACCTCAATCCAATTGAGAATCTGTGGTATGACTTAAAGATTGCTGTACACCAGCGGAACCCATCCAAATTGAAGGATCTGGAGCAATTTTGCCTTGAAAAATGTGCAAAAATCCCATTGGCTAAATGTGCCAAGCTTATAGAGACATACGCCAAGAGACTTGCAGCTGTAATTGCGGCAAAAGGTGGATCTACAAAGTATTGACTTTAGGGGGGTGAATAGTTATGCATGCTCAAGTTTTCTGTTATTTTTTGTGTTATTTCTTGTTTGTTTCACAATAAAAAATATATAGCATCTTCAAAGTGGTAGGCATGTTGTGTAAATCAAATGATACAAACCCCCCAAAAATCTATTTTATTTCCAGGTTGTAAGGCAACAAAATAGGAAAAATGCCAAGGGGGGTGAAAGCCACTGTACAGAAATACAAAACAATTCTTAACTGAATAGAAATTGCATATTTATAGCCCACAAAAAAACTAATAAATATCATAATAATGAACAAAACAGTGGCAACAAATCTATTTAGTACAGAGTCCAAGGTGATCATGTTCGTAAAGGGTGATCTATCACCAAGTGGCTAAAATAAACTTCTGTAAAACAACAACTAGCCCCACAACTGCTGGCAGAGAGACAATGCTGACCAATATTATGTCTTACCTGGTTGGAAGGATAACGGCATCAAGACAGAAAACAATACTCAGTGGTATTCCATTATTACAATTCCATCTATATTACAGTGCGGTGCCAATGTCTACTCTGAACAGCTCGCACATCTAAATGCCACAGATTGCTTGGTAGTTGAGCGAAGGTTTAAGACATGCAGTTGAATGTCTTAAATGCCCAATGCAGCGGGATTTTGTGTGGAAGTACTAAGATCAATGGGTGGTGATGTTGTGTTGAACTGCATCTATAGAAGTTGTTCGTGGGAAGGGGAGGGTGCGGGTTGTGTGGCATCAACAATAACAAGCATTTCAATTACATTCCTAGTATTAGCAGACCAATATAGCATCTCTGCATTGTCAAAAAGGTAGTTGTATAATTAAGAACAGCATCTCGCAGGATTCAATAGTTGGAATTTGTAAGAGATGTTGTTGCACTGTCCCTTTATTATCTGTACAAAACAGTAATCTGAAAATACTTGTAGAATATAAAAAAATACTTGCTTGATATATGTTTTCCAGTTTCTTGAAATACTTTGCAAATGCAACTTATTTCTATGTAAAAAGTGAAGTGGTCTAGACTCAAGTTACAAATGCTGGTAAACACTTAAATACATTTAGTTTGGGTTCCGTGTGAGAGTTTGGTATTGCCTATTAGGCATGTTCTCTACTTTTTAAATCTAGAAACATCTTATGCAACCATGGAGGACATCCCAAATGCTATTTAATTTAGGTCATGGTATAGTCAAGACAGTCATTTTAATCATGTACTTTATTGATAATTGTCGTTGTAAATTCAGTGGCACATATGGCACAAAGTTTGCACCTGCTTTTTTCAGTAAAGGATTTAACACCTAAAACAAAGCTAAAACATTAAATTATCTTTATTCTTATTATTTTTCATAATCTATCCTCAATGTTTAATTTCCTTATTTTTTTATTGCTTATCTATGCTATTCATATGACTGGTGCTACTATTGTTTTACTAAGCTCTGGTAACTAACTGCAGTTGAGATTGCCCAGGTAACTCCTCCCTTGCTAGAGCAGCCAAATCATGAAGCAGAACAGTGATAGCCATTAGTTTGCATGGGCATTCAAGTTGGGTATCATTATCTCAGTATTTTGCTTCAAACTTCTTCTAATCTAGACCAATTTAGTGGCTTTGATATTGTGGCCCCAGAGTTTTAGTTCCAGGTAATCACTTTTGTTATGGGAAGAGAGATACAGTACTTCGAAGCCAACATGCTTAATTGCTAATACCTTAAGTCAAGCCTCAACATTTTTATCAAATCAAAGATTATTGCTCCCTTACACAGATTTGCAGGTGTTATAGCAGGTGCAGTGAAGTGCTTATAGCTGCAACAGTACAGTAGAACTAGTTCTAGCTAACCATGGTGCCGGAGGAGATGGCTGCTGTTTTATGGGCTCCTAACCAATTGTGTTATTGTGTGTTTTTTCGTGTTATTTGTAATTTATTTTGTACATAATGTTTTCTCTTATGGCCGAAAAGAGCTTCTGGATATCAGGACAGCGATTACTCACCTTCGTACTGGACAAAGATTTTTTTTCTTTAACGAGTAGGATTTACCTTAGACACTGGACAAGGCCCACATCCTTGTCATTCGCATGAAGAAGAGACAGAGATATTGGGGACGTAGGTCGGGGTGCCTTGTAAGGATCCGACAGCAAGTGGGTCATCTGCCTCTACAATCAGTCCAATTAGGCAATGTGTAATCATTGGATAATAAACTGGATGAGCTCCGATCAAGACTATCCAACTAACGGGACATTGAAAACTGTAAAATCTTATGTTTCACTGAACGACGACATGGATAACATACAGCTGGCTGGGTGTTCAATAAATTGGCAAGATAGAACAGCTGCCTCTGGTAAGACAAGGGGTGGTGGCGGTCTGTGTCTATTTGTAAATAACAGCTGGTGCACAAAATCAAATATTAAGGAAGTCAGGGTTTTGCACGCCTGAGGTAGAGAATCTCAATATAAGCTGTAGACCACACTATTTACCAAGACAGTTCTATATTTTTCATAGCTGTCTATTTACCACCCCAAACCGATGCTGGCACATTCAATGAGCTGTATAAAGCCATAAGCAAACAAGAAAATGTTCATCCAGAGGCGGCGTTCATAGTGGCTAGGGACTTTAATGAAGGGAAATTTAAATCATTCAGCCCCGTAAAGTCAATAAATGACTACCAACCCATAGCACTACCGTCAGTAGCCATGACGCTTTTTGAAAGACTGGTCATGGCTCACATCAGCACCATGACACCAGAAACCCTAGACCAATTCCAATTTACATACCGCCCCAACAGATTCACAGATGATGCAATCTCTATTGCACTCCACACTGCCCTTTCCCACCTGGACAAAAGGAACACCTACAGTTGAAGTCGGAAGTTTACATACACCTTAGCCAAATACATTTAAACTCAGTTTTTCACAATTCCTGACATTTAATCCTAGTTACAATTCCCTGTCTTAGGTCAGTTAGGATCACCACTTTATTTTAAGAATGTGAAATGTCAGAATAATAGTAGAGATAATTATTTATTTCAGCTTTTATTTCTTTCATTACATTCCCAGAGGGCCAAAAATGTACATACACTCAATTAGTATTTGGTAGCCTTGCCTTTAACCTCTTAAGGCTAGGGTGCAGTGTTCGGAAGTGCAGAGAGTCTGACGTGCCCAAAGTAATCTGCCTGTTACTCAGGCCCAGAAGCTAGGATATGCATATAGGTAGTATTGGATAGAAAACAGGCGCAAACCCAGGGAAAATCCATCCGGACATTTCTTTTTTTAGGTCACAGGTCTTTCCAATGAGTCCCTATTGACTACACAGGAAAATAGCTCCCAGATTGCAGTTCCTATGGCTTCCACTAGATGTCAACAGTCTTTAGACATGGTTTCAGGCTTGTGAAAAACAAACAAGAAATTGTAGTTTATCCAAGTGGCTCCCGGTTAGGACACTAGTGTTTTGGTGCGCGGGAATGAGTTGCGCGCTCTTCATTATTTCTCCTACCTATTGGACGTACAATTCTCCGTCTGAAATATTATAGTTTATTTAGATATTAGACAACCTGAGGATTAATTAGAAACATCGTTGGACTTCTTTGGGCGAACTTTACCGATAACTTTTTGGATTCCTTTGTATGCATGTTGAAGGGGTGGATTACAGAACTCAATGGCGCCAACTAAACAGACTTTTTTGGGCTATCGAACAAAACAACCATTCTTTGTGTAGCTGGGACCCTTGGAATTGCAAACAGAGGAAGATCATCAAAGGTAGGTCATCAATCGCTATTTTTGATTTGGTAACGCCTGTGCTGGTTTGAAAAATATGTTGGAAGTGGGGCGCTGTCCTCAGATAATCGAATGTTCTGCTTTCGCCGTAAAGCCTTCCACAAGCTTCCCACAATAAGTTGGGTGAATTTTGGCCCATTCCTCCTGACAGAGCTGGTGTAACTGAGTCCGGTTTGTAGGCCTCCTTGCTCGCACACGCTTTTTCAGGTCTGCCCACAAATTTTCTATAGGATTGTAGTCAGGGCTTTGTGATGGCCACTCCAATACCTTGATTTTGTTGTCCTTAAGCCATTTTGCCACAACTTTGGAAGTATGCTTGGGGTCATTGTCTATTTGGAAGACCCATTTGCGACCAAGCTTTAACTTCCTGACTGATGTCTTGAGATGTTGCTTCAATATATCCACACAATTTTCCTCCCTCATGATGCCATCTATTTTGTGAAGTGCACCAGTCCCTCCTGCAGCAAAGCACCCCACAACATGAGGCTGTCAACCCCGTGCTTCACTGTTGGGATGGGGTTCTTCGGGTTGCAAACCTCCCCCTTTTTCCTCCGTACATAACGATGGTCATGATGCCCAAAACATTCTATTTTTGTTTCATCAGACCAGAGGACATTTCTCCGAAAAGTACGATGTTTGTCCCCATGTGCAGTTGCAAACTGTAGTCTGGCTTTTTTATGGCGGTTTTGGAGCAGTGGCTTCTTATTGGTTGAGCGGCCTTTCAGGTTATGTCAATATAAGACTCGTTTTACTGTCGATATAGATACCTTTGTACCTGTTTCCTCCAGATTCTTCACAAGGTCCTTTGCTGTTGTTCTGGGATTGATTTGCACTTTTCGCTCCAAAGTATGTTCATCTCTATGAGACAGAACGCGTCTCCTTCCTGAGCGGTATGACGGCTGCGTGGTCCCATGGTGTTTATACGTACTATTGTTTGTACAGATGACCGTGGTACCTTCAGGTGTTTGGAAATTGCTCCCAAGGAGGAACAAGATTTTTTTTCTGAGGTATTGGCTGATCTCTTTTGATTTTCCTATGATATCAAGCAAAGAGGCACTGAGTTTGAAGGTAGGCCTTGAAATACATCCACAGGTACACCTCCGATTGACAGAAATTATGTAAATTAGCCTATCAGAAGCTTCCATGACATCATTTTCTGGAATTTTCCAAGCTGTTTAAAGGCACAGTCAACTTAGTGTAGGTTAACTTCTGACCCACTGGAATTGTGATATAGGGAATTATAAGTGAAATAATCTGTCTGTAAACAATTGTTGGAAAAATTACTTGTGTCATGCACAAAGAAGATGTCGCTATCCGACTTGCCAAAACTATAGTTTGTTAACAAGAAATTTGTGGAGTGATTGAAAAACAAGTTTTAATGACTCCAACCTAAGTGTATGTAAACTTTCGAATTCAACTGTTTGTGAGAATGCTATTCATTGACTACAGCTCAGCGTTTAACACCATAGTGCCCTCAAAGCTCATCACTAAGCTACCCTGGGACTAAACACCTCCCTTTGCAACTGGATCCTGGACTTCCTGACAGGCCGCCCCCAGGTGGTAAGGGTAGGTAACAACACATCTGCCACGCTGGCCCCCACAGGGGTGTGTGCTCATTCCCCTCCTGTACTCCCTGTTCACCAGTGACTTCATGGCCGAGCACGCCCCCATTCTCATCGACAGAGCTGTTGTGGAGCAGGATGAGATTTCAAGTTCCTTGGTGTCCACATCACCAACGAACTATCATGGTCCAAACACACCAAGACAGTCATGAAGAGGGCACAACAAAGCCTATTCCCCCTCAGGAGAATGAAAAGATTTGGCATGGGTCCTCAGATCCTCAAAAGGTTCTACAGCTGCACCGTCGAGAGCATCCTGACTGGTTCCATCAACGCCTGGTATGGCAACTGCTCGGCCTCCGACCGCACGGCACTAAAGAGGGTAGTGCGTACGGCCCAGCACATCACTGGGGCCAAGCTTTCTGCCATCCAGGACTTCAAATATCAGGCTGTGTCAGAGGAAGGCCCTAAAAATGTCCAAAGACTCCAGCCACTCTAGGTATAGACTGTTCTCTCTGCTACTACGCTTGGCAAGTGGCACCGGGAGCGCCAAGTCTAGGTCCAAAAGGCTTCTTAACAGCTTCTACCCCCAAGACATAAGACTCTTGAACAGCTAATCAAAAGGCTACCAGGACTATTTGCATTGACCCCACCCCCACCCGGTAGCATCCACCCTCATTGTTATGCTGCTGCTACTGTCTGTTTATTATCTATGCATAGTCACATTAAATCTACCTACATGTACACTACCACTCAAAAGTTTTAGAACACCTACTCATTCAAGGGTTTTTCTTTATTTTTACTATTTTCTACATTGTAAAATAATAGTGAAGACATCAAAACTATGAAATAACACATATGGAATGATGTAGTAACCAAAAAAAGTGTTAAACAAATTCAAATATATTATTTATTTGAGATTCTTCAAATAGCCACCCTTTGTCTTGATGACAGCTTTGCACACTCTTGGCATTCTCTCAACCAGCTTCACCTGGAATGCTTTTCCAACAGTCTTGAAAGAGTTCCCATGTTATGCGGAGTGGAACTGGGAAACCCAAGAGCAGACTCAGACGAGGAGACTGGGATGAAGTAACAAAGGTTTTCATTGAAACACAGGGAGAAGATGGAGTGCAGGAGCAAGAGGGGTTGGGACAGGGTAAACAGGTCCGGAGGGGAATCCAAGGGAGCAGTAGAGTGGGGAATCCATGGCAGAGTAGCAGGATGAGGAGACGTGGGACTGGAGACAGGGACCAGAGTCAGAGCGGGCAGAACTGTAGCGGAGAGGGAAACCGTGTCAGGCAAGGAAAACAGGCACAACAGGATAACAGGATATAAATAGTAACAAACGGCTAGAAACGTAGACTGACTGAGCAGAGATTACAACCTTGCAGTGTGGAAGTGGCAGGACTGAGTATTTGTTGAGGTTGATTATGGAACACGTTGCAGCTGGTGGGGATCTGCTCTGACTCCAGCACACCTGTCTCCGCCCACACAATCACACACAGAGAGAGAGAGGGAGAGGGAGAGAGCACTGGGGGGAGTGGCGGCAGGTCAAGGAGACACAGGATGAGCAGTAGAGGGCGTGGCAGGAGCAGATGTAACATCCCACATATGCTGAGCACCTGTTTGCTGCTTTTCCTTTACTCTGCGGTCCGACTCATTGACAAACCATCTCAATTTGGTTGAGGTCGGGGGATTGTGGAGGCCAGGTCTTCTAATGCAACACTCCATCACTCTCCTCCATGGTCAAATAGCCCTTACACAGCCTGGAGGTGTGTTGGGGCATTGTCCTGTTGAAAAACAAATGATAGTCCCACTAAGCGCAAAACCAGATGGGATGGCGTATAGCTACTGAATGCTGTGGTAGCCATGCTGGTTAAGTGTGCCTTGACTTCTAAATATATCACTGACAGTGTCACCAGCAAAGCACCCCCACACCATAACACCTCCTTCTCCATGCTTTACGGTGGGAAATACACATGCGGAGATCATCCATTCATCCACACTGCATCTCACAAAGACACAGCAGTTGGAACCAAAAAAATTCTAATTTGGACTCAAGACCAAAGGGCAGATTTCTACCGGTCTAATGTCCATTGCTCGTGTTTCTTGGCCCAAGCAAGTCTCTTCTTCTTATTGGTGTTCTTTAGTAGTGGTTTCTTTGCAGCAATTCGACCATGAAGGCCTGATTCACACAGTCTCTTCTGAACAATTGATGTTGAGATGTGTCTGTTTCTTGAACTCTGTGAAGCATTTATTTGGGCTGCAATTTTTGGGACTGCACTTGTAGAAACTTTAAACATTTTGCACATTTCCGTATTGACTGAGTAATGATGGACTGTTGTTTCTCATTGCTAATTTGAGCTGTTCTTGCCATAATATGGACTTGGTCTTTTACCAAATAATCTTCTGTATGCCCCCCCTACCTAGTCACAACACAACTGATTGGCTCAAACACAATTAGAAGGAAATAAATTCCACAAGTTAACTTTTAAGAAGGCACACCTGTTAATTGAAATGCATTGCAGATGACTACCTTATGAAGCTGATTGAGAGAATGCCAAGAGTGTGCAAAGCTGTCATCAAGGTTAAGATGTGGCTATGTGAAGAATCTCAAAAATAATATATATTTTGATTTGTTTAACACTTTTTTTGGTTACTACTGTACGTGATTCCATATGTGTTATTTCATAGTTTTGATGTCTTCACTATTATTCTACAATGTGGAAAAAAAGTAAAAATAAAGAAAAACCCTTGAATGAGTAGATGTTATAAAACCTTTGACCAGTAGTGTATTTTTATATTCTTAATTCCATTCCTTTACTAGATTTGTGTGTATTGGGTATATGTTGTGTAATTGTTAGATATTACTTGTTAGATATTACTGCACTGTCGGAGCTAGAAGCACAAGCATTTCGCTACTCCCGCAATAACATCTGCTAAACACGTGTACTGTATGTGAGAAATAAAACTAGATTTGATGCTGACATTGTGATGTTTTTGAAAATTGGAAATCCAACAGCTACTTCTGCTGATTACATGAACGCTCTTGAAACTGCATTTGGAACCACTGAAAGTGCATCTGATCTTATGCAAGGTTCAGAAACACGTTTGAGAATGAGGGAAAGAAACTTTCTGCATATTTGCATAGACTGAACAAACCGCTGCACAGTGTGTTTCGCAAAGTTGGAATTGAACTATCTGAGATGAATAGCAAATGCATTGAACAAGTTGTGAGAGGTGCACTGTCACATGACATGGTTGAGCTTTGCATACGGATGACCTAAAAGCTGCGTGAACCACCAAACTTCTCTGAACTGCTTCACAAGGTAAGGGAGAAGGAAGATATGATTCAAGACAGAACTGTTCCTGTTTTGTGATGTCATCAGCTGTCACTCCAGTTGTTGCTGCACCGACAGAAGTCATGGAGCTGCTGAAGAAAGAAATGAATGGTTTGAAAACTGATATGACTCGTCTTAGTTCTGCTGCTGTCACCACAGGTAAGCCTGACGCTCACTCAGAAGACAGATTCCGCATTCAAAGCCAGAAGGAAGAACGCTGATCCCTCTCAAGGTCCCACTAAAAATGAAATCCGACCTGGTATCTTATGCTATAAATGTGGAGAGGATGGACACTTGAAACAAGACTGGGAGGGCAAACAAAATCGGAGGAAAGTAAACAAGTGTGGTCAGGGCATCAAACACTTCTGTGGTGAGAAGGCTGATGATGGCCTGCAAAGTGAAAGGAAGTGGTTTCCTGAGCACACTATGAGTTCATCCTGTTATCAATGAGGCCTCCTTGAAGATGAAAGAGATCCCATGATATTGATGACCAGAAAAAAAGAACAGTATGGTTTTCACAGGCAAAACCTGTAACATTGCCCCCTGGTGGACTAGCAAGAGTCACCGGGATTCTGAAGTTTCCTGGATCACCTTGTACTCAGACCATTTTGGTAGATAGGCCTGAATAATCCCAGTGTCCAGACGATTCCAAGTTTCCAGAATAACTTCTTGTGAGACCTGAAATTCAGATGTCTACGATTGTGTCGTCTAGAAGAATAACAGTTATAGTCAGGAATGTATTGTCAAGGGAGATAATCTTAAAACGTGGCATGGCCATTGCTTACCTGTTTCCTGTAAATGTAGCTCCTGTTCCTGCTGCCCCGAAGGAGATTAAGTGCAATTTACCTGAGAAGCTGACTCCTTCATTCAACTTCGGTGACTCACCTTTATCTGAAGAATGGAAGAGGAGGTTAACTGACAAGATGATGGAACGAAAATAAGTTCTCAACTCATGAGTTTGACGTTGGTACTCGCCATACAATTAGAGTCACTGATGACACACCGTTTAGGGAGAGGTCTTGACAGCTTTTCCCAGCTGATGTGGAAGATATAAGGAAACATCTGAAGAACCTGAAAGATGCTGAAATCCTCTCTCTGTCGAGAAGCCCCTATGTGTTGTCAATTGTAGTGGTAAGGAAGAAGAACGGAAACATATGGATGTGTGTGGATTACAGAACGCTCAACAGATGTACAGTTTATGACCACTACACCGTTCCACAATTGAAGATGCCCTGACCAGTTTGAATGGAAACAAAAGGTTCAGCGTGTTGGATCTCAGAAGTGGATTTTGACAAAGAGAAGATTGCTTTCATGTCCTGCTGGATTCTATCAGTTTGAGAGGATGCCACAGGGGTGTGTCAGGAGCACCAGCAACTTTCAACGTGTTATAAAACAGACCGTTGGAGACATGAACCTACTTGAAGTTCTAGTGTACTTAGATGGCCTGATAGTGTTCGGAAAGACAGTGGAAGAACACAAAGAGCTTCTCAAGATGTTGGATCGCTTGAAATAAGAAGGACTGAAGTTGTCTTTGGACAAGTGTCAATTCTGCCGATCATCAGTCGATTATGTGGGACACATAGTATCCCAGGATGGAGTGGCTACAGACCCATCGAAGATCGAAGCAGTAACCACATGGCAAAGACCTGTGAAATTTGTGAAAGACTACTCAAAAGTGAGTCATCCTTTGAATCAACTCCTGCATGGTTACCTTCCCTCAGCCAAGAAAGGAAGAAAGCCAAAGGAAAAAACATACGAAGTGTACTTCAAGCCCTCTGAACCCTTTTGGATCTAGATTGGATGAGAAATGTGAAATGGCTGAGAAACAGAAGGAAAACCTCACTAAAGCTCCGGTTCTGGCTTTTGCAAACCCTCAACAGCCATATGTTGATGCAAGCAGTGAAGGGTTAGGTGGAGTATTGTGCCAAGAAGACAAGGATCAACATCTGCATCCAGTTGCATTTGTCATTCAAAGTTTATCCCCTTCTGAGTGCAATTACCCTGCTCATAAATTAGAATATCTAGCATTTAAGTGGGCCGCCGTTGACAAACTGCACAATTACCTGTACGAAACAAGGTTTGAAGGGGAGAACAGACTACAATCTGCTGATATATGTGACTAGTTTCATGAAATGCCTTCTGGAACATGTGAACATTCATGTGCCTAAAATAACAAACTGGTATGCCATCTGTAAATATGAATAAAATAGTTAAATTACGAGCCTAGTTAAAGACAGATAAAGACAGCAAAATTCCCGCTAGCCATGATTGGCTGAGATAATGAGTGGGCTGGACAAGCTGAGAGATGAGTTCGGATTGGTTTGCCATGTAGCAAGCTTCTGTCTATTTGAGCTGGTCAGTATGTGTAGGTCTAACGCTGCTTTAAAAAATATATATATATCCGTAGTAGAACTGCATAAGTGTTATTCTACATGAATGAAAAACGCACATTTGTAAATCCCAAACTCTAAAAGTAATTTGAAAGGTAGATACAAATTATTTGTGACATTGTGGTTACAATAAAGAATGTAAACAAGATGTAAACAAGATGCTGTGTTTTTACTTACAGTAGTGATGGACAGCTGGAGGCATTTTGAAAACAGGTTTTCAAACACTTGTTTTTCACAAGTGTACTGTGGTACTATAGTACTGTAGCAGGTGTAGCCCTTCATGCAAACAATGTTTCCTACAACATGGTTGGCCCTAACAGTTCTTCATCAACATCTTTATGCTTTCATTAATAAAATAACTAGAAAAAAGACATTCAAAAACGCAGATGTTTACCCAGCTCCATGACCACGGGTAAAACCTGAGATGATCATGTATTTGTTGCATTGTTGTATCGTCAATTTCTCAAGCCAAAACGTCTTGATGGCCTTCACCAGTTTATCTTTGCTTGTAGGCTTGGCAGAGTTAGGGATTAATGTTTTCTGTTGATGCCAAACAAGTTTGATTGGGTTTAAATCAGGAGACCTAGATGTAGAGATAAAAAAAATATTTTGAGATAAACAGTGGGCCTACCCTAGGTGTTGTAGGTCTTTTATTTATTTATATTTATTTTACTACATAAAGGTCTACTTACTCTGTTGGCGTCTTGACCCAGTTTATGCCCTCATTTGCAATGCAAACCCGGGCGGCAGTGTGTTTTGGGTCATTGTCTTAATTTGGAGAAAAAAATATATTTAGCCTAACAGCCAACATTAGGTACAATACTAGAAGTATACATGTAAATAGGCCTAAACATAACAAAATATCACTATAATCCTACCTTGAAAAAAACTATGTGGTCCCAGAAATACCCCTCTGACATAGGATCCAGCATATCTCTTGATGATTTCTTCCTCAAAGAAATCTCGAGCCATGATACCTGAAAAAGGAGGTGTAGGCTACAATATTTTATGTACCTTTTGCTTTGTAAATAGCTAAACTTACCATCAAAAATCAAATATGGGCCTGGTCCCTGGCGAGAAATTGCCCCCCCACCCACAGATGAAGTTTGAGGAGATGCTTGGGACTCGGCTTGCTTGATCTTCTTCCTATTTTTCTTTAGCAATTTTGAGCAAATTGCTCAAGGGCCACGGTTGATTTTTCTGTGAAGATGGCGTCATTGAATGTCTTGGCAGCTTTGATCCATGCCTGGGCCTTCAGGACGCAAAGTTCTTTGTTTGTCAGACAAATCATTGGGTCAAACTACAGAACAGTGCAAAACAAGAGAACACACATGGTTAATGTGCAGTATCAAAGAGCCCTCACTGCTGCTCGATCGTCCTATTTTTCCAACTTAATTGAGGAAAATAAGGACAATCCAAAACGTATTTTTGATAGTGTCACAAAGTTAATTAAAAAGCAGCATTTCCCAAGAGAGGATGGCTTTCACTTCGGCTCCTGTTAAGGCTAGGGTTGATTTCAAGGTTTTACTGCTAACCTACAAAGCATTACATGGGCTTGCTCCTACCCATCTTTCCGATTTGGTCCTGCCGTACATACCTTCACGTACGCTACGGTCACAATTTTATTAGATTTTATTTCACCTTTATTTAACCAGGTAGGCTAGTTGAGAACAAGTTCTCATTTACAACTGCGACCTGGCCAACATAAAGCAAACCAGTGCGACACAAACAACAACACAGAGTTACACATGGAATAAACAAACATACAGTCAATAACACAATAGAAAAAGTCTACATACAGTGTGTGCAAATGAGGTAAGATAAGGGAGGTAGGGCAAGAGATAGGCCATAGTGGCGAAATAATTACAATATAGCAATTAAACACTGGAGTGATAGATGTGCAGAAGATGAATGTGCAAGTAGAGATACTGGGGTGCAAAGGAGCAAAATAAATAACAGTATGGGGATGAGGTATATTGGATGGGCTATTTACAGATGGCCTATGTACAGGTGCAGTGATCTGTGAGCTGCTCAGTCATTGGCAGCAGAGAACTGGAAGGAAAGGGGGCCAAAGTAAGATTTGGCTTTGGGGGTGACCAGTGAAATGTACCTGCTGGAGCGCGTGCTACAAGTGGGTGCTGCTCTCTCTAATTCTGTTCACCCGATGTGCTACCTTGTCCCAGACCTGCTGTTTTCAACTCTCTAGAGACAGCAGGAGCGGGAGATACTCTGAATGATCGGCTATGAAAAGCCAACTGACATTTACTCCTGAGGTGCTGACCTGTTGCACCCGCTACAGCCACTGTGATTATTATTATTGACCATGCTGGTCACCTATGAACATTTGAACATCTTGGCCATGTTCTGTTATAACCTCCACCCGGCACAGCCAGAAGAGGACTGGCCACCCCTCATAGCCTAGTTCCTCTCTAGGTTTCTTTCTAGATTCCGGCCTTCCTGGGGAGTTTTTCCTAGCCACTGTGCTTCTACACCTGCATTGCTTGCTGTTTGGGGTTTTAGGCTGGGTTTCTGTACAGCATTTTGTTACATCAGATGATGTAAGAAGGGCTTTATCAATACATTTGATTGATTGATTGGTTAATGTTCTGAAAAAGAAAATATATATATATAAAATGTCTTACCGACCATTATCATGAGTCCACGCAAGTTTCTTCAACTGCCTTCTGACTATGATCAGAGCGATGTTGATGTTGTGCCGTGATGCAGATTACAGATGGCCTTTGCCAATCGCTTATGATCTTCATCCAACAGTGAGTCGATCGCTTGAATAGTATCGCTGGAAATGGAATACAATGTAAAAATGTGCAGCATACAGTAAAGACCAGCAGTCGATTTATTTAAGCATTACAGTGGCTTCCAAAAGTATTCAACCCCTTGGCATTTTTCCCATTTTGTTGCCTTAAAACCTTGAAGTAAAATAGATTTTTGTATCATTTGATATTCACAACATGCCTAACACTTTGAAGATGCAAAATATTTTTTATTGTGAAAGAAACAAGAACATATACAAAAAAAACAGAAAACTTGAGTGTGCATAACTATTCACCCACCTAAAGTCAATACTTTGTAGAGCCACCTTTTGCAGCAACTACAGCTGCAAGTCTCTTGGGGTATGTCTCTAAAAGCTTGGCACATCTAGCCACTGGGATTTTTGCCCATTCTTCAAGGCAGAACTGCTCCAGCTCCTTCAAGTTGGATGGTTTCCGCTGGTGTACAGCAATCTTTAAGTCATACCACAGATTTTCAATTGGATTGAGGTCTGGGCTTTAACTAGGCCATTCCAAGACATTTAAATGTTTCCCCTTAAAACACTCAAGTGTTGCTTTAGCAGTATGCTTAGGGTCATTGTCCTGCTGGAAGGGGAACCTCCGCCCCAGTCTCAAATCTCTGGAAGACTGAAACAGGTTTCCCTCAAGAATTTTCTTGTATTTAGTGCCACCCATCTGTCCTTCAATTCTGACCAGTTTCCCAGTCCCTACCGATGAAAAACATACCCACAGCATGATGCTGCCACCACCATGCTTCACTGTGGGGATGGTGTTCTCGGGGTGATGAGAGGTGTTAGGTTTGCGCCGGACATAGCATTTTCCTTGATGGCCAAAAATCTACATTTTAGTCTCATCTGACCAGAGTACCTTCTTCCATGTGTTTGGGGAGTCTCCCACATGCCTTTTGGCGAACACCAAACGTGTTTTCTTATTTTTTTCTTTAAGCAATGGCTTTTTTCTGGCCACTCTTCTGTAAAGCCCAGCTCTGTGGAGTGTATGGCTTAACGTGGTCCTACAGACAGATACTCCAATCTCCACTGTGGAGCTTTGCATCTCCTTCAGGGTTATCTTTGGTCTCTTTGTTGCCTCTCTGTTTAATGCCCTCCTTGTCTGGTCCATGAGTTTTGGTGGGCAGCCCTCTGTTGGCAGGTATGCTGTGGTGCCATATTCTTGTTCTATATATTTTTATAGCCCAAATCTGATCTGTACTTCTCCACAGCTTTGTCCCTGACCTGTTTGGAGAGCTTCTTGGTCTTCATGGTGCCGCTTGCTTGGTGGTGCCCCTTGCTTAGTGGTGTTGCAGACTCTGTGGCCTTTCAGAACAAGTGTATGTGAGATCATGTGACAGATCATGTGACACTTAGATTGCACACAGGTGGACTTTATATTATGGGTTTCATAGCAAAGGGGGTGAATACATATGCACGCACCACTTTTCTGTTTTTTATTTTTGAGAATCTTTTGAAACAAGTCATTTTTTTAGTTTCACTTCACCAATTATGACTATTTTGTGTATGTCCATTACATGAAATGTAAATACAAATCTATTTAAATTACAGGTTGTAATGCAACAAAATAGGAAAAACACCAAGGGGGTTGAATACTTTTGCAAGGCACTGTATTTTAGCATTACTAGGCCTACTTTACAGTATTGTAGCCTAATGTACCTGTTCGTTTTCCAGGGCTTTTGCATTCGGTGTAACACAGTTATCTGATGATAGTGTTTGCGAATAGCACTGTCCGTGACCAAAATCTCCCAAGTCTAGCAGTATTTTTGAAATGTCTTCAGTAGATTTTCCGTTCCTCCTGAAATCCCTAATCTGCTCACTTAAATGAATAGAGATCCTGGTCATGGTGCTACAATATGTTGTTACAGCATAATCAAAGGGATGACAATCGGACGATCTGCTGTATACTTGTGGCCTATTGTAACCTGAAAGTCACACCTTTCCAGTACTCCTCACCCCACCCCAAACTCCACCCTTAACCCAGTTACCATTCAAAAACGAGCTGTTTATCTATAAAAAAAAATACGACCAAAGAGAACACATGAAATAGACATCGTTTCATCAAGCCAGTTTCTTTCTATGGGTTAGGATTGTAACCACCAGGGTTAGGATTGTAACCACCAGAGGACTCAAAAAATTATCCTAAACTGAGAGGTTCACCAAAACTGTCACGACTTCCACCGACGGTGGCTCCTCTGCCTGTTCGGGCGGCGTCCGGCGGTCGTCGTCACCGGCCTATTAGCTGCCACCGATCCTCCTTTCTATGTATTGATTTTGTTATTGTTTGCACCCATTTTGTGTTTGTATTTTCTAGGGCTATTTAAGCCGGTCAAGCCCGCCTCCTTTCGTGCGGGCTTGTTTCTCTGTTGTTTGGTGGACTTTCGGCTGATGTGTGTGTTGGCAATTATTCTCGTCCTGTTTGGGCCACCTTTGTTTTTGTGTGCTGCTGTTGAGTTTGGGGCGTTGGTATTACGCGCCGCAATAAAGAAGGATTTATTCTCCCTACAACCTGCTCTGTGCGCCTGACTCCACACCCACCACTCCTAGCTGTCGTGACAGAAGCCCGCACCTTCAGCATGGAGTCAGCAGGAGCAGCGACTCCCCCTCTTCCATCGATGGAGGAGCGTGTCCTCCACCACACCACCGTCCTCCACCGGATCGGGTCGGCAATGGACCAGATGATGGAGAGAATGGACCGATGGGAGAGGAGTGGTCTCCTTCCCTCGCCCGCCCAACCTTCCCCGCCTCAACAGACTCCTCCGGCGGCGTCCGGATCCAGCTCGCTCTGTCTCCCCCCCCCTAGGAAGTACGATGGGACGGCGGCTGGATGTAAGGGGTTCCTGCTCCAGTTGGAGTTGTACCTGGCCACCGTCCGCCCGACTCCCTCTGGAGAGGAGAGCGTAAGCGCCCTCGTCTCCTGTCTGACGGGTAGAGCCCTGGAATGGGCCAACGCAGTATGGGATAGCCCAGACTCCGCCAGGGACCACTACCCGGCGTTTGAATGATCGGCTATGAAAGTGTGTGCAAATGAGGAGTAAATGTCAGTTGGCTTTTCATAGCCGATCATTCAGAGTTCGCCCGCCGTTTCCGGGCCGTGTTCGACCACCCACCAGAGGGCCGAGCGGCGGTTGAACGGCTGTTTCACCTTAGACAGGAGACGAGGAGTGCGAAGGACCTTGCTCTAGAGTTTCGGACCCTGGCTGCTGGAGCGGGGTGGAACGAACGGGCCCTGATCGACCACTACCGTTGTAGTCTCCAGGAGGACGTCCGCAGGGAGTTGGTGTGTCGAGATGCTACCCTCTCCCTCGATGAGCTGATCGACATGTCCATACGACTGGACAACCTGCTGGCGGCTCGCGGACGGTCGGGAAGGGCCCTGTTTGTTCCACCTTCCGGGCCTTCCGCTCCTATCCCCATGGAGTTGGGGGGGCAGCATCGAGGGGAACCGGAGGATGAGGCTCCTCCTGCACCAGTTGTGGTCGGAGAGGACACACTGTCGATCGGTGCTGGGGGAGTCCCTCTGGGAATCGAGAGGGCAGGCAGAGCACTGCTCGGTCACCCCAGGTGAGTCGGCACCAGACTCACTCAGAGCTCCCTGTTGGTCACATGTTTGTTAATCTCTTTCCCTGAGTTTTTTCCCTCTCTCCAGCATAAGGCGCTAGTCGATTCAGGCGCAGCTGGGAACTTTATTGATCGCGGACTCGCCTCGAGACTAGGTATTCCGCTAGTGTCGATAGAACAACCCTTCCCCGTTCACTCCCTAGATAGCAGACCGTTAGGGTCAGGGCTGGTCAGGGAGGCCACGGTTCCGCTGGACATGGTAACGCAGGGGGGTCTTGGGGAGCGGATTAGTCTATACCTCATTGATGCGCCTGCGTTTCCAGTGGTGCTGGGGATTCCCTGGCTGGCTAAGCACAACCCTATGATTTCGTGGAAACAGGGGGCTCTCCAGGGGTGGTCAGAGGAGTGTTCAGGTAGGTGTGAAGGAGTTTCCATCGGTGCCACAACGGTGGAGAGTCCAGACCAGGTTTCCACCTTGCGCATTCCCTCTGAATATGCCGATTTGGCTATCGCCTTCTGTAAAAAGAGGGCGACCAAATTACCACCTCATCGATGAGGGGATTGCGCGATAAACCTCCAGGTAAACGCAACACTTCCCAGGAGTCACGTGTACCCGTTGTCACAGGAGGAGACAGTGGCTATGGAGACAGTGGCTATGGAGACCTATATCACTGAATCTCTGCGACAGGGGTACATTCGGCCCTCCATATCACCCGTCTCCTCGAGTTTATTTTTTGTGAAGAAAAAGGAGGGAGGTCTGCGGCCGTGCATTGATTACAGAGGTCTAAATTCCATCACAGTGGGATTTAGTTACCCGCTACCTCTCATTGCTACGGCAGTTGAATCATTTCACGGGGCGCGTTTCTTCACAAAACTGGACCTCAGGAGTGCTTATAATCTGGTGCGTATCCGGGAGGGGGATGAGTGGATGACAGCGTTTAGTACTACATCGGGTCATTATGAGTACCTCGTCATGCCGTATGGGTTGAAGAATGCTCCAGCCGTCTTTCAATCTTTCGTGGACGAGATTCTCAGGGACCTGCACGGGCAGGGTGTGGTGGTGTATATAGATGATATATTGATCTGTTCCGCCACACGCGCCGCGCATGTGTCTCTGGTGCGCAAAGTACTTGGGCGACTGCTGGAGCATGACCTGTACGTCAAGGCGGAGAAATGTGTGTTTTCCAAACAAGCCGTTTCCTTCCTGGGATATCGCATTTCCACTTCTGGGGTGGTGATGGATTGTGACTGCATTACAGCCGTGCGTAATTGGCCGACTCCGACCACGGTAAAGGAGGTGCAGCGGTTTTTAGGGTTTGCCAATTACTACCGGAGGTTTATCCGGGGTTTTGGTCAGGTGGCTGCTCCCATTACCTCACTGATGAAGGGAGGGCCGGCTCGCTTGCGGTGGTCGGCGGAGGCGGACAGCGCATTCAGTAGGTTGAAGGAGCTGTTCACTAACGCTCCCTTGCTGGCTCATCTGGACCCCTCTTTGGCGTTCATAGTGGAGGTGGACGCGTCTGGAGCCGTGCTATCACAGCGCTCGGGCACGCCACCGAAACTCCGTCCCTGCGCTTTCTTTTCAAGGAAGCTCGCCCGGCGGAGCGTAACTATGACGTGGGGACCGGGAGTTGTTAGCTGTGGTCAGAGCCCTGAAGGTGTGGAGACATTGGCTTGAGGGGCTAAGCACCCTTTTCTCATCTGGACTGACCACCGTAATCTGGAGTATATCCGGGCAGCGAGGAGACTGAATCCGCGGCAGGCTAGGTGGGCCATGTTTTTTACCCGCTTTCAGTTCAGGATCTCCTATAGGCCAGGTTCCCAGAACTTTAAGGCCGACGCGCTGTCTCGTCTCTATGACACCGAGGAGCGGTCCATCGAGCCTACTCCCATCCTTCCTGCGTCATGTCTGGTAGCACCGGTGGTATGGGAGGTGGACGCGGACATCGAGCGGGCACGGCGGTTGGAACCTGCGCCTCCTCAGTGTCCTACAGGTCGCCAGTACGTGCCGCTTGGTGTTCGTGACCAATTGATTCGATGGGCTCATACGCTACCCTCTCGGGTCATCCTGGTATTGAGAGGACAGTGCAGGGTCTTAGGGGGAAATACTGGTGACCCATGTTGGCTAAGGACGTGAGGTTTTATGTCTCCTCCTGTTCGGTGTGCGCTCAGAGTAAGGCTCCTAGACACCTGCCTAGAGGGAAGTTACAGCCCCTCCCGGTCCACCAAGGCCGGTGGTCTCACCTGTCGGTGGATTTCCTCACGGATCTTCCTCCGTCCCAGGGGAACACCACGATCCTGGTCGTTGTGGATCGGTTCTCTAAGTCCTGTCGTCTTATCCCGTTGCCCGGTCTCCCTACGGCCCTACAGACTGCGGAGGCCCTGTTTACCCACGTCTTCCGGCACTACGGGGTGCCTGAGGACATCGTTTCTGATCGGGCCCCAGTTCACGCCCGAGTGTGGAGGGTGTTTATGGAGCGTCTGGGGTCTCGATCAGCCTGACCTCAGGTTTTCACCCTGAGAGTAATGGGCAGGTGGAGAGAGTGAACCAGGAGGTGGGTAGGTTTCTGAGGTCGTATTGCCAGGACCGGCCCGGTGAGTGGGCGAGGTACGTCCCATGGGCGGAGGTGGCGCAGAACTCACTCCGTCACTCCTCCACAAACATGTCACCATTCCAGTGCGTGTTGGGCTACCAGCCGGTCCTAGCACCATTTCATCAGAGCCAGACTGAAGCTCCTGCGGTGGAGGAGTGGGTGCAGCGCTCAAAGGAGACCTGGAGAGCCGTCCAGGAGTCACTTAAACAGGCTGGAGGGCGGCAGAAGAGGAGCGCTGACCGTCACCGCAGTGAAGCCCCCGTGTTCGCACCGGGGGACCGAGTCTGGCTCTCGACCCGGAACTTGCCCCTCCACTTGCCCTGCCGGAAGCTGGGGCCGCAGTGTGTGGGGCCATTTAAAGTCCTGAGGAGGATAAACGAGGTGTGTTATAGGCTACAGCTTCCATCTCACTACCGTATTAACCCCTCGTTTCATGTGTCTCTCCTCAGGCCGGTGGTAGCTGGTCCCCTGCAGGAAGGTGAGGTGCCGGAGGTCCCTCCGCCCCCTTTGGACATCGAGGGGTCCCCGGCGTACACAGTCCGCTCCATTCTGGACTCTAGGCGCCGGGTGAGGGGCCTGCAGTACCTCGTGGACTGGGAGGGGTACGGTCCGGAGGAGAGGTGCTGGGTGCCGGTGGCGGATATCTTGGATCCGTCACTACTGGTGGAGTTTCACCGCCTTCACCCGGATCGCCCTGCGCCTCGCCCTCCGGGTCGTCCTCGAGGCCGCTGTTGGCGCGCTTTGGGAGCCGCGTGTCAGGAGGGGGGTACTGTCACGACTTCCACCGACGATGTCTCCTCTGCCTGTTCGGGCGGTCGTCGTTACCGGCCTATTAGCTGCCACCGATCCTCCTTTCTATGTATTGATTTTGTTATTGTTTGCACCCGTTTTGTGTTTGTATTTTCTAGGGCTATTTAAGCCGGTCAAGCCCGCCTCCTTTCGTGCGGGCTTGTTTCTCTGTTGTTTGGTGGACTTTCGGCTGATGTGTGTGTTGGCAATTATTCTCGTCCTGTTTGGGCCACCTTTGTTTTTGTGTGCTGCTGTTGAGTTTGGGGCGTTGGTATTACGCGCCGCAATAAAGAAGGATTTATTCTCCCTACAACCTGCTCTCTGCGCCTGACTCCACACCCACCACTCCTAGCTGTCGTGACAAAAACTAAAGGTATTTTGGTTTCCGTGCATTTTCTTTAAAAGAAAATGTATATAGCCTGTCAATGTGTAGGCATACTGTGTAATAAAATCAATAATTGTGTACTAGAAATGTGAATGTGTTTTGCAGAGCTTACACCCATGCCGACAACCATCCGTGGATAAAGGGCTGGACAACGGGCCGCACCGAAAAAACACAAGGTTGCCAAGAAAGCGGTTAGTTTTGCTAAATTCTTAACATGCGTATGCAGCATTTGTTTGTTGGCGTCACTTTTAATTCTTAATTGATTTACCGTTTCTATCATAGGCCACTGTAATCAATGGGGGCTCAGGGCGGTACCATTCTGCTCATCTGATGAAAGTGCACATGGATCAGATTCAAACTTTGAAGACCGAGATCGAATCATTGAAGGCAGACCAGCAGAAAGAGAAACATTATCTGAGGGCAGAGATACGGAGGACAGCTGATGCGTTGTTCCAGAGCCAGGCGGTATTGGTGGAGAGTCACTCGGCATTGGTGGAGAGTCAGGCAGCATTTGCGGAGAGTCAGGCGGCATTGGCGGAGAGTCAGGCGGCATTGGTGGAGAGTCAGGCGGCATTGGTGGAGAGTTAGGCGGCATTGGCGGAGAGTCAGGCGGCATTGGCGGAGAGTTAGGCGGCATTGGTGGAGAGTCAGGCGGCATTGGCGGAGAGTCAGGCGGCATTGGCAGAGAGTCAGGCGGCATTGGCGGAGAGTCAGGCAGCATTGGTGGAGAGTCAGGCAGCATTGGTGGAGAGTCAGGTGGAGACTGATGCGTTGAAGAGGGTGAGGAACGAGATGGAGTCACAATCCATGCCAGGCACACCTGTTAGATCTGGAACTCCGACAGGCAGAGTCAACATACATGGCGCGTTCGTCATGTTGTCGGTTCACCCTGACATTTCCATTCCTCTTCTGACAACAGAGCTTGACGAACTGCTCACCAGCAAGAGCCGTCTGGACCGTTATGCTGTTCTGCTATTCCAAGGATCTGTAACCGAAGAGGGATACAACGAGTGGACACAGAATACCAACTGGGATGGATCCCGGGGCAAATGTGGCTTACCAGTAAACCTCCAGGTGGTTAATCATTAATACTGTGTCTCAGAAGTTTCTGTCCATGACTGATGCAACCGGAAAATGCATTAAAGACAGAGTTAATGAGTACTTAAGGTCACAGAGAAAGTCTAGACATGGCCGCTCTCCCTTACGTAAGGAATTAGGCACTTTACCATGTTTACTACAGTATGTACTGTAGACTATGTTTACTTGCACAGTAGCCTAATAAACATATGCAGGTGGGTTCTATCTTCAATATGCTTTAAATGCTATATTATCTAAATGTGTCAAGTGCGTGTGGGCGACCTCATGCAACCGCAAAATGTTGGATAAAGCATATACTGTATAGTACTGTTTTTCTTCATAAACATCTTTATGCTTTTGTTAAGAAAAGAATGATAAAAATACTCCTTCAAAATGCAGATGTTTATTTCGTTATGGATCCATAACGAATTACTATGGGAATGACAGAAATGTTGTAACAAAGTAGGCTAATGAAGGTAAACAAATTGTTGCTTATAATTTTATTAAAGCCCCTTAGATATTAATTTAGAATCCTTTAAATGTAATTAGATCTACTACTGTACAAGGACATTTTATGGATCTGCCAATATTTTCATTTAGAGATTCCGGTAAAGAAATGTGTATGTAGAGGGGTAACTTTCTTCACCAGTTCTCTTACAATTGTGTGACTAACCTACCAGTTGGTGTAACTGTAATGTTAATTCTCTTAAGAGGAATTTTGCTCTTCACTATCACAATATTAAAAACTTTTAAATGCATTCATGAATTAAATCACTTTAGCCGACATGTTGCGATTCATCTGATGAAGGATTGACTCGATCTATAAGCCCAGGACGATAGTAAGAAAACAGTTGCAGGTCGGAGGGCCATCTAGCAAGTGCAGATCCGAGGGCCATCGAGCGAAACAGACCAATGAAGCACGGGTAAACGGTGGGAGTATCTATGACTCTCTGAGGACTGAGTAGGGTAGGGGGCCCACACCCTCTGCTTCTCCCTTCCCTTGGCGTGGGGTTCTGGGCCGGGAGGGTCGGGAGGGTGGCTTCGGGTCTCACCCGAGCTCGGATCCCCACATCTCCATGTCGCCTGGGTTGTGCCCGACCGGCTCCATCACCCCTTTCCCCGTTAGGCACGGTCGCATGGCGCACCCTCTTTCCCTGTTAGGCACGGCCGCATGGCGCACCCTCTTTCCCTGTTAGGCACGGCCACATGGCGCACCCTCTTTCCCCATTAGGCACGGCCGCATGGCGCACCCTCTTTCCCCATTGGGCACGGCCGCATTGCGCACCCTCTTTCCCCATTAGGCACGGCCGCATGGCGTACCCTCTTTCCCCATTAGGCACGGCCACATGGCGCACCCTCTTTCCCCATTAGGCACGGCCACATGGCGCACCCCCTTTCCTCGTTAGGCACGGCCCAATATCAAGGTGCACATGAGCCTATTTATGTAATGAACATAAATTCAGAGGGCAGAAATATTAAATATTAAAGCATTAGACCTCTCACTAAAGGTGTCAGTCATACAAAAGTTATACTTAAATCAGAACTTGATGGAGATTACAAGAGTACATGGCCATAAAAAGGTAGATCATGTTTCAAGCTGTTCAAACATTCATAGATAACCAGCAGGGTCAAATAATATAAACAGTGGTTATAGAGGGTGCAACCGGTCAGCACCTCATAGCCGAGCATTCAGAGGTCAAGACAGCAAGTGCGTGTGCATGTGTGAGAGAGAGAGAGATTTGAAGCAATTGCTTACCCACGTCTGGTCAACTATTTCAGCACCATTTTGCGCTGCTCTGAGACCAGCATGGGGACTGGTCTTGATAAATCAATGAGATTTTTATTTTCACTGAATCTCCTCTTTGGTTATTGGTTAGACTACAATTAGGGTGTGGAATATAACGCCATATTTTCTGAGGGTGTCAGGATCCATGTGTGTTGCTGGTGCGTGAGAGTCAGGCGCAGGAGAGCAGAGATAGTGAACAAAAGCACTTTACTGTGGCACAGTACAAACACTGAATGCAAAATGCGTTACAAAAACAAATGCCTACAGGAAAAAGTGTGGCAGCACAAAGTACAAAATACCAGTGTGGCGCAACCAGCCGGAAACGTGCCACTGACAATAAACAATTACGGACAAGGACATGGGGAAACCAGAGGGTTAAATACACAACATGTAATTGAGGGAATTGGAACCAGGTGTGATGGAAGACAAGACAAAACCAATAGATAAAAGAAAAAGGGATCGGCGATGGCTAGAAGGTCGGTGACGTCAACCGCTGAACGCCGCCCGAACAAGAAGAGGGACCAACTTCGGCGGAAGTTGTGACAGAGGGTTTCGCTTTCGTTTTTCTTGGAATAGAAACACCATAATATTAATCAAATTAATTAAGCTAAATTTCTTAAAATCAATCCCATATACTGCGTTCTTACAAAAAAAGGTGTAGCAAAACATTCAAAGGTTACAAGTTCATCAACTATCAACTTCACAAGGCCGCAGGGCATTCACAAGGCCGCAGGGCCAGACGGATTACAAGGACGTGTACTCCGAGGATGCGCTGACCAACTGGCAAGTGTCTTCACTGACATTTTCAACCTGTCCCTGACTGATTCTGTAATACCAACATGTTTCAAGCAAGCCACCATAATCCCTGTGCCCAAGAACACTAAGGTAACCTGCCTAAATTACTACCAACCCGTAGCACTCACGTCTGTAGCCATGATGTGCATTGAAAGGCTGGTCATGGCTCACATCAACACCATCATCCCAGATGCCCTAGACCCACTCCGATTTGCAACCCGCCCCAACAGATCCACAGATGATGCAATCTCTATTGCACTCCACACTGCCCTTTCCCACCTGGACAAAAGGAACACCTATGTGAGAATGCTATTCATTGACTACAGCTCAGAGTTCAACACATAGTGCCCTCAAAGCTCATCACTAAGCTAAAGACCCTGGGACTAAACACCTCCCTCTGCAACTGGATCCTGGACTTCCTGACGGGCCGCACCCAGGTGGTAAGGGTAGGTAACAACACATTCGCCACACTGATCCTCAACACGGGGCCCCACAGGGGAGCGTGCTCAGTTCCCTCTTGTACTCCCTGTTCACTCATGACTGCATGGCCAGGCACGACTCCAACGCCATCATTAAGTTTGCCGATGACACAACAGTGGTAGGCCGATCACCAACAACGATGTGACAGCCTACAGGGAGGTCAGAGACCTGGCCGTGTGGTGTCACTTTAACTCTACCTACAGTACATTTACACTACCGTTCAAAAGTTTGGGGCCCTTAGAAATGTCCTTGTTTTTGAAAGAAAAGCACCATTAAAATAGCATCAAATTGATCAGAAATACAGTGTAGACATTGTTAATGTTGTAAATGACTATTGTAGCTGGAAACGGCAGATTTTTTATGGAAAGTCTCCATAGGCGTACAAGAGGCCCATTATCAGCAACCATCACTCCTGTGTTCCAATGGCACGTTGTGTTAGCTAATCCAAGTTTATCACTTTAAAAGGCTAATTGATCATTAGAAAACCCTTTTGCAATTATGTTAGCACAGCTGAAAACTGTTGATCTGATTAAAGGAGGAATAAAACTGGCCTTCTTTAGACTAGTTGAGTATCTGGAGCATCAGCTTTGTGGGTTCGATTACAGGCTCAAAATGGCCAGAAACAAAGCACTTTCTTCTGGAACGTGTCAGTCTATTCTTGTTCTGAGAAATGAAGGCTATTCCATGCAAGAAATTGCCAAGAAACTGAAGATCTCGTACATCACTGTGTACTACTCCCTTCACAGAACAGTACAAATTTGCTCTGACCAGAATAGAAAGAGGAGTGGGAGGCCAGGTCCTTCATACCCATGGTACAACTGAGCAAGAGGAAAAGTACATTAGAGTGTCTAGTTTGAGAAACAGACGCCTCACAAGTCCTCAACTGGCAGCTTAATTAAATAGTACCCGCAAAACACCAGTCTAAACATCAACGGTGAAGAGGCGACTCCGGGATGCTGGCCTTCTAGGCAGAGTTCCTCTGTCCAGTGTCTGTGTTCTTTTGCCCCTCTTAATCTTTTCTTTTTATTGGCCAGTCTGAAATATGGCTTTTTCTTGCCACTCTGCCTAGAAGGCCAGCATCCCGAGTTGGGAGGTGGGGGTTGTTTTAGGTTGTGAATGTGATTTAATAGACATCCCCAAGGAGCCTCCTTTCCCATTCGTCCCGTATCAGTGGCTGTGAGTCTGACAGCCACAATGCCTCTTTGTTCCTCTCGCCTGTCCAGACATTTTTAGAGGACTCTGTGTTCCGCGCACCCTCCCACAACTCAACAGACAAAAGAGGAGAAATAGAGAAGGAGAAATAGAGAAGGAGAGGAGGTTGGTGTTAACATAACTTCTCATCTGCGGTAACAGACAGGCACCTATAGTAGGAACTACTACTCAAACACTGGGAGCAAACTTCTTCCATAAATGCTGTAAAAATGTGTCACTCTTGGTTGGAGATAGAGTATATATCTCAACTGAAAAACCCATTGCGCAGATAGGCTTGTCTCAATGCAATAGGGAAAAATAATTGTGGGAAACAAAATACCTAAAAACAACATATAAACTTTAAAGGCCATGAACAGTCAAAATCAAGTTTTTCATGAAATTGGATGATATCTGGATGAAACCAGATCAATATATGATGGCCAAAGTCTGAAAAATGACTGTTGCTTCTACATTGATAGAGTTTGATCATAAAGCTACTGGTTCCCTCCCCCATGCCAAACACATGGATTCAGGAGGTGGGATTATTAAGGGGATAGGGTGACATCATCCTAACTGTCATTTTAATACACCAATGGTAACATGATATTCTCTTACTTCATTTAAATAGGTACTGCCTTGTAATCAATATCGGAGAAGGAGTGTTTGCGGAGGTGTCGTTTATATAGCTCGATATCTACTCTACTGGTGCCAAAATTTGACTGTAGGGTTTCAGAAAATATAATAAAAAGTTTACATTATTAATCTATAGTAAATATACTTATATGTCTACCATTTCATCTATGTCTGGTGTTAGCTAGTTACTGGCTAGCTAGCTCTTCAGCCAGCATGGAACAAAAGGGGGGGAAGGGTCGTTCAAAACTCTGACGCAGTTGTCATGTCAACACATCCGTCAGTGCTACTATGAAACGCATCATAAGAGACATGTCAAACGGGAGTTGTATAAAAAAAATGGAGCTGCTTAAGTTGCTTAGCGTATCACCAAATTTGCTTGAGATGATTTTACTGCAACACTGCTCAGTTTCTTGACATAGGCGTTTCAGAGAGCTGTCAGTCAAGGCGAGCTCATTAATACAAGCTCCCCACCATTCAGCCTGTCTTTTCAAACTTCCTGGTACTTTTTCCCCCAAAAAATTAGTTTCTATCCCCAAACAATGTTATGGGTGATATTTTAGTCACTCAAAAGGTTATTTTACATGGGAATCAAAATGACTGTTCGGGACCTTTTAAGGGGTGGTTAATACAGTATGTCAGGTAAATGCAGAGGGGAAGGGAGGGAGGTTTTACCAGTGTCATTGGCTGGAGGTCTATCTGGTTGGTTGGTCAGGAACCCTCCTCTCGAATTCAGATGACAAGAAAAGAGAACTGTACAAAGAGAGGAGACCATGTATATCAGGTGGAGAGGTAGTAGATGGATTTATCCAGTCCAAGGTGATGGAGGTTCAGAGAATCACCACTGACGGACAGAGAGAAAGTGGATATCGCTGTGGCAAAAAAAGAGGACTGAACCATGGGCACTGCTATCCCAGTATGAACTGTTCACAGGGTAGAGCAGAGCCCAGTCTCATTAGTTCTATGTTCCATTTCCAGCCACTAGCTAACTATGGCAACAGCATCCCTTGAGACCTTATAACTACAAAATGAGGGACTATTACGATTTCTGTTTAGGTGGTGCCACTGCAACAGGGAGGATTGTGTGCCCGGCATTTCCTCTGGTTTTATAGACCCCACATGACCCCGTCCACATCTTTACACAACAGAATGAAGTGTTTGTGATCTGTCGTAAACCTGTCAACATGGGCCTGATGAGCAGTAATTAACACGTCTGACGGCCATGAGAGAGGGGAAGTAAGTAGGAGTGAGGTCTGCCTCTATAGAACTGTACTCTAGGCCATGGTGAATGTGACTTCTGATGGATTATATCATACAGGGGTCATAGCTTGAGTTTCCCAAGCAGGTCCTTTTTAGCTGGGATGAAAAGGTGTTAATGGTGATGTGATTGAAAAAGGTGAACGTTGAACAGGGAAGCAGTTTTATGTTGTTGGTGCTTTGACACCACCCAGCACTAACCGGAAGTTGGTGATGATATCATGAGAAGATTGAGCTGGTTAAAAGTTAAAATCCTAGACATTGTTGTAAATAAGAATGTGTAAGCAAAAATAAACAAAGAAAGCATGAGATCTGCCCTGAAGGAACCATCACAGGCACCCTCCCTCTGGCCATACCTTTGTTGATACACAAAGGTGTCACGATCTTCAAAGACGGACCAAGGCGCAGCGTGCCGGGTGGAGTTAAACATGTTTATTGTTACTCACTCAAAACAAAAACAATGAACGCCGATCAAACGTATAGCACCAGCGGCACATACACATAAACAGAGTCAACCTCCCACAAAGCTGGAGGGAAAAATAGCTGCTTAAGTGTGGTTCCCAATCAGAGACAACGATAGACAGCTGTCCCTGAATGAGAGCCACACTCAGCCAAAACAAAGAAATACAAAACTATAACATAGAATGCCCACCCCAAATCACACCCTGACCAAACCAAAAGGAGACATAAAAGGCTCCTACCGGTCAGGGCGTGACAAAAGGTATATTTTCGTTACCTAAATCCTAGTCATTGTGGAGATGGTCAAAAGATTCAAGTTGCATGGTGTGCACAGAGGACCTGACATTGACAAATCACACAGACACTGTGGTGAAGAAGGTGCAACAGGTGCCTCTTCAACATCAGGCAACTGAAAACATTTGTCATGGGCCCTCAGATCCTCAAGAAGTTCTACAGATGAACCATCGAGAGCATCGTGACCGGCTGCATCACTGCCTGGTACGGCAACTGCACTGCCCTCAACCACAAGGCTCTACTGAGGGTGGTGCGTGCGGCCCAACACATCACTGAGGGCGAGCTCCCCAGCGATGTTTGAGGAAGGCCCGGAAGATCGTGAAGGACTCCAGTCACTCGAGCCACGGACTGTTCACTCGGTTACAATGCATGCGGCATTGGAGCATCAGGTCTTGGAACAACAGGCTCCGAGACAGCTTCGACCACCAGGCCATCAGTGCTGAACCGCTAACCCTAGCTGTCTCCCTCCACAGACCTGCACCTTAGAGACTATTTGCACTACACATCCAACCCTTACACACAAGCACACACACAAGCACACACACACACACAACCACCCATAAATGAGTGGCTGCTGCCAACATACTGACTTAAATCTCTAGCTACTTTAAAAATAGGAATTGGATGTAACAAATGTATAACTAGCCACTTTAAACAATTTTGTATATAATGTTTACATATCCGACATTACTCATATCAAATGTATACACTGTACTCTAAACCATCTACTGAATCTTGCCTATGCCATTCGGCCATCGACTCAAATCTCTAGCCACTTTAATAAATATAATTGGATGAAATAAATGTATCACTAGCCACTTTAAACAATCCATTTATATAATGTTTACATATCCTACATTACTCATCTCATATGTATATACTGTACTCTATACCATCTACTGCATCTTGCCTACGCTGATCAGCCATCGCTCATCCATATATTTATGTACATACTCGTATTCATTCCTTTACTCTTGTGTGTATAAGGTAGTTGTTGTGAATTTGTTAGATTACTTGTTAGATACTACTGCATGGTCGGAACTAGAAGCACAAGCATTTCGCTACACTCGCATTAACATCTGCTAACCATGTGTATATGACAAATAAAATTTGATTTGATTTGATAAACACACAAAAGCACACAGTCAGCGCTGCTGTTCTATTATATACTATTTATTCAACTGCGCGACCAAGACACTACTCACTTTATATTTGTAAATACAGTTATACTTGACATAGCACATTCATTTTCTATACTGTATATCCTACACTTAGAAAAAAAAGTGCTATCTAGATCTTAAAAGGGTTCTTCGGCTGTCCCCACAGAAGAACCGTTTGAAGAAACCTTTTTGGTTCAAGGTAGAACCCTTTTGGTTCTAGGTAGAACCCTTTTGAGATCCATGTAGAACCCCTTTCCACAGAGGGTTCTACATGTAACCCAAAAGAGTTCTACCTGGAACGAAAAAGGGTTCTACCTGGAACCAGAAAGGGTTCTACTATGTGGACAGCCGACTAACTCTTTTGGAACCCATTTTTCCAAGAGTATTATGTACATATCAGACTATTACTAGGCATACTGCCTCTTCTATTGTTTATTTGACTCTATTATTGATATTGATTATTGAACTGCATTGTTGAGGGAGATGGCACACAAGCATTTCACTGTACATTTTATACCTGCTGTAAACGGTGTATGTACAAATATGATTTGATTTGATGTAAATGAGAATGTGTAAGCAAAAATAAATCTGACCTGGAGGGTTATTTTTGCTTTAGGGTCATACCTTTGTTGACACCAGACCTGGGTTCAAATACTATTTCAAATATCTCAATTACTTTCACATACCTTTTGATGTAAGAATTCCTATATTTTTTTATTTGGAAATACTCTTGGAAAGTATTGGCATGTATTTGAAAATACTCCAATACACTGACTCAAATACACACCCATGCATTTAACCCAGGTATTTGAAAATAGTATTTGAAATGAGTATTTGAAAATACTTTAAAATTGTAGGCTATTTATAGGAAATGTTTTAAAAGTACTTCCAATAGAAGTAGTTTATTTGGGCCACATTTTTTTTAAATACTCAAATACGCAGAAAATAAAAAGTATTTAAATTACAAATAATCAAATACACATGTATTTGCACCCAGGTCTGGTTGACACATTGTAGTTTAAACTGGGATCAAATTACAGTACAAAAATAAAAACACTAAAGTGTGTGGCTTGACTGAAATAGATCTGAAACAGCGATAAACCAAGAGATTTGTTCTCAGAATCAAATGATGAACAAAATCTGTGGACATGGTGAATCTTCCATGGCAACAGTTTAACTGTAACTGATCAGCGAAACATCTGAAACAGAAAGGGAATCTATTAGTCTCTGCTCAGTAGGATCCTCTGCTTTATCACGGTATCAAATCATTATCCACACAGATAAACTTCTATAGAAGTCTACATTATACAACTCATCATCCTACATTTATACAGACTATAAATTACTGAACCACCTAAAATTAATGTATAAGAAGCAGTCAGATCATGTCACAGAATATAATTAAAACTACATAAGCTTTAGGTAACTCCCTTAAGATATATCGTTGTGGTTTATTGGTTGTGCAGAGAAGGTGTTTGGCAAGATCGGTACAGTATAGTGACTTGGTGCTTGGAGAACAGCAAGCGGAGCAAGGCCGAACTACAGCATTTGGACTGTTGTGTTTGCCTATGGTAATCAACATGTGGAGCACACAGAGATCAAGACCTGCTTGGTTGGTTGCAGGGATCCATGTTGAAAAGCTGCCTACTCACGGATCCAATAGTCAGCCAAACCGGATGAACTCCAGAAAAACACAAAGGCTCATACACAATCCCAACACACACCCCTCTCTTTCCCTCCCTCTATCAATGTCTCTCCCACTGCAATTATCTCTAACTCTTTCTCTTTCTCTCTCACTCCACTTCTCTCCCTCTCTTCCAAATTAAAACTCTCTCAAACTTTGACTTTGGAGATAGAATAGGTATTATCTTACCCTAGAACCATATGTTAGCCTGTTGACAGCCGCAGAATCTGTGTTAGTGTTCACTTTTTTCCTCAGTGAATAAAATGGATTTTCCTCAAACTGACGCCTTTCATCCATTTATTCACAATGGTTTTTCACTCATGTCTGTGTTTGTGACG
This sequence comes from Brachymystax lenok tsinlingensis, assembly GCA_030435695.1. Taxonomy (NCBI): domain Eukaryota; kingdom Metazoa; phylum Chordata; class Actinopteri; order Salmoniformes; family Salmonidae; genus Brachymystax; species Brachymystax lenok. Next base: position 27,340,614 of record CM059790.1, on the reverse strand, counting down.
AACCTCACTTGACAGAAAATTATATTTTCACATTATTTAACCAGCCTTTCAGAAGTCAATACAATATGTGATTGTACTTTAGAGCAGCATTACAATGGAAGATAGAGTGAAAGTATGCATGAAGTTTAAATTGCAAGTGCCATTCATGGCATTGTATATGCCCCTGCACAATAATACGTCTCATTTCACAGTGATACCTCTCTGTATAGTGATACCACAGTTCTCACAGTAAAACAAACACACAGCAGGTTTGTAGTAGTAAAACTGTCATTGTGCTCTGTAAGGAGAATGGACACAATCCATTACAGCTTACAATGGCTCATATTCTATCCTTCATTTAACTGTACATTGTGAATATTTAAGCTCTGGTCTATTGGTTAAAAGTTTAAAAGCAGCACCAACTATTTCCTCCTTAATGTATGAGAATAATTCATCTCTGAATAATTCCCATTCATCACATACATTGACTTGCCTAGTTTCGGTATTTGCTAGCAAACAAGTCTAGACTAGGTTTAGTAACATTTTCTTTTGTTAAGCATGACAGGAGGGAAGAACAGGTTGATGTGTTTGTCTGAATGTTTTCTGTGCTATGACTACACAGTCACAGTGTTTGATACACAAACACTACTGTTCTGCTCCACAGTGTCAGAGAGAAGAGAAAGTGTCAGGCCTGATAGGACTACCAGGACCAATGAGTTATACTGTCAGGTAATGGTAGCCATGTTGTTTCTCTGAGGGTTGAGAAGAAGGCAGTGGACCTGGAAGGAACTGAAAAGAGGGATAGTTTGACATTTGTATCCTCAGGGGGTGAGAAGAAAGAGGATGTGGATGAGAGGAGCACCTGGCCCAAGCACAGCTTCTTCTCAGCCCGTGGCTGGCTGAGAGCTAGATCACTAAAGCTGCTGCATGGCTGGCACTGCTGCCCAGACCAAGGTGCCAGATCAAGGAAAAGGATTAAACCTCATCTTCAGCACCAAGTTTGGCTTTTCCCTTTTAACCAAACCCTGTGCTACAAGGACACAGAATGCATGGGTTTTCGGTTTCATTGGCTTCCCGTACACTTCAATACATTTCCAAGAAATACAAATATTTAGAAAATGTTTGAGCAGGCATCTAAGTTTGCATGGTGTAGAAAGCTTCTTTCAGCGCTCCTGAGTTGCAAGAGGAGCAAGAATCCACCCTCAACCTTGAACCCTCAGGCTTTCCTCACCCTCGCTAATCACATGAGCAAAGGAGTGGCATCTCAGGGCTACGGCTCAACTCAGAGAGAGCACATGACTACGGCGTGCAAGCACACGCACACACCCTGGGAAATCTGTCATGCTCCCAGCAAACATGGGGGAATCCAGGTCAAGGTTTTTCTAGTATGCAATGATGAGCTATACTACTGTTCCTTAACAAACAGTAACATGGGCAGCAGTGACACAGATTAAAGGAACAGGCCAGACTCCCAGGCTGCCTACACCCCTTCTTGGGTGAGCAGTTTGCCAGTCATGCCCTCTGGGGTCCCATCCCCTTAGTTAAACTAGAGAATGGTTTCAGTCCAAAACTTTTAAAATAGAGCTCTGCATGGCCAAGCATGTGTGTCAGTGACTGATGAGTGACCATCTGCCTGTATTTGTCTGTTTATGTCAGTAAGATAAACTCACTGACGGTTATCTGAACAGTTTAGCATCAGCAGTGAACTAGACTGGAAGACCTGAGGGAAAGAGGGGAACATGGAGGCAATTCCACGCCAAAGAGACCGGAAATATTTTCGGTATCTCAGATTGTTTTGGCAATTCTCACATACAAACTGGTGTTCGACATGCAGGAATGGTGTTTGACATGCTTTTTCCATTTGTTTTATTTTTACATCTTGATGAAAGTGGCAACTTTAGACCCTTTTTAGACCTATACATGCCTCCTGTAAGACCCTATGATACTTGAACCATACATTATACAGATAACATATTGGTGTCATTATACTCCTTATAGTGTGCTCTAAAATATGGAGTATGTCTAGATTCAGAAATAAACAAAAAAAAAATATGAATATCTCAAAAGCATAATTTTTTCTTTAGCTTATTTTTTTGACATTTTGTTTGGAACAATATACTCTTCAAACATGTCAAATTTCCATAGTGGGCTCTGACCCAATTTATACATAAAAATGTACATTATAGGACGGTTAATGACCAATCATAGCCCTCCTTTAGGATTGCACATTCAGCAAATCACCAGCAGAGGGAGTTACCTACGAATCTATTTTCCCATTCACTGTGTTGGTGGTGCTCATCAAATGTATTATAACTTAAAAATTAGCAGAGAGCCCACTCTGGAAATTGGATGTACTTGTAGAGTATATTGTTCCAAACAATATGTCCTTGTTCAAAACAACATACATTTGTTCCAACAGTTTATTGTTCTAAACAATATGTATTTTAGGGCTATCCTGGAATGGAATCGCCCATGGATAGCAGTATTCCATCTGCATAGAGGCTTAGTTTGACCGTATCTTTATCAATCTTAATTCCTTGTATCCTTTTATCATTTCTAAGTAAGCAGGCTAAGGGTTCTAAAGACAGAATGAAGCGCAAAGGTGAGAGAACGCACCCTCGGCGTGTTCCTCTGTAGAGAGTGAAGGCATCTGACATAAGACCATTAGCGCAGATTTTGGCTGTTGGTGACTTGTATAAAAGTTATATATTCTTAATAAAGTTTGCCCCTAAACCAAACTCTTTTTATTTAAACTAGGCAAGTCAGTTAAGAACAAATTCTTATTTACAATGACGGCCTACCCTGGCCAAACCCGGACAACGTTGGGCCAATTGTGTGCCGCCCTATGGGACTCCCAATCACAGCCTGGATTTGAATCATGGACTGTGGTGACACCTCTTGTACTGAGTTTCTGTGCCTTAGAACGCTGCGCAGCTTGGGAGCCCAAACTCTTGAGAGTGTTCAAAACAAATATGACCATTCTATGCAGTCGATTGCCTTCTCCACTTCCAAGGAAACCGCCTCTGGTGTAAAAAAGACTTTCCTCATGTCTGCTAGTTGTCTATTTTTTAGAAAGCCAGTTTGGTGTTTGTGGATTGGTTTGTGTGACATTTTATCTAATCTTCCAGCTAATATCTTCCCAAATATTTTATTATTCACATTTAAAAGTTACATTGGTCTTGGTTTTGGTCTTAAAAACACCTTAAAGTCTGTGCCCCGACGAATTGAGGCTGTTCTGAGGGCAAAAGGAGGTGCAACTCAATATTAGGAAGGTGTACCTAATGTTTGTACACTCAGTATGTATAAAGCTTAATACAGTCCACCACCTATAAATGTGTATTATTTTGTCCATAAGATCAACATTTCCACACTGCCATTAGATGACAGACACAATATAGGGAGATATATGCATTGAGGAGATTACCAAAGCAATTAAATCACTTACTAGTAATAAATCCCCGGGTGATGAAGTCTTCTATGTTCATAAGGGATGCTGGTAGGGATGCTGGCCCATGATGATTCCAATGCTTCCCACAGTTGTGTCAACTTGGCTGGATGTCCTTTGGGTGGTGGACCATTCTTGATACACACAGGAAACTGTTGAGCGTGAAATTCTTGATACACTCAAACCGTTATCTTGCCCGATCACCATCTGAATGGCACACATACAGTGGGGCAAAAAAGTATTTAGTCAGCCACCAATTGTGCAAGTTCTCTAACTTAAAAAGATGAGAGAGGCCTGTAATTTTCATCATAGGTACACTTCAACTATGACAGACAAAATGAGGAAAAAAAATCCCGAAAATCACATTGTAGGATTTGTAATGAATTTATTTGCAAATTTTGGTGGAAAATAAGTATTTGGTCACATACAAACAAGCAAGATTTCTGGCTCTCACAGACCTGTAACTTCTTATTTAAGAGGCTCCTCTGTCCTCCACTCGTTACCTGTATTAATGGCACCTGTTTGAACTTGTTATCAATATAAAAGACACCTGTCCACAACCTCAAACAGTCACACTCCAAACTCCACTATGGCCAAGACCAAAGAGCTGTCAAAGGACACCAGAAACAAAATTGTAGACCTGCACCAGATTGGGAAGACTGAATCTGCAATAGGTAAGCAGCTTGGTTTGAAGAAATCAACTGTGGGAGCAATTATTAGGAAATGGAAGACATACAAGACCACTGATAATCTTCCTCGATCTGGGGCTCCACGCAAGATCTCACCCCGTGGGGTCAAAATGATCACAAGAACGGTGAGCAAAAATCCCAGAACCACACGGAGGACCTAGTGAATGACCTGCAGAGAGCTGGGACCAAAGTAACAAAGCCTACCATCAGTAACACACTACGCCGCCAGGGACTCAAATCCTGCAGTGCCAGACGTGTCCCCCTGCTTAAGCCAGTACATGTTCAGGCCGTCTGAAGTTTGCTAGAGAGCATTTGGATGATCCAGATGAGGATTGGGAGAATGTCATATGGTCAGATGAAACCAAAATAGAACTTTTTGGTAAAAACTCAACTCGTCGTGTTTGGAGGACAAAGAATGCTGAGTTGCATCCAAAGAACACCATACCTACTGTGAAGCATGGGGTGGAAACATCATGCTTTGGGGCTGTTTTTTCTGCAAAGGGACCAGGACGACTGATCCGTGTAAAGGAAAGAATGAATGGGGCCATGTATCGTGAGATTTTGAGTGAAAACCTCCTTCCATCAGCAAGGGCATTGAAGATGAAACGTGGCTGGGTCTTTCAGCATGACAATGATCCCAAACACACCGCCCGGGCAACGAAGGAGTGGCTTCGTAAGAAGCATTTCAAGGTCCTGGAGTGGCCTAGCCAGTCTCCAGATCTCAACCCCATAGAAAATCTTTGGAGGGAGTTGAAAGTCTGTGTTGCCCAGCGACAGCCCCAAAACATCACTGCTCTAGAGGAGATCTGCATGGAGGAATGGGCCAAAATACCAGCAACAGTGTGTGAAAACCTTGTGAAGACTTACAGAAAACATTTGACCTCTGTCATTGCCAACAAAGGGTATATAACAAAGTATTGAGATAAACTTTTGTTATTGACCAAATACTTATTTTCCACCAAAATTTGCAAATAAATACATTTAAAATCCTACAATGTGATTTTCTGGATTTCTTTTTTCTCATTTCGTCTGTCATAGTTGAAGTGTACCTATGATGAAAATTACAGGCCTCTCTCATCTTTTTAAGTTGGAGAACTTGCACAATTGGTGGCTGACTAAATACTTTTTTTGCCCCACTGTATGTAATCCATGTCTAAATTGTCACAAGGCTTAAAAATCCTTCTTAAATATCAACATGTGACATCAATAAGGGATCATAGCTTTCTCCTGGATTTACCTAGCCAGTCAATGTCATGGAAAGAGCAAGTGTTCCTAATGTTTTGTACACTGTGTATAGTAGTCCTTAAATCTACTATTGATCCCACTTGGATCTGTGAGTATATTCTTATTAGTGGATGAAATAGCAGGGATAAGACGTGAGGTTGCCTGTTTTTATATATCTATGAGCTGGTAGTTTAACAGCTTAGTCTCCTAAATCATAGTTCCAGGAGTATAAAAAAATAAAAACAAGTTTTTTGTTCAGTAAGTCCCCCAGTTCCGTTTGAGCTTTAATGAGATTAGAATATATTTCTCTATTCTTAGGATTAGCTTTATGTTGCCTTTCAATAACAGTCAAAAGCTCTGTTAATTATTCAATTACTTGTTACCTTTGTTTTTTCTGTTGAGTGGCATGACTAATTATCCAGCACCGACAGGTTGTTTTACTGGCCTCCCAGACAGTACAAAATTAGATAACAGTTCCTGCATTTCTTTTGAAAAATTATTCAGTCTTATCATTGAGTTCAATGAATTTAGATTTAATCTCAATCAATTTAGCTTCAATCTACTACTTCTGGTGTCACGATCTTCATGCGGGACAGACCAAGACGCAGCGATGCTTCCAGTATACATCTTTATTTAACAACATAACTGGGACGTAACATAACATGTAAACTAACCAAGCTATGTACAAACAATAGCCCACAAACCCCAAGTGAAAACTACAAACATATATATGGTTCCCAATTAGAGACAACGACACACAGCTGCCTCTAATTGGGAACCATTACCCCAACATAGAAACAGATAACCTAGAACAGAAAAACCCTACACCAAAACCAAAACTAAACACTCCAGCCTGTCTTCTCAGGCCTGGACGTGACATCTGGGAAGGTTGTTAGAGTAGGTAAAAGAGAGCGATGGGAGCATGATCAGAGAGTAAGACGTATCTTAGCCTCTTAGGTGTTACTTAAAATATCTTGAGGACCAAAAGGAATCAATTCGAGAGTAGCTCTGATGGGGGTTGGATAAAATGTATAATCCCTCTCCCCAGAGTGTCAGTTTCCACACATCAGAAAGATCTGACCCTTTGCACATATCTGTTAAACTTTTGATATTCATATCTGTGGGAGAGGATCCATTTGACATGTAACAGGGGTTGGGGACAGCATTAAAATCTCTTCCTAATAATATAGGAAGACCCGAAAATGTGTCAATGCACAGATCTGGGGAATGGTACCAACAAATGTATGCAGCATTGAAGGTCCCCAAGATCACAGTGTACTCCATCATTCTTAAATGGAAGAAGTTTGGAACCACCAAGATTCCTCCTAGAGCTAGTCACCCTTCAAAATTGAACAATCGGGGGAGAAGGGCCTTGGTCAGTGAGGTCACCAAGAACCCGATGGTCACTCTGACAGAGCTCCAGAGTACCTCTGCGGAGATGGGAGAACCTTGCAGAAGGACAACCATCTCTGCAGCACTCCACCAATCAGGCCTTTATGGTAGAGTTGCCAGACGGAAGCCACTCCTCAGTATAAGGCACATGGCAGCCCGCTTGGAGTTTGCCAAAAGGCACCTAAAGGACTCTCAGACCATGAGGAACAAGATTCTCTGGTCTGATGAAACCAAGATTGAACTCTTTGGCCTGAAGGCCAAACGTCACGTCTGGAGGAAACCTGGCACCATCTCTATGGTGAAGCATGGTGGTGGCAGCATCATGCAGTGGGGATGTTTTTCAACGGCAGGGACTGGGTGACTAGTCAGGATCAAGGGAAAGATGAACGAAGCAAAATACAGAGAGATCCTTGACATTAGACTGGGGCAAAGGTTCACCTTCCAACAGGACAACGACCCTATGCACACAGCCAAAACAGCAGGAATGGCTTCGGGGCAAGCCTCCGAATTTCCTTGAGTGGCCCAGCCAGAGCATGGACTTGAACCCGATCTAACATCTCTGGAGAGACCTGAAAATAGCTGTGCTCATCCATCCTGACAGAGCCTGAGAGGATCTGCAGAGAAGAATGGGAGAAACTCCCGAAATACAGGTGTGCCAAGCATGTAGTGTAGTGTCATACCCAAGAGGACTCGAGGCTGTAATCGCTGCCAACGGTGCTTCAACAAAGTATTGAGTAAAGGGTCTAAATACTTCTGTAAATTAGATATTTCCTGTCTTTGCTTTGTCATTATGGGTTATTGTGTGTAGATCGATGAGGAGAGAAAACAATTTAATCAATTTTAGAATAAGGCTGTAACGTAACAAAATGTGGAAAAAGTCAAGCGATCTGAATACATTCCGAATGCACTAGAACAATTGGGTCAACAAACAACTTTGCTTTCAATATTATGAAGTGGCTGTCCTGGTCTACAATTACTTGCTCAGTAACCAAGTCTGTATTCTTATGGATCATGATGGTAACCCCTCTACTTTGACCATTGTAGCAAGAAGAGAACACTTGCCGAACCCATTTCTGTTTATTTGAGGAGGCTCTTTATTAATCAAGTGGGTCTCCTGGAACATAGCTATATATGATTTCAGTTGTGATAAATGTGCCAGAATGCTTTCAGTATTCCAGGATGTATTTAAAAAATATATTTACTGAGTCAATCATTGCTTCACTATGAGAAAGAGAGGATGGCGCCTGTTAAAGAAAATATAATCTGAGCTGGAATGTTTCAGGTTGTGAAGGTTATTAGTTTGCGTTTGGTTTTGATTCATTGACAGAAATGTCATTGAGAGCTTTATGGAGAAAAAAAATTGCAACATTATTTCATAGGCATACCATCCAAAATAATAAAGTTATTACCTGTTTTACAATTCGTTTTTTCAAAATGTTACCTTCAATACACACCTATATTCCCAATCTAGCGACTAGTCTGTCAGTATAAGGTCACATATATACCAAACTGTCATCTCCAACAGTGTATTTGCATGGCCTAAAGTTTGAAACCAAATACAAGACCCTCATCTTTACCATAACAAATAGCCTAATATACTGTATTTTGCATGCTTAGGCCAAACTGACGTTTCTTCTTCATGATGAGTCTGGATTTGCCTCCCTCCCTTACGATTTCTAGAATTCTAACACATTTTGACCGTTCTGATTGGCCCCAGAAACCGATGGGTTGGGCGTCTGATGACGTTTTCAACTTTGTTGCTCTGATTGGTTAGACTTGCTAGAGATGATCCAATCGCTGATGACTTTGTTTTGTACAACTATGGCTTTTACGATGACCGTATTACCGCCACACCAGCGGTTATGAGTCATGAAGGCAGTCAAATTCCATTTGACCGTTTAGTCACCGTAATTAGGCTTCTCCAAGCTCTGATGCTGCTGATGGTCATTAGTAGCCTACCAAACGTGCTAATTGCCTGGTACTACGCATTCTATTGTCCCTCTAATCACTTGGACATCAAAGAAAATGAAATCGAAAAATCTAATCAAACATTTCATGAGAACCCATAAGCTCATGTTGCGCAACATTTCTATAGGCTATGCAATTGCGTGAGAAACAGAGTGATGGCCTCTATTAAAAAGAGAAGGATCCCATCAGCTTTCTATAGGCTAGGTCTACTATATTTATTTCTCAACTTCACTAATATTAAGCACATTGCTTATCTTTACAACTGGAGTATAGTCTACCAGGCTCGTGTAACAGTGGTGCCTCTGTGCCTCTCCTCGCCTCTACCTGGTCTTGAACCAGAGACGTCAACAACTACCTCCCACGAAGCATCGTTACCTATCGCTCCACAAAAGCTGCGGCCATGGCAGAGCAAGGGAAACAACTACTTTAAGGTCTCAGAGCAAGTGATGTCAACGATTGAAACGCTATTAGACTCACCCCAGCTTAAACCTCCTCCTTTTCCACAGCAACCAGTGATCAGGGTCAACAGCAGCAATGTAACAGTGTTGCTTCCGTCCCTCTGTTCTCCCCAACCTGGGCTCGAACCAGGGACCCTCTGCATACGTCAACAACTGCCTCCCGCGAAGCATCGTTACCTATCGCTCCACAAAAGATGCGGCCATGGCAGAGCAAGGGAAACAACTACTTCAAGGTCTCAGAGCAAGTGATGTCAACGATTGAAACGCTATTAGCGCGCACCCTGCTAACTAACTAGCCATTTCCACGGGAAAAGTGTCCTCCATTCGCTATTTAAGTGAATAGATGACATGTAATGGTGCATGATAATGGTCCATTCTAAATCAAAACAAATTTCACACATACATGTATATTATTTAGTACATGTAAAGACACAATTATATCAAGAATAGTGTGATGGGTGACAATATTAGCCTATCACTTGTGAATTATATATTATCACTTGTGAATGATGCCCAGCTTAAGGCAAACAGCGCATTCTTTTTTTTGCCGACTTTTCCAAATGATAGACACACACCTCATGTAGCCTAGCCCATAGGCCTATACAGGGGCGACCTATCAGTCAGGGCATAGCCCCACCTGTGCAGCAAAAATACATTTAAAAAATCATATTAATTTAATAATTTATCCGAAATAGAGTGTAGACATGGTTCATGCTGTAAATGATTATTGTATCTTGAAACGGCAGATTTTTTATGGAATATCTACATATGCATACAGAGGCCCATTATCAGCAACCATCACTCCTGTGTTCCAATGGCACGTTGTGTTTTTAAAGGCTAATTGATCATTAGAAAACCTTTGCAATTATGTTAGCACAGCTGGAAACTGTTGTTCTGATTAAAGAAGCAATACAATAAAGCAATAATTAAAGAAGAAATGGGGCTGCAGGTAGCCTAGTGGTTAGAGTGTTGGGTCAGTAACTGAAATGTTGCTATATCAAATCTCCGAGCTCACAAGGTAAAAATCTGTTGTTCTACCCACTGTTCCTAGGCTGTCATTGTAAATAAGAATTTGTTCTTAACTGACAATTATAATAAAAAAACTGTCCTTCTTGAGACTAGTTGAGTATCTGGAGCATTAGCATTTGTGGGTTTGATTACAGGCTCAAAATGGCCAGAAACAAAGTACTTTCTTCTGAAACTTGTCTGTCTATTCTTGTTCTGAGAAATGAAGGCTATTCCATGCAAGAAACTGAAGATCTTGTACAACGCTGTGTACTACTCCCTTCACAGAACAGCGCACTGTCTCTAACCAGAATAGAAAGAGTGGGAGGCCCCGGTGCACAACTGAGCAAGAAGAAAAGTACATTAGAGTGTCTAGTTTGAGAAACAGACGCCTCACAAGTCCTCAACTGGCAGCTTCATTAAATAGTACCAGCAAAACACCAGTCGCAACGTCAACAGTGAAGAGGCGACTGGGATTCTGGGCTATCAAATGTGCTTTTCTTTCAAAAACAAGGACATTTCTAAGTGACCTGAAACTTTTGAACGGTAGGGTATATATAAAAAAAATTGTTGCCTGTTTTGCAGTCATTTTGGAATTAATACCTGTCACATCAGCTTGCAACCAATGTAAAAAATGTCACCATTGAGTTAATAAAGCCGCATACAAACATATTTCTTTCAGAGCCAAAATGCAGGTATTTCAGCCTAGCTCAGTGCTTTCTGTGGTGGTGGGGCAGCCAGCAGAAAATACTGAGTGTAGGGGTTGGTAATATTCTCTAGTTGCTCTGTGATTGGCTCAGTGTTCTGACACTCATGGGGACACTACGTCACCGCAAAATCTACAGAGGAGCGCTCGAAAATTCAACCCCTTGGGTGCTGCCATAGAGTTACATTAGAAGTGCCCTTCAAAGAAGGCTCAAGGTCATTGGCCACAGATAAAATTACATCAAATCAAATCAAAATTACCGTAGCTTTGATTGGACTGATCATGTCAACATCATACTTTCAAAATCTTAGCTAGCAAGCTAGACAAGCAGTCATCTTCATGAATCACGTCGAAAATCTACTGGAAAATCCTTTTCAACCCTTGTCATATGAAGAGAAATTGTAAATAAAACATATCAGTGCTCATCAGCCCATCGGACATCAACATTATACAACATGTTGGAAATCAAAAATTCAACAATGAGTGGTTTGGAAGGAATCAGTGGCTAACTGTAAGAGTTGCAAAGCAATCACTATTCAGTGGAGTGGGTGTGTGGTCCGTCTGTGTTTAAGGGTCTCTTTTCCAAGCTTAAAAGGGTAAACATTCAACACAATGGGCCAGAATAGGTTGAATACATTGGCCATGCTGTCAATCCAACGACTTCTGCCGTGTTCAAAACAGCTGGAAACTCGGTGCTGGGAAATCTCAGACTTCAGTGACTTAAGACAACTGGGAACTTGTAAAAAAACGAGACTGAGAAAATAAGTTTTGAACGGTCAACCAACTTGGAATTCCAAGTCAGGAACTCATGCCTCTTTCTAGAGCTCCGACCTGAAGATCACTGACGTCATGATTCAACCTTGTTTTTTCACAGTTCCCAGTTGTCTGAAAGCACCATAAATTCAGAAAATGCTGGAGTTTGATGACAAAATTTGTCCACAAGGAACGGCACGCAAACATTCCTGTTCAAGTACAACAAGGTGAGTCCAAAAATGTATAGTATGCTGCTGCATAACTGATGTAATATAGCAGGGAGATATGTATACCTTCTTAGCTACTGTATACATATATCCCTGATATATTACATCATTTATGCAGCAGCATACTATACATTTTTGGACTCACCTTGTTGTACTGCCCCCAGGTGGTGAGGGTAGGAAACAACATCTCCACCCCGCTGATCATTCTCAGCCCTCTCCTGTACTCCCTGTTTACCCATGACTGGGTGGCCAAGCACTCCTCCAACTCAATCATCAAGTTTGCAGATGACACTACAGTGGTAGGTTTGATTACAAACAACGACGAGACGGCCTACAGGGAGGAGGTGAGGGCCCTCGGAGTGTGGTGTCAGGAAAATAACCTCTCACTCAACGTCAACAAAAAAAAGGAGATGATCGTGGACTTCAGGGAAGAGCAGAGGGAGCACCCCCCTATCCACATCGACGGGACAGTAGTGGAGAAGGTGGAAAGTTTTAAGTTCCTCTGCGTACACATCACAGACAAACTGAAATGGTCCACCCACACAGACAGCATGGTGAAGAAGGCGCAACAGCGCCTCTTCAACCTCAGGAGGCTGAAGAAATTCGGCTTGTCACCAAAAACACTCACAAACTTCTACAGATGCACAATCGAGAGCATCCTGTCGGGCTGTATCCCTGCCTGGTACGGCAACTGCTCCGCCCACAACCGTAAGGCTCTCCAGAGGATAGTGAGGTCCGCACAATGTGTCACCGAGGGTTAACTACCTTCCCTTCAGGACACCTACACCACCCGATGTCACAGGAAGGCCAAAAGATCATCAAGGACAACAACCACCCAAGCCACTGCCTGTTCACCCCGCTATCATCCAGAAGGCGAGGTCAGTACAGATGCATCAAAGCTGGGACAGAGAGACTGAAAAACAGCTTCTATCTCAAGGCCATCAAACTGTTAAACAGCCATCACTAACATTGAGTGGCTGCTGCCAAGATACTGACTCAAATCTCTAGCCACTTTAATAATAAAAAATTTGATGTAATAAATGTATCACTAGCCACTTTAAACAATGCCACTTTACATACTGTTTACATATCCTACATTACTCATCTCATATGTCTATACTGTACTCTATACCATCTACTGCATCTTGCCTATGCCGTTCGGCCATCGACTCAAATCTCTAGCCACTTTAATAATAAATAATTGGATGTAATAAATGTATCACTAGCCACTTTAAACGATGACACTTTATACAATGTTTACATATCCTACATTACTCATCTCATATGTACATACTGTACTCTATACCATCTACTGCATCTTGCCTATGCCGTTCGGCCATCGCTCATCCATATATTTATATGTACATACTCGTATTCATTACTTTACACTTGTGTGTATAAGGTAGTTGTTGTGAAATTGTTAGATTACTTGTTAGATACTACTGCATGGTCGGAACTAGAAGCACAAGCATTTCGCTACACTCGCGTTAACATCTGCTAACCATGTGTAATAACATATATGTAAATTATATGTATTTACATATGTAAATAACATTTTATTTTATTTGACACGAGAGTGGTGGCTAGAACTGGGACATTTCTGTTGCATTTCAAAGATGGTGGTAGAAAAAAACTGGTTGTTTTTTCTTTGTATTTTCTTCTACCAGATCTATTGTGTTATATTCTCCTACATTCAATTCACATTTACACAAACTTCAAAGTGTTTCCTTTCAAATGGTACCAAGAATATGCATATCCTTGCTTCTGGGCCTGAGCTACAGGCAGTTAGATTTGGGTATGTCATTATAGGCGAAATTCCGAAAAAAGGGGGCGACAGGAAGCAAACCAAAATGGTGGAGCAAAACAAAAACAGAGAAGAACAGATAAAGGATTGTTTGTCTAGAAATCAAATAGGGAGAGTCAACTAAAGGTGTTAACCCTCCACATCTCACCAGTCAACTGGAGCACTGGGCCAGCACAGATGACTAACGAGATGTAACATACTGACTAACGAGGTGACACCAATCGATATGCCCCACATGCTGATGTCCAACCTCGAAATACAAATGGAAAAGCCTGTAACACTGATTGTCTAGTCACTTTTACCTCTACCTACATGCACATATTACCTCAACTACCCCTGCATATTGACTCGGTACTGGTACTTCTTATATAAGAATTTTTGTGAAACAGTTTGATTTCAATAATAATAATAACGTTTTATTGTTTCTCAAAATGATGTCACGTGGTTAATCATAAGAATTTGAATAAAAAATTCAAAAAATCTAAAAGTTAAAATTCAAAGGTGATCTTCCAAAGGTGGTGGAGTGGCAATCTTTACCAAGGAACACCTTCATTGCTCAGTTGTCTCCACCAAGTATGTCCCCTAACAATTAGATTTCCTGGTTTTACACATAACATTTTCAAATAACTCTTTGTTGACTGTTTCTGGGTGTTATCGGCCACCATCAGCACCGGCCTGTGCCCTAAATGCCCTAAGCTCTCTCCCCTTACACTAAGTCTGAATTTGTCCTGCTATGTGACCTAAACTGGGACATGCTTAAACCACCTGACCAAGTCCTAAAGCAATGGGACTCCCTTAATTTTTTGGAGATTATTACCAAACCCACAAGGTATGACTCCAAACACCCAGAAAACACTCCTTGATGTTATCCTCACAAATAATCCTGATATGTTTCAGTCTGGTGTTTTCTGTAATGACCTTAGTGATCACTGTTTTACAGCCTGTGTTTGTAATGGCTGCTCAGTGAAACAACCTGTCCTAGAGGCTTGCTAAAAAACTTTTAATGAGCAAGCCTTCCTTCATGATCTGGCCTCTGTAAATTGGTATAGAATCAGCTTGATCCCCTCTGTCGAAGACTCTTGGAACTTATTTTTTGATATTTCAGTGGTATCTTTAACAAATAGCCGCCCATAAAGAAAATGAGAATTAAAAACAGGTTCAGCCCCTGGTTCGACCGTGATCTGTCAGAGTTAATCCACCTCAACAATTCCATTTGGCAAATCGCTCTGCAGACGCATACTCAGACTGACTGGCTCTCGTTCAGGCAAATTAGAAACAAGTGCACTGACAAGGAGCACATGACTGAGTACTTTACCTTCTTAGGGAGCGGCAGCAGAGGTGACAGTTTTGGAGAGTCTGGCGTGCCCAAAGTAAAATGCCTGGCACTCAGTCCCAGAAAATAGGATATGCACATAATTAGTACTATTGGATAGGAAACACTCTGAAGTTTCTAAAAGTGTTAAAATAATGTATGTGAGTATAACAGAACTGATATAGCAGGCGAAAACCTGACGAAAATCCATCCGGATTTGCAGTTGTTTTTGTACATGACCTTCTTCTCCAGGCTGCCTATTCATTTCTATTTTAACTAGGACTGAGACCAGTACCTATAGCTTCCACTAGATGTCAACAGTATTTATACAGAGTCTGGAAGCTCTAGCACCAAGCAGAACAGATAGGAAGAGGAAGTAGTCAGGAGAACCACTTTTGTCAACAACGTTTGATGGGTGCGAGATTGTGAGCGCACCCCACTTTATTTTCCTTTCCTATTGTTCACGTTATCGTCCGGTTGAAATATTACAGTAAATATACATAAAAGGATACCTAAGGATACATTAAAAATGATGTTTGATTTGTTTGTAGAAAGTTTATATATATATTTGAACACGTTCTCTTCACGGTTCAAATGGCGACTCAACGGTGGATTTTCTGATCATAACACGCCAACCAAACGGAGATTTATGGATATAATAAATGACCTTTTCTAACAAAATAACCATTGGATGTCTTTGTTGGACACTTGGGAATCCCTCAGCAGAAGTTCTTTGAAAGGTAAGTGATATTTTTTAGCTCTTAAATGGGTTTTGTGTGACCCGCGCTGGATATGAATTTATGCTAATGCATAAATATTGGAGGTGCTATCCTCAAACAATCAAATGTTGTGCTTTCGCCGTAAAGCCTTTTTGAAATCTGACAACGTTGTGATATTGCCAAGAAGCAGAGCTTTTGATGACTATGCAACACTTGTATATTGATGAATGTTTAATAATTCAACTTTTGGATTTTGAATTTGGCGCCGCTACTCCCTAAGTAGTTTTAATCACCACTTCATTAAGTCAAGATTCCTATTTGACTCTGCCATGCCTCCATGCCCATCCAACATTTCCTCATCTCCCACCCCTTCTAATGTGACTATCCCTGATGCTCCTCCCTCTTTTTCTCATGCCCCACCACAAAGTTTCTCCCTGCAGGTGGTCACTGAGTCCGAGGTGTATAGGAGCTCCTTAAACTTGACCCCCAAAAAACATCTGGTTCAGATGGTTTAGACCCTTTCTTCTTTAAGGTTGCTGCCCCTATCATCTCCAAGCTTATCTCTGACCTTTTTAAAACCTGTCTCTCCTCTCTGGGGAGGTTTTCATTGCGTGGAAGGCAGCCATGGTGCGTCCTTTATTTCAAGGGGGAGATCAAGCTGATCCTAACTGTTGTAGGCCTATTGCTATTTTACCCTGTTTATCAAAAGTGTTGGAAAAACGTGTCAATAATAAACTCACTGGCTTTCTTGATGTCTATAGTATTCTCTCGGGTATGCAATCTGGTTTCCGCTCAGGTTATGGATGTGTCACCTGAACCTTAAAACTCCTAAATGATGTCACCATTGTCATTGATTCTAAGCAATGTTGTGCTGCTATTTTTATTGGCTTGGCCAAAGCTTTTGATACGGTAGACCATTCCATTCTTGTGGGCCAGCTGAGGAGTATTGATGTGTCTAAGGGGTCTTTGCCTGGTTTGCTAACTACCTCTCTCAAAGAGTGCAGTGTATAAAGTCAGAACATCTGCTGTCTCAGCCACTGCCTGTCACCAAGGGAGTACCCCAAGACTTGATCCTAGGCCCCACGCTCTTCTCAATTTACATCAATAACATAGCTCTAGCAGTAGGAAGCTCTCTCATCCATTTATATGCAGATGACACAGTCTTATACTCAGCTGGCCCCTCCCTGGATTTTGTGTTAAACGCTCTACAACAAAGCTTTCTTAGTGTCCAACAAGCTTTCTCTGCCCTTAACCTTGTTCTGAACACCTCCAAAACAAAGGTCATGTGGTTGGTAAGAAGAATGCCCCTCTCCCCACCTGTGTGATTACTACCTCTGAGGGTTGAGAGCTTGAGCCTCATACAAGTACTTGGGAGTATGGCTAGACGGTACACTGTCCTTCTCTCAGCACATATCCGAGCTGCAGGCTAAGGTTAAGTCTAGACTTGGTTTCCTCTATCGTAATCGCTCCTCTTTCACCACAGCTGCCAAACTAACCCTGAATCAGATGACCATCTTACCCATGCTATATTACGGAGACGTAATTTATAGATTGGCAGGTAAGGGTGCTCTCGAGCGGCTAGATGTTCTTTACCATTCGGCCATCAGATTTGCCACTGATGCTCCTTATAGGACACATCACTGCACTTTATACTCCTCTGTGAAGTGGTCATCTCTGTACCCCCGTCTCAAGAGCCACTGGTTGATGTTTATTTATAAAACCCTCTTAGGCCTAACTCCCCCCTATCTGAGATACCGACTGCAGCCCTCATCCTCCACATACAACACCCATTCTGCCAGTCACAATCTGTTAAAGGTCACATCCCTGGGTCGCTCCTCTTTTCAGTTCGCTGCAGCTAGCGACTGGAACGAGCTGCAAAAAACACTCAAACTGGACCGTTTTATCTCCATCTCTTCATTCAAAGACTCAATAATGGACACTCTTACTGACAGTTGTGCCTGCTTCGCGTGGTCTATTGTTGTCTCTACCTTCTTGCCCTTTGTGCTGTTGTCTGTGCCCAGTAATGTATGTACCATGTTTTGTGCTGCTACCATGTTGTGCTGCTCCCATGTTGTGTTGCTACCATGTTGTTGTCATGTTGTGTTGCTACCATGCTGGGTTTTCATGTGTTGCTGCCATGCTATGTTGTTGTCTTAGGTCTCTCTTTATGTAGTGTTGTGGTGTCTCTCTTGTCGTGATGTGTGTTTTGTTCTATATTTTTATTTTTATTTTTAATCCCAGCCCATGTCCCCGCATCTCAAGGCAGCTGGGACCATAGTCACCAAGAAAACAATTGGTAACACACTACGCCGTGAAGGACTGAAATCCTGCAGCGCCCGCAAGGACCCCCTGCTCGTGAAAGCACATATACATGCCCGACTGAAGTTTGCCAATGAACATCTGAATGATTCAGAGGGCAACTGGGTGAAAGTGTTGTGGTCAGATGAGACCAAAATGGAGCTCTTTGGCATCAACTCAACTCGCCGTGTTTGAAAGAGGAGGAATGCTGCCTATGACCCCAAGAACACCATCCCCACCGTCAAACATGGAGGTGGAAACATTATGCTGTGGGGGTGTTTTTCTGCTAAGGGGACAGGACAACTTCACTGCATCAAAGGGACGATGGACGGGGCCATGTACCGTCAAATCTTGGGTGAGAACCTCCTTCCCTCAGCCAGGGCATTGAAAATGGGTTGTGGATGGGTATTCCAGCATGACAATGACCCAAAACACACGACCAAGGCAACAAAGAAATGGCTCAAGAAGAAGCACGTTAAAGTCCTGGAGTGGCCTAGCCAGTCTCCAGACCTTAATCCCATAGTAAATCTGTGGAGGGAGCTGAAGTTTCGAGTTTCCAAACATCAGCCTCGAAACCTTAATGACTTGGAGAAGATCTGCAAAGAGGAGTGGGACAAAATCCCTCCTGAGATGTGTGCAAACCTGGTGGCCAACTACAAGAAACGTCTGACCTCTGTGATTGCCAACAAGGCTTTTGCCACCAAGTACTAAGTCATGTTTTGCAGAGGGGTCAAATACTTATTTCCCTCATTAAAATGCAAATCAATTTATAACATTTTTCACATGTGTTTATCTTGATTTTTTTGTTGTTATTCTGTCTCTCACTGTTCAAATAAACCTACCATTAAAATTATAGACTGATCATTTCTTTGGCAGTGGGCAAACGTGCAAAATCAGCAGGGGATCAAATACTTTTTTCCCTCACTGTACACGTGTCACAATCGTCATTTGAAAAATGGACCACGGCGCAGCGTGCGTAGAGTTCCACATATTAAAAAAGGTGGAACGTACAAAAAAACAACAAAGAAGGCAGCTGATCGTACAATACGTAGCTCTCAACGGCACTAAGCAAAACAATATCCCACCAACACAGGTGGGAAAGGAACACACTAAGTATGATCCCCAAATAGAGGTAACAAATAACAGCTGCCTCTAATTGGGAACCATACACAACCCCAACATAGAAATTAAACAACTAGAAAAACCCTGAGGGCTCTCTATGGCCAGGGTGTGACAGTACCCCCCCCAAAGGTGCGGACTCCGGCCGCAAAACCTGAAACTATATGGGGAGGGTTCGGGTGAGCACCCGCTCAGACCAAGGATCCGGCCATGGAGCCGGGCTGAACGCCGTGCCCAGACTGGGCCCCGGCGCAGAGGAAAGCTCCGGCCTTGGAGCAGGACTGGACGCCGTGCCTGGCCTGGGCACTGGCGCAGAGGAAGGCTCCGGCCTTGGAGCAGGACTGGACGCCGTGCCTGGACTGGGCACTGGCGCAGAGGAAGGCTCCGGCCTTGGAGCAGGACTGAATGCCGTGCCCAGACTGGGCCCCGGCGCAGAGGAAGGCTCCGGCCCTGAAGCGGGACTGGACGCCATGCCTGGACTGGTCACCGGCACAGAGGAAGACTCCGGCCATGGGGCCGGACTGGACGCCGTGCCTGGACGGGTCACCGGTGCAGAGGAAAGCTCCGGCCTTGGAGCAGGACTGGACGCCGTGCCTGGACTGGGCACCGGCAAAGAGGAAAGCTCCGGCCTTGGAGCGGGACTGGACGCCGTGCCTGGACTGGTCACTGGCGCAGAGGAATGCTCTGGCCTTGGAGCAGGACTGGACGCCGTGTCTGGACTGGGAACCGGCGCAGAGGAAGGCTCCGGCCTTGGAGTGGAACTGGACGCCGTGCTTGGTCACCGGCGCAGAGGAAAGCTTCGGCCTTGGAGCAGGACTGGACGCCGTGCCTGGACTGGGAACCGGTGCAGAGGAAGGCTCCGGCCTTGGAGCAGGACTGGACGCCGTGCCTGGACTGGGCACCGGCGCAGAGGAAAGCTCCGGCCTTGGAGCGGGACTGGACGCCGTGCCTGGACTGGTCACTGGCGCAGAGGAATGCTCTGGCCTTGGAGCAGGACTGGACGCCGTGTCTGGACTGGGAACCGGCGCAGAGGAAGGCTCCGGCCTTGGAGTGGGACTGGACGCCGTGCTTGGTCACCGGCGCAGAGGAAAGCTCCGGCCTTGGAGCAGGACTGGACGCCATGCCTGGACTGGGAACCGGCGCAGAGGAAGGCTCCGGCCTTGGAGCAGGACTGGACGCCGTGCCTGGACTGGGCACCGGCGCAGAGGAAAGCTCCGGCCTTGGAGCGGGACTGGACGCCGTGCCTGGACGCCGTGCCTGGACTGGGCACCGGCGCAGAGGAAGACTCCGGCCTTGGAGCAGGACTGGACGCTGTGCCTGGACTGGGCACCGGCGCAGAGGAAGGCTCCGGTCCTGGCACCGGGCTGGGAAGGCGCACTGGAGGCCTGTTGCGTGGAGCCGGCACAGGTTGCACCGGACTGGTGACACGCTCTTCAGGGCGAGTGCGGGGAGCCAGCACAGAACGTACCGGGCTGGGAAGGTGCACTGGAGGCCTGGTGCGTGGAGCCTGCACAGGTTGCACCGGACTGGTGCCACGCTCTTCAGGGCGAGTGTGGGAAGCCGGCACAGGACGTACCGGGCTGGGAAGGCGCACTGGACACATTATCTTTATACATATTTTATATGCTTTTCAGTGACAGCCACAACTCAATAATCATCTAGGGCTATTGCCACGCGCGCTGCCCAAATTGTGGGCTTCCCAATGAAATAGGCATAGGCCGAGACACTTGTGATTTGAAACAATCCACAACTATTTTCCTCTGTCATGTTCTCTGGTGAAGTATTTAGATTTATTTGATTTAGACAGGAGTAATTCTATAATTTTGGCAAAACATCAATTTACTTTAGGGGAAGCCAGCATCCGAACAGCACACTGTGCACAAGCCAAGATTTCTTTACAATTCACATGTGCACTGAAACAAGATATCTGCATATAATGACGAGATGTTAATGTCTCCGCCCTAACAATGGGAGTTGTTGTCCCAAAGGCGGGAAGGCAGGCGACAAGTTTTTGTCTGCATATTTTGGTGAGAGTGATCCCTCTCACTTCACCGCATCCTGTCTTCTGGAACTATTCAATTCAATTCAAGGAGCTTTATTGGCATGGGAAACATATGTTAACATTGCCAAAGCAAGTAAAGTAGATAATATACAAAAGTGAAATAAACAATAAAAATGAACAGTAAACATTACACTCACAGAAGTTCCAAAAGAATAAATACATTACAAATGTCATATTATGTATATATACAGTGTTGTAACGATGTGCAAGTAGTTAAAGTACAAAAGGGAAAATAAATGTATTATGTATTTTCAATGGTGTTTGTTCTTCACTGGTTGACCTTTTCTTGTGGCAACAGAATAGTGCCCCTCTGTCGTACTGTATGTAACCCATGTATCTGATGCTGTCTGGACAGAAATAGTATGAAATGCTTACTATTTTTGTACAGACAGCATCAGATACATCGTCTGTCTACACATACGGAGACAGAGGGGCACTGTTTTCATAGCTCGGATGCTTTATCTGAGATTGATGCGTCTTTCTATCTTTGTATCACGTCTCGGTCAAATAAATGATCAATATTTCAATATTTTATTTGGACGGGCAAGGAGGTAAGCTAGGGCGGGCCAGACCCCTAACTCCCACAGATAGTGGCGGCCATGCTCACAACTATTGCTCCAAAGCTTTAGCACCTGAGACTTCACAACATGTAAACATTATGGAGTAAAGTGCACTTGGGCAAAGCACATTTCAGATGTTCAAAAGTTAACCAAAAATACTTTTTCAACAATACTTTTTTGTGGTAAACAATGTATACCACACACACACATTAAACACACAACAGACATATGTGTGACTTACAGCAATTTTATTAGTTAGTTTAAATACTAAGCAAATATATAAATGATCCCCGTTTCTCAAGCATAAAACTGGAAATGCTTTTTGTATCTAAGAATGACTTATGTAATACCTCCCTCTGGTGGAGTTATTTGTTATTCACATATTCAAAAAAAAACTAGTCATGCCTATTGTTGGAAATATCATTTTGACAGCTAAACAATAATGAAAACTAAAAATGTGCATTTATAATGACAAATACATAATCTGAATGAATATAATTACTGGATGTTATCCTTGTATGGTGGAATTATCATGCTCCCTAGTGGCCTTATCTGAGACTGTATTCAGTGTATTCTGTTTATGAAATTGTGTCATGGCGGTTATATGGAGTGGAGTGACAACACTACAGCAATAACCAATGTCAGGTACACCAGCATTATGTTCTAACATTTGAGACATGGTTGTACAAAGTGAATAGGGGTGGGTATTTTTTTTTTTTTATGTTTTGCGGCTAGGTTCATGTAGTATGGTTTGGTAGGTGTTGGTCGTCATGTTGTGTAAGCTGGTCTGTAGTTTGTTTTTGTATAGTCCACTAAATTTGTAAACTAGAGGGCACTATTGGGTCATGAGTCACTGGTCACTTGTACAAGGCAGACAGGTGAGGTGGAAGCGAACCACTCTCTTTCGTTCCTATGTTATATCGGTATCGAGGGGGTGACCTTGACAATTTATTGTTAAAATGAGATGCTGCCTAGATCTTTAATTTAAAGACCCTTGCTGCCTTCGGTCTCAACGTAGACTTTGATCTGAAGCCATTCTGGTGATTATTGTGATTTTGCTATTCATTGTAAATGTTTGTAGGCCTATGAATACTATCCATTCATGTATTTTATATGTTCTATTTATATCTGTAAATTAACCAATGATATCAAACCACAGCTGGCCATGATTGCAGACACCTGTGTATCGTTTGTGACTATATAAACTAGTGACCTGATGAAGACAGCTTGTCTGTCGAAACGTTGGTTATTAGGTTATTCAATTATTACATCATAGAGATAGATAGAGGACTCATCTTTATATCTGTGCCATTATAGCGTCTGTGACAGCATGAGCAGCGCCATTGAGGCTTCAACCCATAGGAATCCCCACCCAGTCGACTACTTTTACTACTTTAAAATGGTGTTGCCCATGCTAAAACAGACTTTTGGCCACTAGAGACCTCTATCATTCTCTATTGGAAAGCATACAGTTCTTACTTTTGTAGTCGCTAACCATATACCACAATGTGGCTAACCTAGTCAAAAGTTTCTGAGAGCCATCCTAGCACAGGTGGGATAGCAAATGTTCATAAATGCATGTAAATGTCTATTAGCAGCAAAGATATAAACATAGCAAGTATTCCATACAGGCAGCTGTAGGCCTAATTACCGCTGCAGGAAAATTATTCCATCCAATGTCCAAGATCTAATGAGACAATCTCCTCGAGAGGTAAGATCTTACATTACATGTAAGAGTATGTGGACACCTGCTCATCAAACATCTCATTCCGAAATCATGGGCATAAATATGGAGTTGGTCCCCCTTTGCAGTTATAACAGCCTCCACTCTTCTGGGAAGGCTTTCCACAAGTTGTTGGAACATTGCTGCAGGGACTTGATTCCATTCAACCACAAGAGCATTAGTGAGGTTGGGCTCTGATGTGGGCGAGTAGGCCAGGCTCGCAGTCAGCGTTCCAATTCATCCTAAAAGTGTTCGATGGGGTTGAGGTCAGGGCTCTGTGCAGGCCAGTCAAGTTCTTCCACACCGATCTCGACAAACCATTTCTTTATGGACCTCACTTTGTGCACGGGGGCATTGTCATGCTGAAACAAGAACGGGCCTTCCCCAAACTGTTGCCATAAAGTTGGAAGCACAGAATCGTCTAGAATGTCATTGTATGCTGTAGCATTAAGATTTACCTTCCCTGGAACTAAGAGGCCTAGCCCGAGCCATGATAAACAGCCCCAGACCACTAATCCTCTTCCAACTTTACAGTTGGCACTACACATTGGGGCAGTTAGCATTCTCCAGGCATCCACCAAAACCAGATTTGTCCGTTGGACTGACAGATGTGAAGCGTGATTCATCATTCCAGAGAACGCGTTTCCACTGCTCCAGAGTCCAATGGCGGCAAGCTTTACATCACTCCAGCTGACGTTTGGCATTGCGCATGGTGATCTTAGGCTTGTGTGCGGCTGCTCGGTCATGGAAACCCATTTATTGTGCTGAAGAATAGTTATTGTGCTCACGTTGCTTCCAGGGGCAGTTTGGAACTCGGTAGTGCTCTACAGCACTCGGTGGTCCTGTTCTGTGAGCTTGTGTGGCCTACCACTTATCTGGCTGAGCCATTGTTGCTCCTAGACTTTCCACTTCACATTAACAGCACTTATAGTTGACCGGGGCAGCTCTAGCAGGACAGAAATGTACAAACTGTCTTATTGGAAAGGTGGTATCCTAAGACGGTGCCTCGTTGAAAGTCAATGAGATCTTCATTAAGGCCATTCTACTGCCAATGTTTATTTATTGTTTATGGAGATTGCATGGCTGTGTGGTCGATTTTATACACTTTCAGCAACGAGTGTGACTGAAATAGCCAAATTCGCTAATTTGAAGGGGTTTTTGTATAATTTTTGTATAATTATAATTTTGCATATATACAGTGCATTAGGGAAACTATTCAGACCCCTTGACTTTTTCCACATTTTGTTACGTTACAGCCTTATTCTAAAATTGATTAAATAAAACATTTTCCTCATCAATCTACAAACAATACGCCATAATGATAAAGCCAAAAAAAAAACTGAAATATCACATTTACCCTTTACTCAGTACTTTGTTGAAGCACCTTTGGCAGTGATTACATTGATAATCCTGTTTCTACAACTTGATTGGAGTCCACTTGTGGTAAATTCAATTGATTGGACATTATTTGGAAAGGCACACACCGGTCTATATAAGGTCCCACAGTTGACAGTGCATGTCAGAGCAAAAACAAAGCCATGAGGTCGAAGGAATTGTCTGTAGAGCTCTGAGACAGGATTGTGTCGAGGCACAGATCTGGGGAAGGGTACCAAAAAATGTCTGATGATGGAACCACAAAGACTCTTCCTAGAGCTGGTCGCCCGGACAAACTGAGCAATCAGGGGAGAAGGGCCTTGGTCAGGGAGGTGACCAAGAACCCGATGGTCACTCTGACAGAGCTCCAGTTCCTGTGGAGATGGGAGAACCTTGCAGAAGGACAACCATCTCTGCAGCACTCCACAAATCAGGCCTTTATGGTAAAGTGGCCAGACGGCCTCCTCAGTAAAAGGCACATGATAGCCCACTTGGAGTTTTCCAAAAGTAACCTAAAGATTCTCAGACCATGAGAAACAAGATTCTCTGGTCTGATGAAACAAGGCATGAACTCTTTGGCCTGAATGCCAAGCATCACGTCTGGAGGAAACCTGGCACCATCCCTACGATGAAGCATAGTGGTTGCAGCATCATGCTGTGGGAATGTTTTTCAGCAGCAGGGAGACTAGTCAGTATCTAGGGAAAGACGAACAGAGCAAAGTACAGAGAGTTCCTTGATGAAAACCTGCACCAAAGCACTCAGGACCTCAGACTGGGGTGAAGGTTCCCCTTACAACAGGACAACGACCCTAAGCACACAGCCAAGACAGCACAGGAGTGGCTTTGGGACAAGTCTCTAAATGTCCTTGAGTGGCCCAGCCAGAACCCGGACTTGAACCAGATCGAACATCTCTGGAGATACCTGAAAATATCTGTGCAGTGACGCTCCCCAATCATCCTGACAAAGCTTGAGAGGATCTGCAGAGAATTATGGGAAACTCCCCAAATACAGGTGTGCCAAGCTTGTAGCGTCATACTGAAGAAGACTCAAGGCTGTAATCGCTACCAAAAGTGCTTCAACAGCCTTGGGCCACCAGTTGGTCCAATGGTTATTTTAGAGCGTACCTGCAGACAAGAGACAGATGGAGAGAGATATATAATTTAAAAAACACAAGGCTTAATCATGCTAACACTGTCAGTCATCAATTGTCAGGAGGTGAAATGCAAAACTGACATTGGATCATTAACTCTGGGACTACTATCTCTATTTAAATGTAAAGCATATCTTTAATAATACTTCCTGTTGACCCGACCAAGTGACCTCACTGCTGATAATGCTGTGCCCTGTGTCAGGCAGTATAGAAGTGGGAGGGGTTCACCGACACAGCTGATATAACCTAGAGGATTTAGTGAGAAGGGGGGTAGCGGGAGGAAGTGAAGGAGAGAGAAAATAAGGTAGTTATTAAAGAGACAGTGTTCAACAGGAATCTGTGTGTGTGGCCTCACCTGGTGTCCACACTGAGTGGCTGCAGAGTACATTATACTGAAAAACATGCACAGACACACAAGGACAAACAATATAGCATAGTTAAATAAGTAGAAATAATGGAGTGTCTTACTATTCTCCATGGTTGGCCCACTTGCCTATTCTTTGAAGGTGGATGCCTGAATTACCCCAAATGGCCCTGGTTACCCAACCGTGCAGTGCCCTACACGTAACTGTAGGCAATCATTTTGAAGGAATCTCGACTTGTAAGGTATCTGTAGGAATATGGAAGACAATGTTATTATTAGACATTTACACTACCAGGTCATTGTGGATTACTAAAGCATAATATCTCTTATAACAAATAATGATAACATTGTATAGATAGATGCATGTGCACGCATATGTGAATGTGTAGGTTGTGACATTAGCAAGGATAGTATCACAAACAAATACACTTGAAGCTTGATGATGTGTATCTGATCACTTGAATCAGCTGTGTAGTGCTAAGGCAAAAAATTAAATGTACACCCCTTTGAGTCCCCATGACCTGGACTTAAAGCCACTGCTCTTCATTGGGACCTCTTCATCTGCAGACAGGCTGTCACAGCTCTCTGTATTTGAGGGCAGAAAACATCACAAGATACAGGCTTCATTATAATTAAACAGCACCTCAGTTTTTCTTTCTAGGGACTGGAACACTATATACACTATATATGGCGGCAGAGGAAATGGCTGCCGTTTTACGGGCTCCTAACCAATTGTGCTATTGTGTGTGTTTTTTCACGTTATTTGTAACTTATTTTGTACATAATGTTTCTGCCACCGTCTGTTATGACCGAAAATAGCTTCTGTATATCAGGACAGCGATTACTCACCTTGCACTGGACGAAGATTTTTTTCTTTAACGAGTCGGACGCAAAGGATTTACTTCAGACACCCGACAATGCCCAAATCCCTGTCATTCGCATGAAAAAGAGATAGAGATATCAGGGATGTAGGTCTGGGTGCCTTGTAAGGATCTGACGGCGAGTGAGTAATCCCCCTCTACCATCAGTCCTATTAGCCAACTGTGCAATCATTGGATAACAAAATGGATGAGCTCCGATCAAGACTATCCTACCAACGGGACATTAAAAACTGTAATATCTTCTTATGTTTCACAGAGTCGTGGCTGAACGACGACATGGATAACATACAGCTGGCAGGGTTTTCAGTCCATCGGCAAGATAGAACAGCTGCCTCCGGTAAGACAAGTAGTGGCTGTCTGTGTCTATTTGTAAATAACAGCTGGTAAATGAAATCTAATATTAAAGAAGTCTCAAGGTTTTGCCCGCCTGAGGTAGAGTATCTCATAATAAGCTGAAGACTACACTATTTACCAAGAGAGTTTTCATCTATATTTTTCGTAGCTTTCTAGCTTTCTACCACAAACCAATGTGGTACTAAGACGGCACTCAACGAGCTATGTAAGGCCATAAGCAAACAATAAAATGCTCATCCAGAGGCGGCGCTCCTAGTGGCCACGGACTTGCAGGTAAACTTAAATCTGTTTTACTTCATTTTTACCAGCATGTTAAATGTGCAACCAGACGAAAAACACTCCAGACTACCATTACTCCACACACAGAGATGTGTACAAAGCTCTCCCTCTACCCTCCCTTTGGCAAATCTGACCATAACTCTATCCTCCTGATTCCTTCTTACAAGCAAAAACTAAAGCAGGAAGTACCAGTGATTCGCTCAATAAGGAAGTGGTCTGATGATGCAGATGTTAAGATACAGGACTGTTTTGCTAGCACAGACTGAAATATGTTCCGGGATTCTTCCGATGGCATTGAGGAGTACACCACATCAGTCACTGGCTTCATCAATAAGTGCATTGATGATGTCGTCCCCACAGTGACCATACGTACATGCACCAACCAGAAGCCATGGATTACAGGCAACATCTGCACTGAGCTAAAGTTTTCAAAGAGCGGGACTCTAACCTGGACGTTTATAAGAAATCCCACTATGCCCTCCGACGAACCATCACACAGGCTAAGCATCAATACAGGACTAAGATTGAATCGTACTACACCGGCTTCGACGCTGGTCGAATGTGGCAGGGCTTGCAAACTATTACGGACTTCAAAGGGAAACACAGCCGCGAGCTGCCCAGTGACACGAGCCTATCAGATGAGCTAAATAACTTATATTCTTGCTTAGAGGCAAGCAACACTGAAGCATGCATGAGAGCATCAGCTGTACCGGACAACTGTGTGATCACGCTCTACATAGCCGATGAGAGTAAGACCTTTAAACAGGTCAACATTCACAAGGCCACAGGGCCAGACGGATTACCAGGACGTGTACTCTGAGCATGCGCTGACCAACTGGCAAGTGTCTTCACTGACATTTCAAGCAGACCACCATAGTCCCTGTGCCCAAGAACACGAAGGTAACCTGCCTAAATGACTACCGACCCCTAGCATTCACGTCTGTAGCCATGAAGTTCATTGAAAGGCTGGTCATGGCTCACATCAACACATTTATACCAGAAACACTAGACCCACTCCAATTCGCATACTGCCTCAACAGATCCACAGATGATGCCATCTCTATTGCACTCCACACTGCCCTTTCCCACCTGGACAAAAGGAACACCTACATGAGAATGCTATTAATTGACTACAGCTCAGCGTTGAACACCATAGTGCCATCAACGCCCTTCTCTAAACTAAGGACCCTGGGACTAAACACCTGCCTCTGCAACTGGATCCTGAACTTCCTGACGGGCTGCCCCAGGTGGTAAGGGTCAGTAACAACACATCTGCCATGCTGATCCTCAACACAAGGGCCCCTCAGGGGTGTATGCTCAGTCCCCTCCTGTTCTCCCTGTTCACCCATGACTACATGGCCAAGCACGACACCAACACCATCATTAGGTTTGCTGATGACACACCAATGGTAGGCCTGATCACCGACAACGATGAGACAGCCTATAAGGAGGAGGTCAGAGACCAGGCAGTGTGGTGCCAGGACAACAACCTCTCCCTCAACATGATCAAAACAAAGGAGATGATTGTGGACTACAGAAAAAGGAGGACCGAGCATGCCTCCATTCTCATCGACGAGGCTATTGTGGAGCAGGTTGAGAGCTTCAAGTTCCTTGGTGTCCACATCACCAACAAACTATGATGGTCTAAACACACTAAGACATTTGTGAAGAGGGCATGACAATGCCTATTCGCCCTCAGCAGACTGAAAAGATTTAGCATGGGTCCTCAGATCCTCAAAACATTATACAGCTGCACCATCGAGAGCATCCTGACTGGTTGCATCACTGCCTGGTATGGCATCTGCTCGGCCTCCGACCACAAGGTACTACAGAGGGTAATGCATATGGCCCAGTACATCACTGGGGCCAAGCTTCCTGCCATCCAGGACCTCTATACTAGGCGGTGTCAGAGGAAGGCCCAAAAAATCTAGATCCAAAGTCTAGATCCAAAATGCTTCTTAACAGCTTCTACCCCCAAGCCATAAGACTCCTGAACAGCTAATCAAATGGTTACCTAGACTATTTGCATTATCCCCACCCCCCGCACACTGACACTGTACCGGTACCCCTTGTATATAGCCGAGCTACTGTTATTTTATTGTTGCTCCTTAATTATTTGTTATTTTTTATTAAATATATTCTTCAGTTTATTTAGTAAATACTTTAACACTTTTTTTCTTAAAACTGCATTGTTAGTTAAGGGTTTGTGAGTAAGAACGTCACTGTAAGGTCTACACCTGTAGTATCTGGCTATGTGACATATAACATTTGATTTAATTTAAAAGTACCTGCCATATCAGGATAGCCTACTCTCTCCCTTCTTTACAGCTGAATCTGCTATCCTTCCACCCTTTTCCATGGCTGTTAGCTAGCTACCTACACATGCATTTAGAGTTTGTTTAGCTAGTTAATATTTAGTTAGGTAGCTGGTCATATTTAATTCACTTAGCTAGCTAGCTATACAGTATGTAAAGTTGGCTAGCTAGCTAGCTAGCTACCTTAGCAGCTCATTTGAGTTAGCCTGCGCTAGCTAGCTAGCTAATAATATATTGTTATTTTTTTAAATTTTCAAAATTGCCAGCACACCAACAAGCGAGCCACTTGCTTGTGGGCATGGGCGTACACGTACTGTAAAGGGTAGGGACGTCCCAAGGATACCGGATAGCACTAACCCTGATCAAAGCCTTAGAAAATCAGAAGTGATGTCTTCCAGGGAAACTAACCCCTGACCCCTTCTCTCACCTACCAAACCATAATACCAATCCCTCTATAAAAATGTATTGGTTTAACCACAGTTTTTCCATGGAGAATGAACTGTGTGTGTGTGCGTGTGTGTGTGACAAACAGATACTAAAAGAAAGAAAGGAAAACAGATTTCCAGACAAGAGACACTATTAAATCATTTATTGAAATATAAATCATCTGACTGTACATAATGCATATTGAAACATGAGGATAACTTCAGAGTATTAGGGCTAACTAACTATAATTACTGTACCATGGATTATACTTCAAGAGCCAAAGCAAGCCCTTCTTCTCACATCAAATACAAGGACAATAGAAAAAGTGCAACAGTTTTAAGGTGATGGCAGAGAATGTCTAAGTCCAGCCTGGTCTCATAGACTAGACGTAACATCGTACATGTAAATCCGGGATACCCAAATTAGTATGATACGTTAAGTTTGGTATGGTTACATGCGACAGAAGGTTACGTTTGAAAGTAGGGCGGTTGGTCAGGGTGGATGGTCGGGCGTTGCAAATACTTAGCATGTTTGCTAACCTTAACCCTTTAACCTAACTCCTAACCCCTTGCCTAGCTAATGTTAGCCACCTAATTAATGTTAGCGTTAGCCACCTAGCTAAAATTAGCCACAAGAAATTGGAATTCGTAATACGTACAAATTGCATATTCGTAACATATTGTAATTCTTAACATGTCATATGAATTGGATAATGGACATCCACAAATTATCACATACCATACGAATCGTAACATATCATACTAATCAATTGTTTTGTAATAGCTTTTACTATGTTACGTCTACTCCTGTGTCCAGGTTGCACAGTCAACCATAGAGACAGACAGAGAGGCAGTGAGGACAGCTAGTAGAAGATACTGCAGGATTAAACATTAAACATACACATAATGATGTATGACATCACGTTATATCTCAACTAGTGTATTTTACATGGATAGAACACCCCTACTGTTGTCTCTTTACAGGACGGCAACATGACTGTAGATATAACATTAGCTAAATCACAACACACATCATTTCCTCTCTGATTTGGAAGAAGATGCACTTCTTCCAGCTCCTTGGCATTGAGAAGCACAAGAGCTGTCAAACAACCAAATCAGATGGCTATGTTGTTTTTCTATCTGGTTCTCTTCCATTATCTGCAGCGAATAATGCTCTGTGTTTATTATTAACATAAATTCATTATTATTATTATTACAATGGCATAATCTTAAAGCTTGAAAAAATATATATTCTTGCATGCTGTACTAATGCACATTCATGTATTTTGGCCCAGGTTCAATGTCACTCATACTTTGCTTGAGTTCACTTTACAATTTGAATAAAACAAATTCCCATTTCAAAATGTACACAAATTACAGATTCCAATATGTAACAGATAATGTTCTATGGTCATTTTTGTCATATCCTAATGGTTACAGAGAGGAGTCAAGAGTGTTGAAAGATGGGTTTCACATGTTCAAATGGAGCTGCACATAAGTTGCATATAATACTGGCATGTTACCTCCAGTTCTTCTCTCATATATATAAAAACACTCTACCACTATTTACATTACAATCCAACTGGGGCCTTTCCTAAACATACCTCTGCATGTGAAAAAGAGACAATGGTGAACATATTGGTGTACAAATCTTGTCTTTTGGAGAGTGGTAGTTAGAAGCAAGGTTAAGATATAGGTTTTAATTGAAAAACACAACTATCATCACATTCCTCAACCCAGTATTCACAAATACACACACACACACACACACACACACACACACACACACACGACACGACACGACACGACTCCAACACCATCAATAAGTTTGCAGATGAAACAACAGTGGTAGGCCTGATCACCGACAATGAGGAGACAGCCTATAGTGAGGAGGTCAGAGACCTGGCCGTGTGGTGCCAGGACAACAACCTCTTTCTCAACGTGATCAAGACAAAAGGAGATGATTGTGGACTACAGGAAAAGGAGGACCGAGCCCGCCCCCATTCTCATCGACGGGGCTGTTGTGGAGCAGGTTGAGAGCTTCAAGTTCCTTGGTGTCAACATCACCAACAAACTAACATGGTCCAAGCACACCAAGACAGTTGTGAAGAGGGCACGACAAAACCTATTTGCCCTCAGGAGACTGAAAAGATGTGGCATGGGTCCTCAGATCCTCAAAAGGCTCTACAGCTGTACCATTGAGAGCATCCCGACTGGTTGCATCACTGCCTGGTATGGCAACACCTCGGCCTCCGACCGTAAGGCACTATTGAGGGTAGTGCGTACGGCCCAATACATCACTGGGGCCAAGATTCCTGCCATCCAGGACCTCTATACCAGGTGGTGTCAGAGGAAGGCCCTAAAAATTGTCAAAGACTTCCGCGCTCCCTAGTCATAGACTATCCTCTCTGCGGTACCGGAGTGCCAAGTTCAGGTCCAAGACGCTTCTAAACAGCTTCTAGCCCGAAGCCATGAGACTCCTGAACTACTCAAATGGCTACCCAGACTATTTGCATTGCCCCCCCCCGCCTTTTACACTGCTGCTACTCTGTTATTATCTATGCATAGTCACTTTAATAATTCTACCTACATGTAAACTCAGCAAAAAAAGAAACGTCCCTTTTTCAGGACCCTGTCTTTCAAATATAATTCGTAAAATCCAAATAACTTCACAAATCTTCATTGTAAAGGGTTTAAACACTGTTTCCCATGCTTGTTCAATGAACCATAAACAATTAATGAGCATGCATCTGTGGAACGGTCGTTAAGACACTAACAGCTTACAGACGGTAGGCAATTAAGGTCACAGTTATGAAAACTTAGGACACTAAAGAGGCCTTTCTACTGACTCTGAACAACACAAAAAAAAAGATGGCCAGGGTCTCTGCTCATCTGCGTGAACGTGCCTTAGGCATGCTGCAAGGAGGCATGAGGACTGCAGATATGGCCAGGGCACTAAATTTCAATGTCCGTACTGTGAGACGCCTAAGACAGCGCAACAGGGAGGCAGGACGGAACAGCTGTCCTCGCAGTGGCAGACCACGTGTAATAACACCTGCACATGATCAGTACATCCGAACATCACACAGGTACAGAATGGCAACAACAACTGCCCGAGTTACACCAGGAACGCATAATCCCTCCATCAGTGCTCAGACTGTCAGCAATAGGCTGAGAGAGGCTGGACTGAGGGCTTGTAGGCCTGTTGTAAAGCACCAGACATCACCAGACATCACCGGCATCAATGTCGCCTATGGGCACAAACCCACCATTGCTGGACCAGACAGGAATGGCAAAAAGTGGTCTTCACTGACGAGTCTCGGTTTTGTCTCACCAGGGGTGATGGTTGGATTCGCGTTTATCGTCGAAGGAATGAGCGTTACACCAAGGCATGTACTCTGGAGAGGGATCAATTTGGAGGTGGAGGGTCCGTCATGGTCTGGGGCGGTGTGTCACAGCAACATCGGACTGAGCTTGTCATCATTGCAGGCAATCTCAACGCTGTGCGTTACAGGGAAGAAATCCTCCTCCCTCATGTGGTACCCTTCCTGCAGGCTCATCCTGACATGCCCCTCCAGCATGACAATGCCACCAGCCACACTGCTCGTTCTGCGCGTGATTTGCTGCAAGACAGGAATGTCAATGTTCTGCCATGGCCAGCGAAAAGCCAGAATCTCAATCCCATTGAGCACGTCTGGGACATGTTGGATCGGAGGGCTAGGGCCATTCCCCCAAGAAATGTCCGGGAACTTGCAGGTGCCTTGGTGGAAGAGTGGGGTAACATCTCACAGCAAGAACAGGCAAATCTGGTATAGTCCATGAGGAGGAGATGCACTGCAGTACTTAATGCAGCTGGTGGCCACACCAGATACTGACTGTTACTTTTGATTTTGACCTCCCCTTTGTTCAGGGACACATTATTCAATTTCTTTTAGGCACTTCTCTGTGGAACTTGTTCAGTTTATGTCTCAGTTTTTGAATCTTGTTATGTTCATACAAATATAAACACGTTAAGTTTGCTGAAATTAAACACAGTTGACAGTAAGAGGACATTTCTTTTTTTTGCTGAGTTTACATATTACATCAATTACATCGACTAACCGGGTGCCCCTGCACATTGACTCTGTACCGGTACCCCCTATATGTAGCCTTGTTATTTTACTGCTGCTCTTTAATTATTTGTTACTTTTATTTATTTTTCTTATTATTCTTATTATTTTTATTGTTTTAACTGCATTGTCTGTTAAGGGCTTGTAAGTAAGCATTTCACTGTAAGGTCTACACCTGTTGTATTCGGCACGTGACAAATAACATTTGATTTGATATAGAAATACACACAATACACGACCAAAAGTATGTGGACACTTCTCGTCGAAAATCTCATTCCAAAATAATGGGCATTAATATGGAGTTGGTCCCCCCTTTCCTGCTATAACAGCCTCCACTCTTCTGGGAAGGCTTTCCACTAGATGTTGGAACATTGCGGGGACTTGCTTCCATTCAGCCACAAGAGCTCAAGTTTTTCCACACCAATATCAACAAACCATTTCTGTATGGACCTCGCTTTGTGCACAGGGTATTGTCATGCTGAAACAGGAAAGGGCCTTCCCCAAACCTTTGCCACAAAGTTGGAAGCACAGAATCGTCTAGAATGTCATTGTATAATGTAGCGTTACGATTTCCCTTCACTGGAACGAAGAGCCCAAACCATGAAAAACAGCCCCAGACCATTATTCCTCATCCAACTTTACAGTTGGCACTACACATTGGGGCAGGTAGCATTCTCCAGGCATCCACCAAACCCAGATTTGTCCGTTGGACTGCCAGATGGTGAAGCGTGATTCCTCATTCCAGAGAACGTGTTTCCACTACTCCAGAGTCCAATGGCGGCGAGCTTTATACCACTCCAGCTGATACTTGGCATTGCACATGTTGATCTTAGGCTTTTGTGCGGCTGTTCAGCCATGGAAACCCATTTCATGAAGCTCCCGACGAACAGTTATTGTGCTGATGTTGCTTCCAGAGACAGTTTGGAACTCGGTAGTGAATGTTGCAACCGAGGACAGACGATTTTTACTCTGCGGTCCCATTCTGTAAGCTTGTGTGGCTTACCACTTCGCGGCTGAGCCGTTGTTGCTCCTAGACGTTTCCACTTCACAATAGCAGCACTTACAGTTGACCGGGGCAGCTATGACGGTGCCACGTTGAAATTCACTAAGCTCTTCAGTAAGGCCACTGCCAATGTTTGTCTATGGAGATTACATGGCTGTGTGCTAGATTTGATACCTGTCAGCAACTGGTGTGGCTGAAATAGCCGAATCCACTGATTTGAAGGGGTGTCCACATACATTTGTATATATAGTGTGTACAAAAATATAAACGCAACATGTTTCATGAGCTGAAATAAAAAATCCCAGAAATGTTCCAAACGCACAAAAAGGAAATCTTTCTAAAATGTTGTGTACTATTTTTTTTCCATCACTATTAGTGAGCATTTCTCCTTTGCCAAGATAATCCATCCACCTGAAAGGTGTGGCATATCAAGAAGCTGATTAAACAGCATGACCATTACACAGGTGCACCTTGTGCTGGGGCCAATAAAAGGCCACTTTAAAATGTGCAGTTTTGTCACAACACAATGCCACAGATGTCTCAAGTTTTAAGGGAGCGTGCAATTGGCATGCTGACTGCAGGAATGTCCACCAGAGCTGTTGCCAGAGAATTGAATGCTAATTTCTCAACCATAAACTGCCTCCAACGCCTTTTGGCAGTATGTTCAATTTGGCAGTATGTTCAACCAGCCTCACAACCACAGAACACGTGTAACCACGCCAGCTCAGGACCTCTACATCTGGGACTAATAAACTAATTTAAATTGACAGATTTTCTTATAAGAACTGTAATTCAGTAAAATCCTTGAAATGTTTTTTTTTTTTCAGTGTATACAGATATATATATATATATTTACATACACACACTTAGGCTCCCAAGTGGCGCAGCGGTCTAAGGCACTGCATCCCAGTGCAAGAGGCGTCCCTGGTTTGAATCCAGGCTGAATCACATCCGGCCGTGATTGGGAGTCCCATAGGGCGGCACACAATTGGCCCAGCGTCGTCCGGGTTTGGCCGGGGTAGGCTGTCATTGTAAATAAGAATGTGTTCTTAACTGACTTGCCTGGTTGAATAAAATAAAACAATGTGTGTGTGTATGTATGTATGTGATAAAATGTAAAAAAAAAATAAAAAAAAAATGTTTGTACTGCTATTGACAACATTTGCCATATGGGCAAATACAGAAACATGTTTTTTATCAATGTATTGCTACTGATTGTGCCAGCATCAGATACACTGTAGTACATATCCTGCAGGTAGGTGGGTTGTGAAGTAAAGCTGTCTGTTGTGTATCTGGCCTCATACTGGTCTGTTTGCTGGCACTGGTGTGATGTGGTTTAAATAGTGGGTCTGTCTGTAGTGGTTCTGCATGGCTGAGATAAACTGCCCGTCATTCTGGGTCTTTGATTTTCACGCCTGATGCATTCTGATCCCTCCATCCATCCTTGCTTATGATGCTGTTCGGAATGCCCATTACAATAACGTTTATATAAAAATCTTCCTCCATGTTCTCCTCATTTGCTCTTAGTCCCATCCAACACTAACGTTCCACAGACCACATGGTAGTGGTGAGTCGTTAGTGTAGCATCCATCCATGCTGCTCGTCCCTCCAGCCCCACAAGGGGTGCTGTCAGTCTGACGAGGAAAACGGCAGGCGTACCATGATCTCGCCACAGACTCGTCCAAGCAGTGAAGTGGTTTTGCTCTGTCCTCCTGAGAGGACTGGAGGTGTATGGGTGGAGGATGAGGAGGGTTCGAGATAGGGGGTTGCGAGGAGGGGTCTTTGGGTGGTCTGAGAGTCTGTGTTCAGGTGTGTTTTCCCCCCACTCTCTCCCTATATTTAGCAGGCTTTTGGCTTCTCCAGGCCTTTCACAGGAAGCTGTCTTCCACCAGCTCTGAGTCCAGACACATCTCATCCAACAGGCTGATGTCCTCCAGGGTCTCTCCTTCTCTCTTGGCCAGCGTAAAGCTGGAGCCTGTCTCTATGGCACTCTCTTCAGATGTCTGAGAGCTTCACACGACAGAGAGGAACAGGTCAGTGTTACTAAACAGTTAGTGGGAGTGACGGGGTATAGTATACAGGAGGAGGCCATTATTGAAATATAAAGGATATCTATCTCGTTTGCTGGATGTTTGCATTTGGTAAACAGAACTAGCACGTTAGGTTGTAAAACAGTGTTATCAACCTATACCACATATAAGAATGTGAGATTGAAGATACATGTCTGAGATGAAGGTGGTAGCCTACCTGTGGCGGTTCCTCTTGACGTACTCATCATCAGACAGAGGGTCCAGGTCGGGAAGGGGGATAATGTAACCGCTGTCAGAGCTGAGGCGCTGCTCGTCGAAGCCACTCTCCCTGTTCTTCAACTTGTCCTGACTCTTATAGGTTATCCCAATGTAGGCGTCATCACTCTCCACCTGGACCCTGGTCACTGCTGGATGGTCACTCTTCAGGAACTCATGGCTTGCCCTCTCGAAGCACTGCACAACAGAGAGAAAGCCCAATGAACATCAACCTTCATAATGTCTACAGTACCATGCAGAAAACATAGCTATATGTCTAACCATTTTTTAAAAAAACAAGAGTGATGTGCAAGTACATTTTTGGCCTGGAGTACTCAATACTCAGTTATTTACTGCTCTGGTACCTCCCATACAGTACCTCCAAAACAGTAGCATCCCCTTCATAATCACAAAACATAAATCACTTCAACTCATAAATCAATCCTTAAACAGATGTATCAGTTGAACCAGTTAAACCAGCTGTCAGTGGTGTGCGCTCTCACTCAGTCAGCCTGGTGGTGATCTCCCATCCCACCACACCCTAGCCCAGCCAATCAAACCCCAGCCTGAGGTGCTAAAACAGGAGCTAACTCCTCCACTCTCCTGGACCAGAAAAGCAGAATAGTGGGGGAGGAGGAGGTTTGATGTGCCATGTGTGGCGTGCTGTTTAATAGGCTCATTATAGTTAGCCTAGCCGGTGGAGGGGAGGTGGAGGAGAGACCTGGGGCTGCTGCTGCTGCTGACTGCGTCATTACTGTGGTTGGGGCTGGCCACTGACCGCCAGCTGGAGCATTAGCACTCTAATCATCGCCAGAGCTGGGCTTTAATACAACGGAAATGCACAGTACTCAGCGCCCACAGAAACACACTCCACTGGCAGAGCCCACAGAAACACACTCCACTGGCAGCGCCCACAGAAACACACTCCACTGGCAGAGCCCACAGAAACACACTCCACTGGCAGCATTGGGGGAAGTGGTTGGAGTTTGTGAGCCTGGTTTTAGATGAACTTCACTGTGTTAGTACTGTAGAACTATAACAAGCCCCAAGGCTAGGGGGAGCGCACTGGCTAGGAAAAGTGTGAGAAATGGATGGAGAAAGAGGATGGTTGAAGCACTTACAGTGAGGGGTAAAAGTATTTGATCCCCTGCTGATTTTGTACGTTTGCCCACTGACAAAGAAATGAGCAGTCTATAATTTTAATTGTAGGTTTATTTGAACAGTGAGAGACAGAATAACAACAAAAAAAATTGAAAAATGGTATAAATTGATTTGCATTTTAATGAGGGAAATAAGTATTTACCCCCTCTTAATCAGAAAGATTTCTGGCTCCCAGGTGTCTTTTATACAGGTAACGAGCTGAGATTAGGAGCACACTCTTAAAGGGAATGGGCTACAAGACCATCGCCAAGCAGCTTGGTGAGAAGGTGACAACAGTTGGTGCGATTATTCGCAAATGGAAGAAACACAAAATAACTGTCAATCTCCCTCTGCCTGGGGCTCCATGCAAGATCTCACCTCGTGGAGTTGCAATGATCATGAGAACGGTGAGGAATCAGCCCAGAACTACACGGGAGGATCTTGTCAATGATCTCAAGGCAGCTGGGACCATAGTCACCAAGAAAACAATTGGTAACACACTACGCCGTGAAGGACTGAAATCCTGCAGCGCCCGCAAGGTCCCCCTGCTCAAGAAAGCACATATACATGCCCGTCTGAAGTTTGCCAATGAACATCTGAATGATTCAGAGGACAACTGGCTGAAAGTGTTGTGGTCAGATGAGACCAAAATAGAGCTCTTTGGCATCAACTCAACTCGCCATGTTTGGAGGAGGAGGAATGCTGCCTATGACCCCAAGAACACCATCCCCACCGTCAAACATGGAGGTGGAAACATTATGCTTTGGGGGTGTTTTTCTGCTAAGGGGACAGGACAACTTCACCGCATCAAAGGGACGATGGATGGGGCCATGTACCGTCAAATCTTGGGTGAGAACCTCCTTCCCTCAGCCAGGGCATTGAAAATGGGTCGTGGATGGGTATTCCAGCATGACAATGACCCAAAACACACTGCCAAGGCAACAAAGGAGTGGCTCAAGAAGAAGCACATCAAGGTCCTGGAGTGGCCTAGCCAGTCTCCAGACTTTAATCCCATAGAAAATCTGTGGAGGGAGCTGAAGGTTCGAGTTGCCAAACGTCAGCCTCGAAACCTTAATGACTTGGAGAAGATCTGCAAAGAGGAGTGGGACAAAATCCCTCCTGA
This sequence comes from Brachymystax lenok tsinlingensis, assembly GCA_030435695.1. NCBI lineage: Eukaryota > Metazoa > Chordata > Actinopteri > Salmoniformes > Salmonidae > Brachymystax > Brachymystax lenok. Next base: position 27,300,368 of record CM059790.1, on the reverse strand, counting down.
GATGTGTGCAAACCTGGTGGCCAACTACAAGAAACGTCTGACCTCTGTGATTGCCAACAAGGCTTTTGCCACCAAGTACTAAGTCATGTTTTGCAGAGGGGTCAAATACTTATTTCCCTCATTAAAATGCAAATCAATTTATAACATTTTTCACATGCGTTTATCTTGATTTTTTTGTTGTTATTCTGTCTCTCACTGTTCAAATAAACCTACCATTAAAATTATAGACTGATCATTTCTTTGGCAGTGGGCAAACGTACAAAATCAGCAGGGGATCAAATACTTTTTTCCCTCACTGTACTCCCCTCCTGGGTAAAAATAGGATAGGTCAGGTAAGGTAAGGTAAAAGAGGGATGAAACTGATTAAAAAGGACAAGAAACGATAAGAAGGAGGAGTAGGTCCAAACGTTAGAGGTCAGGGTCAGGAATTAAAGAGAGAGGGACATTAGAAAGCAGGTGTGAGGAACCCTGGGAGAGATTGTAAGGGCAGAGGTCATACTGAAGAGACACCCACCCTCTTGTAGCCAGAGGGCAGCAGTGAAGCCACGCTCTCACTCAGACTGAGGAAGGAAGGCCTCTTCTCAGGCTCACTGTTCCAACACTTTACCATCATCTCATACCTGGAGGTGGGAAAACACGCTAGTTAAACAGAGAGAACAGGACAGACAGTACAGGGAGTGAAACGCCATGGTATAACAGTCATGTCATGATATTGTATATCACAGTTTAGTACTGTGTGTTAGACATTTACAGCAGTAGTAGCATTCCATAGTATTTGTTATCAATGTTATCTGATCCAGTGTTTTAAAAAGTGTTTTGGCATAAAAAGTGTTTCAACATAATGTACACAACACAATGTAGAATTATATAAAAAATATATCTACATACACATCAGCGGGGGCATGCTCAGGTTTGGCCATCCTGTAGCCACTCTTGATCTTGTTGTAGAAGCTGGAGTCCACTACCATCCCTGGGTATGGGGTGCCACCTTTAACACAAACACACTGCCATCAGTACACCAGCAAACACCAGTATCACTGTCAACACACTGTATCTACACACTGGTCTGGAGTCAGATGTCTCCTTAACATGCTTCTCAAGATGTGTCTTTGTCACAGATTTGGGGTCAGCTGAGCCTCACCTAGAGAGAAGATCTCCCAGAGGAGGATGCCGTAGGACCAGACATCACTGAGGGTGGTGTACATGTTGTCAAAGATACTCTCAGGAGCCATCCACTTCACTGGCAGGAAGGTCTATGGTCAACACACACAGCAGATGGATCAAACACACTGCACTCATATTATGGACACTACAATAGTGGAACATAATGGAGTGCTAACATGAACAAGCAGGATACATGTCTATGCTTAGGGCACACAAACAGCCAGTACGGTCCTAGATATATACTCACACTGCCTTTGGAGACATAGTTGTTGTCATGCATGATGTCTCTGGCCAGGCCAAAGTCACAGATCTTCACTATCTTCCCCTGAGAGAGCAGGACGTTCCTGGCAGCCAGGTCCCGATGCACACACTGTACCGCAAAACAGACACACAGAGAATTGATTTAATCTCAATTCAAAGTAACCATTTGTATGTTCTCCCTTTCTATGTATTCTTTCTTTCCTCCTCATGTTTTACAGGGTGGCTTCATATTAACAGGCCAGACTAAGAGACAGCCTTGACTGACCACTCCTGGCCAGGGGATATTTAGGGATAATAACTAGGAGGCTGTATGAGGAGCTTATAGCTTCTTTGTACCCAGTGTAATTCCAGCCTACTGGGTGTTCTATATAAAGACCTGGCCTCTCCTGAGCAGTGAGCTCAGCCTTCACAGGGCCGCTTATCACACAACCCCTGATTTAGCCAACCTCTTGGCTTGCACAGCTGTCATCAAGCACAACAGCAGCCCACAACCTGCCTACATCATTACTGTGGTTACCACTGGAACATACAGACGGCAGGGTTGACGTGGCAACGGACCCACTCCCTGTTGTGTACCAACAGAGAGGTCAGAACAAGCTTGCCAGTGGCACTAGCTTCTGCTAAGCCAATGGAATCATGTGACTATCCCTTCCTTCCTTCGTTGCAAAGTCAGGCCAATAAAAGATGGCTATGGCATCCTAGGCTCACTTCTATATCTAGTTGATATATTCTGGAAATTCCCTTGGTCTCTCCTGAGTTAGGTAAATCAGATTTTAGTTTTCTTGCACCTTATTTGTGTAAAAATCTATTAAATGTTGTTAAAGTTGATGTTTGTTTTGTTTCTTTTTACCTATATTTTAATAGGGAAGACATATTGAGACCTAGCTCTCTTTTACAAATGCGCCCTTTATATACACAACATAAATATACACATTACACCCAACCTACATATATACATTAAATACAAAAACACAGTCATGGGAAGCACAAATAAAACATCACAAATGATGCAGAAAAACAGTTACATTCCTCCACAGATAAGTCCCCAATCAATACTTTAAATTGCCTGAACTGCACCAGAACATCAAGATGAAATGCACAGCCTGTTTTTGGTGCCTCTAGGGCAAATCAGAAAGCTGATTAAGGACCTTACTACTGATGAATGAATTTGTTTTTTATGACTCTGTTTTTCTTTCTGCTTACATTTTGTATTTATATTTTGATGTGTGTAATTTCTGTAATTCATCTGTAGAAGAGACCTTGGTCTCAGTATAGCTATTGTATTGTTTGACATTGGCCTGTTATCCCCAGCCCACTGCACTGACCTAACATCATGACCCACTGATCTCCAGTCATTCCCAGCCCTTGGTCCCACTCACGTTCTTAGAGGACAGGAACTCCATGCCTCTGGCCACCTGGTAGGTAAAGCTTAGCAGGTCTGTGGTGCTGAGGCCCTCGTTGCCGTCTTCTGACAGCAGGCTGTCCATCTCATTATCTGGATCGGAAAAACACACATATACAGACATTTAGCTTCAGTCTGTCTATGAGTGAGTGAATAAAGTGTTTGTATGTTTATGTGCATGTAAATATAGAACTGGCTGCTGTAACCTGGCTTTTCCTAATGGAAGGGAGAAATAGGCGTTATTATGTGTCTGCTACAATTACCCTCTCTATATAATTACAGGCTGGACCCCTCAACCAACCCAACCAGAGCGGACTAAAACCCTCCGACTGTGTACTCACCACCCTTCTGTGATGGTGGGTGGTCATATTCAGACCTCTGGATGTCGGAGTACTTGGAGGCATCACTCATCTCCAGCATGGGCACATACTGCGTGGTGTCTGCCTGCTTCATCTCCATGTAGTCCCCTTTACCACTCTCAAAGGACAGAATCACATAGCTGCAGGGAAGGAGGGAGGAGGTTGGTAGAAAGACAACAACCATGGTAGAATCACCATTCTCAAAGGACACCCAATGTATGTCTTGAGGTTCCCCCTACAAAGGGTGCAGTTGATGGTGTGGTCACTTTGAGATGTGGTAATTGTGAGTCATCGTCAACACAGATCAGCAGAGCAGACAGGAGCAGGCTTGCCAATCCAAGTGTTTCCCCCATGCTTGTCTGGACAGAGACTATTAACAGGTACCAAACAACAGTCAAGATTAGGCTGAAAGCCAAGCACCACTTCAGACACAGATTTGATTAGTGGAAGACGCCAGATGACCTCCTCAGCCATGAGGAAGACTGAGGTAGGGTTACGTTATGTTACTGAGAGACTGCAGTAGAGTGCTGCGTCAATGAGACAGAATGACTGAGTGGGGAGAGGGGGAGCAGGGACTGAGGAGGGGGACACATGACATAGGGTGTGTGTGTGCTAGTGTATGTGAGTGTGCGTGCCTGTGTGCGTCCGTGCCTGTGTGGGTCCGTGCCTGTGTGGGTCCGTGCCTGTGTGGGTCCGTGCCTGTGTGCGTCCATGTGTATTTCTGCAGCTGATCCTATGTCTCTTTACCTCCTGCTGCTCTCGTCTGCAGGGTTGACGCCAAAGATGTCCAAGTCTTTCTTGGTCTTCTCTGAGTGCAGGCTGAGGAAGTTCTCTCTGTTCTTGTGCAGGTAGTTGACCAAGTCTCCATAGAAGCAGTACTCAGTGATGATGTAGGTGGGGCCTGCATGGGAACAGAGCAGAGAGAAAGAGACACGAGTGTCAGTCTGCTGGCTAAACTTATCAGAGGCTCATGAAGGCTAAAATCTATGCCAAGAGGGCAAGCCTTTACACTCATAAAAACACTATTAAAATACCACACCCACCATTGGCCCAGAGAGTAATGGCAACCGCCTTTCTTGACTGTCAAAACCATATGTGTGTGTGTGAGCATATCTGCAGTGGTGGAAAAAGTACCCAATGGTTATACTTGAGTAAAAGTAAAGATACCTTAATAGGAAATGACTAGACGGCACCATTTAAATAAAATAAAAATACGGATAGCACACTCCAATACTCAGACATAATTTACAAACGAAGCATTTGTGTTTAGTGAGTTTGGCAGAGGCAGTAGAGATGACCAGGAATGTTCTCTTGATAAGTGTATTCATTGGACCATTTTCCAGTCCAGCTAAGCATTCAAAATGTAATGAGTACTTTTGGGTGTCAGGGAAAATGTATCGAGTAAAAAGTACACTATTTACTTTAGGAATGTAGTGAAGTAAAAGTAAAAGTAAAAGTAGTCAAAATATAAATAGTAAAGTACACAAAATAGTAAAGTAAAGTACCCCAAAAAATTACTTAAGCAGTACTTTAAAGTATTTTTACTTGAGTACTTTACACCACTGCATATCTGTAGGTGTGTGTGCATGTGTGTGTAGTCACCTGACTTGGTGCAAGCCCCCAGCAGGTTGACGATGTTGAGGTGAGGGCCCAGGTGAGTCATGATCTTCAGCTCTGACATCAGGGCCTGTTTCTCACTGGAGCGGGCCGTGGCTGCCATGCCAAACAGACAAACAATAAATCAACCTTCAATCATTCACACCGCTTCTATCGGTCAATCACACACAATCAATTCATTATCAACAAGATCAATCAATGACTGCCATTGTTTCATCAATCACAAAGTAAGCTGTCTGTGGTCAACTCTATAGCTGTCTGTATAGCTGTCTGTGGTCAACTCTATAGCTGTCTGTGGTCAACTTTATAACTGTCTGTTTAGCTGTCTGTGGTCAACTCTATAGCTGTCTGTGATCAATTTTATAACTGTCTGTATAGCTGTCTGTGGTCAACTCTATAGCTGTCTGTGGTCAACTTTATAACTGTCTGTATAGCTGTCTGTGGTCAACTCTATAGCTGTCTGTGGTCAACTTTATAACTGTCTGTTTAGCTGTCTGTGGTCAATTCTATAGCTGTCTGTGGTCAACTCTATAGCTGTCTGTGGTCAACTATATATGTTTGTGGTCAACCCTATAGCTGTCTGTGGTCAACCCTATAGCTGTCTGTGGTCAACTATATCTGTCTGTGGTCAACTTAATAGCTGTCTGTATAGCGGTCTGTGGTCAACTCTATAGCTGTCTGTATAGCTGTCTGTGGTCAACGTTATAGCTGTCTGGTCAACTCTATAGCTGTCTGTGGTCAACTCTATAGCTGTCTGTGGTCAACTCTATAGCTGTCTGTGGTCAACTCTATAGCTGTCTGTAGTCAACTCACGTTTCAGCATCTTCACAGCCACCTTCATGACGGGCTGGGAGCGGCTGAGTCCGTATGCAGTTCCCTCCACCACCTTCCCAAACGCCCCAGAGCCCAGGACACGCCCTGCAGACACACCCGACATGGCACACGATCAGTTAACATGGAGGGTAAACAAATACACAAACATAGACAGACAGGCAAACACACACACACTCTCAAGCACTGACTCTATGCACACACACTGGACTCTACCCACACATTCACACTGACACTCCATCACACAGATACCTAGAAACACAGTACATATGCCCACACAGACACATAACATGCACACACATGCATACTGACGCCACACACACACACACACACACACACACACACACACACACACACACACACACACACACACACACACACACACACACACACACACACACACACACTTTCACACTCACCACATACGCTGCTGCTACTGTCTATCTATCCTGTTGCCTAGTCACCTTACCCCTATCTATATCTACAGTACACAGTTACCTCATTAACCTCGTAACCCTGCACATTGTCTCAGTACTGGTACTCCCTGTATATAGCCATGTTTACTCCTTATTGTTATTCACTGTGTATTTATTCCTTGTGTCACTATTTCTATTTTCTATTTTGTATCTTTATCTTTTACTCTGTATTGTTGGAAAAGGACCCGTAAGTAAGCATTTCACTGTTCGTGTACATCTGTTGTTTACTAAGCATGTGACAAATACAATAACATTTGACTTGACACACACACGTCTGCCAGTTCCCCAGTGAGTCACAACCCAAACCCAGGCAGCACGCCCCAACCTCCCCTGTCTGCCAGCCTCACTTCAAAGACCAGAGGGAGACATCCAGACCAAAGCCTGACTAGAACACGACCACCCAACCATGATGATGTGACACTCTGACCAGAACATGACCACAGTAAGACCACAGAGAGAGCAAGCAGTGCAGTTGGCTCTCACCCAGTACGAGCCCATCGCGAGAGAACTCCCATCTGGAGTCATAGGGCAGCTGCATGGGGTCAACGTAGATGTACTCATGGCCATCAGGGCTCACTGACTCTATCACCCTCCAGCGGATCTCATAGCGAGGCTTCTGTAGGATAGAGGACATAGATAAACAGATCCACACATAGGCTCTAGAGCAGCATTTCCCAACTCCGGTCCTCTAGTCCCCCAACAGTACACATTTTGGTTGTATCCCAGGGCAAACATACCTGATCGAACGCATCGAGAGCTTGATAATTAGTTGACAAGTTGAATTAGGTGTGCTTGTCCGGGGCTACAATTAAAACGTGTACTGTTGGGGGTACTGGAGGACCAGACTTGGGAAACACTGCTCTAAGACAAAGTGTAGGTGAGTGATTTAATGAGTCAATGAGAGGATGCGTTGGTGAGTGAGTGAGCGAGTGTGTGCGTGTGTGAGGGGCAGTGGTGATCTGTTGTACCTGTTTCCAGATAATGACCAGGACAATGAGTGAGATGATGACAATGACCAGCAGCACCAAAACAGCAGCAGTTACAGGCAGCTCAGAGTGGGGGCCTGTTCAGGAGGAGAGCCACCACACACACATGAGATGGAGAGCACAACATGGAGAATACCACAGAGAGAAAACAACATGGAGAAGTCAATGTAAGTCAATATGGGAATGTTAGTTTGACTAATTATCTGAAAAATCCAACATGAGGTCAAATATAAAGAACTTCAACATGGCAATCCAAATACCCTATTTAAATGGTATAGTTCAGCATGGTGCCTCACACCCAATAAACCACGCTAGTGGGGTTTCCAGATTATCAGGACCAAAAGGTCTGCTGAAGGGTTTAGGGAGAGGTGCGGGGTAGGGGGGCACAGCTTGAGGGGCCAAATGTACTAAGTTACCTGGGCTTTACTTTTCACAGTAAAGGTATCCCAGGCTAACACACATCTGCACAATGAAAGTCAGCTGCCCCACCACAGACAATTACCCAGACAACTGCCTCAACACTGACAGCCCAGTCTCTTCAATGCCTATCACACTTCAAGTGTCAAGGGACGCAACTACAGGAAGAAACTAGCTATTAAAATAGGACACTATAGCAGGAAGAAAATATACAGTAGAAGGCAAACTAAGATACTGTGAATCTAGCCACCACACTATGCCAACTATGTATGTTGTACAGGGCCTATAGAAAGTCTGCACCCCCCGTGGATTTCTCCACATTTTATTATGTTACAGAGCGGGATTATAATTGATATAATTGTCATTTTTTTGTCAACGATCTACAGAAAATACTCTGTAATGTCAAAGTGGAAAGAAATGTCAATTTTTTTTTTTAGATGAATGAAACATAAAACACTAATACACCTTGATGAAATAAGTATTCACCCCCCTAAGTTAATACATGTTAGAAACCCCGTTGGCATCGATTACATCTGCGAGTCTTCTTGGGTAAGTCATGAGCGCTTAGCACACCTGGATTGTCCATTGTTCTTTTCAAAATTCTTCAAGCTCTGTCAAGGTGTTGGGTATCATGGCTACACAGCAATTTTCAAGTCTTGCCATAGATATTCAAGCAGATTTAAGTCAAAACTGTAACTTGGCCACTCAGGAAGATTCACTGTTTTCTTGGTACGCAACTCCAGTGTAGATTTGGCTTTGTGTTGTAGGTTATTGTTCTGCTGAAAAGTGAATTCCTCTCTGTGTCTGGTGGAAAGCAGACTGAACCAGGTTTCCTCTAGGATTTTGCCTGTGCTTAGTTCCATTCCGTCTCTTTTTATCCTGAAAATCTCCCCAGTCTTTGCCAATGTCAAGCATACCCATACCATGATGCAGCCACCACCATTCTTGAAGATAAGGAGGCAGTTACTCAGTGATGTGTTGGATTTGCCCCAAACATAAAGCTTTGCATTTAGGCCAAAACGGATGCAGAAAAGTTAATCCATGCGTTTGTCACTAGGTTAAACTGCTGCAATGCTTTACTTTCCGGCTACCCGGATAAAGCACGAAATAAACTTCAGTTAATGCTAAACATGGCTGCTAGAATCTTGACTAGAACCCCAAAATTTGATCATATTACTCCAGTGCTAGCCTCTCTACACTGGCTTCCTGTTAAGGCAAGGGCTGATTTCAAGGTTTTACTGCTAACCTACAAAGCATTACATGGGCTTGCTCCTACCTATCTTTCTGATTTGGTCCTGCCGTACATACCTACACGTACGCTACGGTCACAAGACGCATGCCTCCTTATTGTCCCTAGAATTTCTAAGCAAACAGCTGGAGGCAGGGCTTTCTCCTATAGAGCTCCATTTTTATGGAATGGTCTGCCTATCCATGTGAGAGATGCAGACTCGGTCTCAACCTCTAAGTCTTTATTGAAGACTCATATCTTCAGTAGGTCCTATGATTGAGTGTAGTCTGGCCCAGGAGTGTGAAGGTGAATGGAAAGGCACTGGAGCAACGAACCACCCTTGCTGTCTCTGCCTGGCCGGTTCCCCTCCACTCTGGGATTCTCTGCCTCTAACCCTATTACAGGGGCTGAGTCACTGGCTTACTGGTGCTCTTCCGGGGGGGGATTCTTCCGGGGGATTCTCTCTCTCTCTCTCTCTCTCTCTCTCTCTCTCTCTCTCTCTCTCTCTCTCTCTCTCTCTCTCTCTCTCTCTCTCTCTCTCTCTCTCTCTCTCTCTCTCTCTCTCTCTCTCTCTCTCTCTCTCTCTCTCTCTCTCTCTCTCTCTCTCTCTCTCTCTCTCTCTCTCTCTCTCTCTCTCTCTCTCTCTCTCTCTCTCTCTCTCTCTCTCTCTCTCTCTCTCTCTCTCTCTCTCTCTCTCTCTCTCTCTCTCTCTCTCTCTCTCTCTCCCTGGCCTGATGACTCCTTGATGTCCCGAGTCCACCTGACCGTGCTGCTTCTCCAGTTTCAACTGTTCTGCCTGTTTTATGAACATTTTAAAATATTGTCCATGTTCTGTTATAATCTGCACCCGGCACAGCCAGAAGAGGACTGGCCACCCCTCACAGCCTGGTTCCTCTCTAGGTTTTGGCCTTTCTAGGGCGTTTTTCCTAGCCACCGTGCTTTTACACCTGCATTGCTTGCTGTTTGGGGTTTTAGGCTGGGTTTCTAATTGTGAAATCATTGTGAAATCCCTAAGCAGTTTCCTTCCTGCCCTGCAGCTTAGTTCAGAAGTACGACTGCATCTTTGACATGTCTGGTGGTTTAATACATAATCCACAACATAATTATTAACCTGACCATGCTTAAAGATATATTCAATGTATTATGTGTTATTTTTACACATCTACTGATCACTGTCCTTCTTTAGGAGACTTTGAAAAGCTCCCTGGTTTTATAGTTGAATCTGTGCTTGAAATTCAATACTTGACTGATGGACCTTACAGATGTATGGGAGACAGAAGACAGTGTAGTCATTACAAAATCAAGTCAACCCCTATTATTTCACACAGAGTGAGTCCATATAACTTATTATGTGATTTGTCAAGCCAAATTTGACTTCTGAACTAATTTAGGCTTCCCTAAACAAAGGGGGTGACTACTTATGCAACAATTTCTTTGTTATTACATTTTTATTTGTTTGTAAAAATTTGTAGAATTTTCTTTTCATTTTGACATTATGGAGTATTTTATGTAGATAATATACAGTGGAAGTCGGAGGTTTTACATACACTTTAGCCAAATACATTTAAACTCAGTTTTTCACAATTCCTGACATTTAATCCCAGTAAAAATTCCCTGTTTTAGGTCAGTTAGGATAACCACTTTATTTTAAGAATGTGAAATGTCAGAATAATAGTAGAGAGAATGGTTTATTTCAGCTTGTATTTCTTTCATCATATTCCCAGTGGGTCAGAAGCTTACATACACTCAATTAGTATTTGGTAGCGTTGCCTTTAAATTGTTAACTTGGGTCAAACGTTTCAGGTAACCTTCCACAAGCTTCCCACAATAAGTTGGGTGAATTTTGGCCCATTCTTCCTGACAGAGCTGGTGTAAGTGAGTCAGGTTTGTAGGCCTCCTTGCTCGCACACGCTTTTTCAGTTCTGCCCAAAAATGTTTTATAGGATTGAGGTCAGGGCTTTGTGATGGCCACTCCAATACCTTGACTTTGTGGTCCTTAAGCCATTTTGCCACAACTTTGGAAGTATGCTTGGGGTCATTGTCCATTTGGAAGACCCATTTGCGACAAAGCTTTAACTTCTTGACTGATGTCTTGAGATGTTGCTTCAATATATCCACATAATTTTCCTTCCTCATGATGCCATCTATTTTGTGAAGTGCACCAAACCCTCCTGCAGCAAAGCACCCCACACAACATGATGCTGCCACCCCCGTGCTTCACGGTTGGGATGGTGTTCTTCGGCTTGCAAGCCTCCCCCTTTTTCCTCCAAACATAATGATGGTCATTATGGCCAAACATTTCTTGTTTTGTTTCATCAGACCAGAGGACATTTCTCCAAAAAGTACGATCTTTGTCCCCATGTGCAGTTTCAAACCATAGTCTGGCTTTTATGGCGGTTTTGGAGCAGTGGCTTCTTCCTTGCTGAGCGGCCTTTCAGGTTATGTCGATATAGAACTCATTTTACTGTGGATATAGATACTTTTGTACCTGTTTCCTCCAGCATCTTCACAAGGTCCTTTGCTGTTGTTCTGGGATTGATTTGCACTTTTTGCACCAAAGTACGTTCATCTCTAGGAGACAGAACGTGTCTCCTTCCTGAGCGGTGTGACGGCTGCGTGGTCCCATGGTGTTTATACTTGCGTACTATCGTTTGTACAGATGAACGTGGCACCTTCAGGCGTTTGGAAATTGCTCCCAAGGATGAACCAGACTTGTGGAGGTCTACAATTGTATTTCTGAGGTCTTGGCTGATTTCTTTTGATTTCCCCATGATGTCAAGCAAAGAGGCACTGAGTTTGAAGGTAGGCCTTGAAATAAATCCACAGATACACCTCCAATTGACTCAAATTATGTCAATTAGCCTATCAGAACCTTCTAAAGCCATGACATCATTTTCTGGAATTTTACAAGTTGTTTAAAGGCACAGTCAACTTAGTGTATGTAAACTTCTGACCCACTGGAATTGTGATACAGTGAATTATAAGTTAAATAATCTGTCTGTAAATAATTGTAGGAAAAATTACTTGTGTCATGCACAAAGTAGATGTCCTAACCGACATGCCAAAACTATTTGAAATTTGTGGAGTGGTTGAAAAACAAGTTTTAATGACTCCAACCTAAGTGTATGTAAACTTCCGACTTCACTGTATCTTTTTTTTTTGTACAATTATATCCATTTCAATCCCAGTTTGCACAAAAATGTAAACAAAAAGTTAATGGTGTTTAGACTTTCTATAGGCCCTGTAATTGAGAGAGGAGGTGTGTAATTGTGACTTTGTGAGTGTATGTCTCACCTTGTGACACCAGCTTCACCTCCCTGCTGACGGCGGCCATCTCGTTCCTGGCTAGGCAGCGGACGGCCAGAGTGTTCTCAAGATGCACGAAGAGCACCTGGCTCTCCATCTGGTTGTCCTGATCAAAATGCGCTTCCACAGTGATATCTGTGTCGTTGGTTGGCAGGGGCACCCACTGAGACGAGTCGTTGGCACAGCTGAACAGGGTAGGAAGGAAGAGTAAAGACACGAGACCTGATACCTTGACATTATCACATTGGGCATAGTAGCATATGAAGTGGCAAGATAGAGGTGAACAATGTACAGTAGGTGTATTTGAATTTTAAGGAAGAAAACTGTCTATTGTTGGAGTAAAAGTGAGAGTGAAAGTGAGAGAATGGAGAGATGATGAGGAAGAACGTGGGGTTGTGAGAGGGTATCCTTACTGTTTTATGTTCTTGCAGATGAACCACTCCACCTCAGGAGTGGGCATGCCTCCAGCGATACACACTACAGACTGGCCTGAGGCTGAGCCATGGTGGAGGTCCATCAGGTCCACGATGACTGCAGGTACTGGACACAGACAGAGAAAGAACAGGGGGTCAGACCACAATACAGACAGAGACAGAGGAAGCGAGGAAGAGAGAGAAAAAAAGAGAAATAGAGAAAGGGGGTCAAAGAGAGATGGTTAGAAAGTTATGGGAGTATGGGACCACTGGTGTCAGTGAGATAAAGGTCAATGAAAATTGAGGGGTTGGAGCATTCCTCTGCCTCACCTTTGACCTGCAGGCTGAAGCTGTGGCTGTGGGTCTGGTTCCCGTTCTGCACTCTGATGGTGTAGTTCCCACTGTCCTCCTCCTTGGCCCGGATCAGGGTCAGAACACTCTGGTACCTATAGAGACAAAACACCATGTATGGTTACACTCTAATCTCATGCGCTCGCTGTTAAGTCTGTCATGAGAGACAAGTTCCAATCTAACATCTCACCACACCACACCTTAATAATAGACATCTGAACATCCTAGGTGAACTGGGAACCTGTTATATGCCACAGAGTTTAGTGTGCAGGACAGTGGTTTATCATATCTCTTCAGTCAGTGTTGAGTCATGTCAGAGGAAGTTTCACCTGGTCTCGCTGAGCTGCTGGAGGCTGGTGGTTATCTCAGCCGCCACATAGTTGAGGGGAATGCCATCTTTGAGCCATGTGACCTGGGCGCTGGGGAAGGAGTCGATGTCAGCCCGGAACTCTCTGCTCTCATCCAGGTCTGCTGACTCCTGAGAACTGAACACAGGGCGCAGCGACACAAATGGGCTCTCTGCCAGGACAGAAAATGCAGAGAGAACCATGAATTAAATACGTGCAGGTCACAGCTAGTTAAAACAATCTACCAGTTCAAGCAAGATGATAAACCAATATTATTGAATTGTTACTAGGTTAATAAACAGTGACAAAAATGTACCATAGACAGTGATGGCCAGCTCCTTGGTCTGGCTCTCATTGCTGATGATGTCAGTAATGGAGCAGGCGTAGATGCCGCTGTCTTTGGCTGAGGCCTGGGGGACAGTCATGATGTACTGGATCTCCTGGTCCCTCTTATTCTCACGCACTGACTTCAAGCCACGGTTCACCTGACACACACACACACACACAGGGGACACACAAGTTAGACCCATTTATAGTCAAACAAACAAATGCATTTTCAAATGAATCAATTAATATGCTCTCCAAGAAGAGAGTAATAACTATGTACAGTCTGTGCTGTTGTTTACCAGTCTTCCAGGGTACTTCCAGTGGTCTTCCAGTATCTCAGATCCCCGGGCCACACAGGTGACAGTGATGGTGTCTCCCACCAAGAGAGCAGTCTTCTGGGCCTTCAGCTCCACACGCAGCTCTAACCCACCTGCCCAGCCATGGACGATGTACTCCTCACTGAAGTGCTCCTCTCCATTGATGAGGGCCTTGCAGACATAGGTTCCTGCACTGAAGAAGCCCATGGCGCCCCTCTTGCTGTCGTAGACAGTCATGGGCACGGCCTGCTGGGTATCAGTGTTCACCAGGGTCACATTGGCACTGGGGTCCGACACGCGACACTGGATCTCCATCTCATCGTGACCATTCAGGACGTGGTTGCCAAAGGGCACCAGAGACGGTACAAAGGGCACCTCTGGATCTGAGGGGGTGAGAAGGGGGAATGGTAGGTTTCTAATCATTCAAATTTCTTACATAGATTTAACTCCAACACCACAGTGATGTCTTCCCTATACCTGGCACATATATGTAGATGCTGCTGTCCTCTCCCTCCTCAGTGGAGTTCCCTCTGTTGTAGAAGCAGGTGTAGAAACCAGTGTTTGCCACAGTGGCGTTCTCTACAGTAACCGTGGTGACGAACAGGCCGCTGTTGTCCTCCTTCTGTCTGCTCTGATAGGTAGACGGGCATTTCCCAGGCCAGCTCGGCCTCACCCTTGCAAGTCAGAGTGAAGGGGGTGTGGAGGGGAACAACCATCTCCTCTCTCTGGGGGATCAGCACCGGAGCTGAGGCTGGCTGGAACAGCACCGGGGCGGAGGCTGGAAGGCACACACACAGGCAGACATATGGCCAGATTTAGGATTATCCTGAGATAATACATGCACACTGACACATTCACAATTCCTAACACATTTGAACACATAAATGCATGTTTACACACATGTAAAAGTGCATTTTCACTTGACTTGAAGTTATTCTCACCTTTCACTTTGAGGGTGAAGGAGAACTGGGCAGTGTGAGGGCTGCTGAGGACCATGATGGTGTAGTTACCACTGTCCTCCTCTAGTGGCTGCCGAAGAGTCAGAGTGCTCTGATGCCTGAGAGATGGGCAGAGAACCACTTAGCTCAGTCCAGCACACACCACACAGAGGTCCACAGACACACAAAAAACAGCTTTGCTATAAACAGGTGTTATGATCTTACTGGTTCCCCTCCAGACGGCTGGTCTTGGTGAGGAAGTAGCTGTTCTCAGTGATGGCGATACCGTCTTTCAGCCAGGTGACTTTAGGAGCAGGGAAGGCTTCAATAATGATGGTGAACTCTGTCTCCTCCATCATACTGACAAACTCCACCGCTCCAATCCCACTGTGGTCCAACATCACAAAGGTGTTCTCCTCTACAGAGAGAAGGGGTGGAAAAGACAGGGAAGCAAAGGGAGAGGTAGTGATGAAGAGTGGGGTAAAGTGAGAGTGAGAGAAAGAAGAAGGGGAGCGTGATAGAGAGGGGACACAGAAGGAAGGATGAGAAACAGAAAAATAGAAATGAAATTCTGGCACACATCTGTTGAAGCCATCCCATAAAGGATTGGGGCTGTTGAAGCCATCTCATAAAGCATCCTTTCCCTCTAGCACGTCATACTGACACTGATAGGCAGGATGAATTAACTATACGCTTTTATGTGAATTCAAGGGGACTACTTTTAAAGACTTATTCCAAGAAGTATCAGATGGATCCCAAGTCGTTTCTGTTTAATACATCTACAACTAAGTGGTATTGGTAGTAAAGATTTATGCTGTTGAAGGATAGGCAATGTCTTGAGAGAAATTGACTGGTGATAGACATTGTGCATATGTTTTCAAAATGAGTTTTTGATTGGCCATAAGGAGGTGAGAGTGTACCGAAGACAATGACAGCCACCCTGTTGGCTCTGATCTCTCCACTGAAGTTGTTGCTGATGGAGCACTCATACACCCCACTGTCCTGAGAGGTGGCTGCTGGGATACTGAGGGTGTAGACCACTCTATCAGGCAGAGTCTGTTTCATCTGGACTGCATCCACAGCCTAGATAGAGGAACAAAAGGAAGGAAGATGAAATACACTATAGACACACTCACACACACACACACACACACACGTCTATTCCCATCTCTCTGAAATAAAATATATTGTCTCTATCCTCTTCTCCACCTTTTTACAGGTTTAGAGATTCATTCTGTATGTCAGAGCAGTATGTCTCTCTATCGGTCTGTAAGCTGATGGTGAAAACATGTGCTGGTCCACAGGAAATAAATCAGGACCCCAGGGCCTTTAAATGCCTGTAATTGCAGCTGAGACCAAAGCCAGGAATCAGGAGTCCGGCGCTCTTCTTACCCTAACTGTCTCTGGAAAAGGGCTTAGGGATCCCACCACTAAAACAGACGCTCTGTCACAACGTGCTGAACAGTGCACTCAAAGACAGAGGTGCACACACACACACCAAGACTATCACTTCAGACAATCCACTATCATCTACACTGACACACAAATTTAAATTAACTAAATGTATATTATATCGTCTATATCTGCGGGGCAGGCAGGTTTAGGGTCATTAAATATTGTGTGGATGAAGGGCAGGTGGGTGGCGGGTGAGTTAAATAAAGAGAAAACAATACCTTAAAAAAATCCATAAATGTATAATTCTTGTGCACTTTATATCTATAGGCAACATTGAGGTTTTTCTTTCATTATTTTAGGCTATTTGGCATAAGTGCATAAGCCTAAACTTTACGACATAACTGTATTTGTGGCAAATAGTCTACATGCCAATCGCCAAATGCTTTTGGGAATGGGCAGAAAAGGTTCATGTCAATCTAAGGAGGCAAATAGGATAGTTTATTCAAGAAGAGAAAAGCTGTGAAATGGAGAGTTGAAAATAAAGGGAAGGGAGGGCCAGAAAAGTAATGTTTGGGAAATAATTTGTGAAGTTTTTAGAAAGGATGATAGCGGTGCTGGCAATGTTATGTGGGATGATTGTGAGGCACTATACAAATTCCACAGTCACAAAACGGGACTTTAAATAGGCCTATGGCACGTCAAGGAAACTGTAGCCCATTGTTCAGATGGGTAAATGGAAACTGAAATCTGGACACTGACTGTAGGTCTATAACCTCACACATAGACTTAATATTAACTCCTGCAGAATTAAGCATTTCTTGCAGTAAAACGATACAGCAAATGTAAGCAACATTTGTACTTGGGAACAGGAGTGGAGAAATATGATTTATTTATTTCAGCATCTTGAGAGAATGTGAATATGCAGTTAGATACCGTCTGTAGAGGTGCTACCTTTATCAGCATCATAGTATAACAAGCACATCAAATATGAATACAAGCCAAACTGAAATCGTATCAAAAACATGTTGGGTCATTTTCACAGCTTCTTTTATTTAATTTGGAAATTTTGCACAAAAAAATCTTTCAATTTTTTTTTTGTTATTGCATTTTCTCTAATTGAGGCTGTTCTGAGGGAAAAGGGGGGGGTTGGACAAATATTTTTGCCAACACTAAAGATTTTTTTATTCTGATTTTACAGGGGGTGCTGCAGCACCACTACTTCGCACGGCTATGGGGGTGAGGCCTTGCCTGTTTCCTGGGGTGGAGCCACTGCTGCTGGTAGGGCAGTCCTGGAGGTGCCACACAGGTGATGTTGAAGGGTTCCCCCAGTCTCACTGCCTCTTCGCTGGCCTTCACCTCCACATGGACGTTCTCCATCTCTGTACAGACCACCAGGGGAGGGAGGAGCAATATGGTCAACAGGGACAATATGGTAATCTACAGGCCTCTGCATGGTATCCCCCTCTCTGAGTTCACTGCGGGCTGATGCCATCACATTCTCTCTGTCTGACTACAACTCTGTGAAGTCATCTCCCCGGTACTAATGACATGATGTCATCTCTCTCATGCAGTGAGACCACCTCAGCTCGCTATCTCTCTCGCTATCTCTCTCTCTCTCTCTCTCTCAGTAGTAAACAAGCCCAGGCTGTTAATGGCTGGCCTCAATATCATCCCCCTTTCTGGGCCTAATGCTTATTCAATCATGTCTCTGCTCTAAGGCATGAAAAAAACTATGACAGCTTTTTTGAACCAATGTGATATTAAAACTAAGCAGCACAACCATTTGTCATCAAACAAATCATGCACATCTGGACTCTTACGTTTGTTGGCCTCCACGGTGTAGGTGTCACTGGTCATTGTCATGCCGTTAACGGTGGTCTCACAGATGTACAATCCATCGTCCAGGTTGCCAGTGAAGCCAATCTTGTTCTTATAAACTGAGTCCACCTCTACTCCACTGGGGGCGCTCTTTAGAATGACCTGGGAGTGAGGGTCTGACACCCTGCATGGGATGATGGTTCTATTGGGATAGACTGGGACTAGCATGTGATCTGGCTCCTCAGGCACAAATGGAATCTCAGGATCTGAGGAACAAGGCAAGAACATGGTTGTTTGGTCAAAAAGCTTTCAATATGGGAATTAATATAATAGAATAGATTTACAGAGCATGGATATGACAAACAATTTCACAAAATGTACCTGGGACGAAAACGTATATGAACGCTACGCCATCCTCTTCATCGCCCTCTTTGTCTTGGTATTTGCAGGAGTAATATCCGGTGTGTGTCACGGAAGCGTTGTAGATGAAGAGCGTGGCCGTGTAATATCCAGGCAAAACGAATGTGTCGTCCGGTAGGGGCTCGACCCAAGCAACGTTCCTTTTACCAGTGCAGCTGATGTTGAACACGGAGAGCTGCTCGAGAACAAACTCATCTTCAGTTGATACAATGGTCGGTGTGGCCAGCCCGCGGGTAACTAATGGAAAACACAACAGTTCGCTGAATGTCGATAGTGTTATCAATACAAAACAATGGACAGGTTTGTTTATTTAACAGTGATAAAAACAGGTCGAAAGGAAAAGGCAAGTTAGGTCGCTGGCAAATTATTATCAGGTGATAAGAACCAAGAAACGTTTTTACTTAGTTAAATTAGTTTCTTACCTGATAACAACCAAAACAAGAAAACCCCAATGATGAGACATGTCTTCATTTCATCCATGGTCACGGATGGTTAATTCTGCTGGAAGAGTTTAAATACTTGCACGTCAGACATGGTTCCACCAGATGTTGCAAAAACAACACTAGTATCTGTCTAAGCTTAGATAAAATGCGTTGATTTATGGGAGAAGATACCCCTGTCTCCACTACCTAAGCCTTTTGGAAAACATTGCAATTTAATCAATTAAAATCAATAGAGGGAGTTTTACTGCTCCAGCACAGCAGTAAAACTGAATGGCTCTATCCTGTCTCCAACTGTAGCCTACTGTGGCACCCAGGTCTTGTAAAGCGCACATTGAGTCATCTTGTTGAGCCGGGGTGATGATTGCACTGGTTTGGTCTCAATATATGTTTATAAACGTTGGACATGGTTGAATCAGCAAAGTGGCGCCAACGTCTATTTTTTTTGCCAAGAGGAGCTAGAATTCAATTCAGGCACTGAAGTCGCTAGGGGGCGAAATAGTTCATGTTTCGCCTGCATCAAGCAGTCATCTGTGGGCTGTAACTTATTTCTCCAGCAGGAAAGTTACATTGTTGTTTGTCATTTCGCCGGAAATGGAATAGCCTTTTCTGTGGCAATGGCCAGGTATAGGCCGAGACTACAAACCTGCCAACTGTATTAGGCTACTGTATAAGCCTATAGAGATATAGCAATTGTGCGGTCTAACAGCATCAATCAACACAAATTGTAAGCACTACAAAAGTGTTTAATTAAGTAGAATCGAAACAGAATTTCTGGATTGATTATGATGTTTCAGTTAATAAATATGTTTGCAACTTAAAATCTAGACATGGTTACCATGGCCTTGTAAACCAAGCAACTCGACCCAACTAACTTGTTAGGCTGTTAAAATTAAAGAACTCATCCATCCAGGTTTAATCGTGCTTGCTGTCATGGGTCTGTGGTCAACAGACATTCCCCTGGTACGAGTGTTATCTCTCTGTCTGGTGCGGGGGACCCTGTGTTCGGACCCTGGATTCCATCAATGCACGAGCGGAGAGAGACGCACACAGGCGCGCTCAACTCTGAAACGTATATATACCTACCAGTTTTACTCTAATCTATTCAATAGAACCACTTTGTTTTAACCTAATTTGTGACTATAGGATCATTATTTTAAATGTTCTTCTAATTATAATCTCCCATTGGCTCGATTAAAATACATTATTTTAATCCATAATCAAAATTACTTTTGTCTCAAAACGTTTGCTGCTACTTTTAACAGTGTAGGCCTAAATGATTCATTTGAGGTAGTCAGTCAGCTCTATCTCATCCGGGACTGGCTAATTATCCCTGGCAAATCAAACCCAGGGTTTGAGAGGGACTATAATTAAGAGACCCCTCTCTGAAGAGAAGTCTGTGTGACAAACATTCGCGTGGGAATCCTGATTTATACACTTTGACACGTTTGCGCATATCGTTGTTTCAACTGGCTCCTTTGGTGTAAGGGATTTTCTATTCCAGCCGAGTGTGCAAATTTAGGGCTTGTCAGTCATCTCCTCCTTTTCTCGCCCCAACAAAACACTACAGTCCCAGCAAATGTGAGCCTGCCAAAAGCCTCCTTCTGCTGGGCTTGACACTTTGGAGCAACAGCTGAGAGATGGTTGTTCAGCTCACTGTCCTCCACAGACACTTAAACTGTTAAATTCAATCCCCCATGTGCAGAATTGATTTCCATGGGAATATAGCAGAGAGATGTCTAAAGATTTTGAAATGAAGAGGATGGTAGAGGCATTGGGGCAAGCAATAGCCTAAACTCAAAAATGTCCAAGGCAGTGAGTTTCACGGATGGAAAACTTTAACATTTATATCGAACTTGACTGTTACATTTGTGCAGCGCGCAACTTTATTCCACTGCAATCTTAACAAATATGCATACATATTTGTGCATGTTATATTGGCCATCATTAAATTGCAGTCTAATTATGAAGAATTATCTGGTGCACTGAAATTACATCCAACCAGGAATGGGTTCCACTCTATAGGCTACTATACTTTTTTTAGTGGGTCAAAAAAAATACCCTTCTATCTACATTTGAATTCCGTTCGGCTACAGCTTGCGTCCAATCTCAGCAAGCAAATGGCAAGGCACAATATTCCATTTAATTCCACACATTCCAAGCGCAATAACGAAAACAACTTGAAATCCAATTTCCAATGTGTTTTCCATTAGATGTCAAGGCAGGCAGTAGCATCCCACAATGGACCCTCAGTCCTAGAGGTGACACCTCCAGCTGTGAGGCCGAAATTGAGCGCTTTTATCCAGCCGAGTCAGCGACATCTCTTCGCTGGGCATCCGGAAGTGAGACCAAAAGTTTCATGGAAAACTGAATCCCGTTCAAAGCGTAGTGCATTATGCATAACGCATAGCCTGCAAGCTAATGCATCTTCAAAGTTACAAGAAATTTGGTGTAACGTTTCCACGTAGCGAAATTAGGCTAATGAAAGCCCCCAAAATGTAATGGATGGATCAGTTCAGATTAATAATTTCTTCTCGGTAAAAGTTTTACAATATGGTGCCATCATAATTAGAAGCTAGGCTATTTCGTGAATATTCACTAAGGAGGACAAATTGAACTAGCCTAAAAGTATCCAGTTGGATAACCTTTTTATTTTTGCAGATTTGAAATTCTCTCAATTGATAGGCATATTGAGAAAATACAATTGAGCAAAAACAAAAAATATTTGCTCATTTGTTTTAAATACAAACCTCTTAAATTCCCTTGGATTGTGTGTCCTGATTTTAAATCCCAATATAATGAAACCAGGAGCATAAAAGCGCTCCGGTCGGCTCAGTGGCTCCTCTACTCAATTGTGTTGCAGTGGTAGTAATCCTATGGCCACGATCCTTCACTGTGAGAGCTAGCATATGTGCGCCCCTCCGTCTGCGTCCACCGCCGCGCTCACAATGCGCTTGAGCCACAGAGACCAGTAATTGATTCAATGTTACAGCCCATCCTTCCCAAAAAAAACTAATCATCGGGCTCAAAGTAAATAACTCTCAGGAAATGACCCCCTTCTCCTCCCCTACAGGAGGCTCCAGCTCTGGGCTTCCTTTCAAAATAAGAGTCCTGTTTTATCAGTGAGACTGGAGCGGGACTCTTGCTGGGCAATGATGTAGGAAAGAGGGACAAGGAATAACTACGTACACAAATCCGATATCGAGCGTATTTTCGAAGAAAAGCAAACGATATAACTTATCAAGCGACATTTAAGGATGTTTTCAAATTGATAAAAACATTTCACCATTCCGCAAATACGCAAAGGGAACGTTAAAATGTACAAACAAACATGTTGTTTCATGAGTTAAGATATGATGTATTTGCCTTCTTATAAACATAGGCTACTGTTCGTATACACATATAATTATATGGGAACAATACTTGAATTGAGTTTTGTTCGAACATTAGTGCTCAGTTTATTAGCGCTTTTCAAAACCTGAAACTTGCTAACATGAACGTCCAAGCCTCCATTGCCCACAGGGGGCGCTCCAACACCAGGCACTACACACACAACTCAACTCTCTCTTCCTCTCTCAAGTCAACCACATATTGACTCCATTATATTCTCCAAGAGGGAGGGATTTCCAGTTATTCTTATTTTTGGGGCAAAAACTGAGAAATGTTCGTTATGTTGTTTGTTAGTTGCCCGTTTGGCACACTGTTTCCTCTGTTGTTTGCCGACTATGTGAAGGTGTTTTGTGACCACAGCCCCTTCTCCCCTGGCCCTGAGGCTGGCCTAACAGCTGGGATAAAGGGTCATTATGAATTACCTATCTCACTGCACTCAGGGATGTGGAGCCAGGTCAGCCGACCAGGCCGGTTTTCATGGAGTGTAGCCCCGGGGCTGACCACCCCCAACCCCTCTCTCAGCGGCACTTCCAGCGGTGCCCGGCCCGTCCCGCAGCGCTCCCCTTGCAGAGAAACACATCTCTCCAGTCGCTCAGCGCGATTACTTCCACACGTTCCCTCAGCCGAAGCGCGCAAAAGAACAGTATACCTTGTTCTCCAAACAAAACAAATCTAATTTTAGTGCCTCAAACTGGTAGAGTTCCTTACTGAAGGCTCTCCTCTTATTTTACCCTCTACAACAACACATTCATAACGTCAGGCCAATAAAATAGTACCATTATTTACTTAAAGTTAATTGTCTCTTTGGAATTGTGATTTGTAGTAAGCCTGGACTTACAGTGGGCTATAAAAAAAACTGTTCCAATGCATTGGTGCAAAAATCAGTTGGATACCTATTAGGGTTAGTGTGTTTCTTTCAGATATTTTCCAACTCTGTGAAAGGTCATGCAAGCTGGCCCTTGAGGACGTTGTTTGTGATAACTGGCTCATCTAAGGCACTTTCCAAGTTTCTCGTGTCAACTCATTTCTATCACATTGCGCGCTTTTAAACAAGTACAATGGCGTTTTGTGGATGTGATATGATTACATTTGGATGTTAATTCAGCATTCCACATCTTTAAACAGAGTGGAATGTAATATATGGCACGAATGCGCAACCCAGAGTGACTGTTTAGTATACATCAAATCAAAGCAATTTTTATTTGTCACATGCACCGAATCCAACAGGTGTAGTAGACCTTACCGTGAATTGCTTACATACAAGCCCTTAACCAACAATGCAATTCAAGAAATAGTTAAGCAAATATTTACTAAGTTAACTAAAGTAACACAAGAAAATTACATAACAATAACGAGGCTATATACAGGGTCAATTTGCGGGGGTACAGGTTATTCGAGGTAATTTGTACATGTAGGTAGGGGTAAAGTGACTATGCATAGAAAGTGACTATAGACTATGCATATTGCACACATGTATGCATGCACAAACACACACATGCACACACACACACACACACACACACACACACACACAAACACTTCCTAGCATTACTTAATACATAATTAGGCCTATTACAGTCTACAGTAACAATCCGGAAATATAATTCATGAATTGTGTAGCCCAGTTACCAACTGTTGATCAGGATGGCCACATTCATTGACTGCCAGTAAGAAAAGATGGCCTGCGGAAATTACATACTTCCACTTAGAAGCAAACGTCCACAAGGGGGCATTCAAATGTTTATGGTTTCAACTGGAGGATTTTTGGTATATGTGCCCAAACAGTGGTTTTTTCCCAGACCGGTTTATTGATTAAACCCAGCATCAGTCAAAATTAAGTAGTTTCAGTAGCCTATAATAAGCCCATAGAAATTAATAAGAATAGGCTGTCTGTGGTTACACCACTGTTCCTGCTTTTCTACTGTAACATTGTTACACTAGTGCACCCATATGTTATACTAGGGAAATGGTGTTTCCAAAGCTATAAGGCTAATAATGAGGATGTGTGAAGAGCAAAATCAACAAACTCTGCATATTCAACAAAGTTGCTTTGTGAGAAGGTGTTAAAGTTCACAGACAGCCATTGTTATGTAAATTAGTGCTGAAAAGTACCAGTGACCTGGCTTTGGCCCCGTGAGAGCAGATCCACCGGAGCCATGGCCCGGTAACGCCTCGATCACACCTACAAAGTAATTGGTTAATGGTACACCAGAAGTACATTCATTTCCAATGGAATTCTGCATTTGTCTTGCAGAATTGCATTGCAGAGGCAGTTGTAGTGCGTTCTGTATGGTGCATACATTGAATAGATCAAATCAAATTGTATTTTGTCACATGCGCCGAATACTACAGGTGTAGACCTTACAGTGAAATGCTTACTTACAAGCCCTTAACCAACAATGCAGTTGTAAGAAAAATAAGACTTAACATTTTCTTAACTAAATAAACTAAAGTAAAAAAAAAAAACCACAATAAAATAACAATAGCGAGGCTATATATAAAGGGGGTACCTGTACCGAGTCAATGTGTGGGGTACAGGTTAGTTGAGGTAATTGAGGTAATATGCAAATGTAGGTAGGGGTAAAGTGACTATACATAGATAAAAAAAGCAGTATCAGCAGCATAAAAAAGGGGGGTCAATGCAAATATGTTTTTTATGGCTTGTGGGTAGAAGATTCGGGATGGCAGGAAGCTTTGCCCCAGTGATGTACTGGGCCATACGCATTACCCTATGTAGCGCCTTGCGGTTGGATGCAGAGCAGTTTCCATACCAGGCGATGAAGCAACCAGTCAGGATGCTCTTGATGGTGCAGCCATATAACTGTAGTCCACGATCATCTTCTTTGTCTTGATTACATTGAGGGAGAGTTTGTTGTCCTGGCACCACACTGCCAGGTCTCTGACCTCCTCCCTATAGGCTGTCTCATTGTTATCGGTGATCAGGCCAACCACCGTTGTGTCATCGGCAAACTTAATGATGGTGTTTGAGTCGTGCTTGGCCATGCAGTCGTGGTTGAACAGGGAGAACTGGAGGGGACTAAGCACGCATCATTGAGGGGCCCCTGTGTTAAGGATCAGTGTGGCAGATGTGTTGTTGCATGCCCTTACTACTTGGGGGCGGCCCGTCAGGAAGTCCAGCATCCAGTTGCAGAGGGAGGTGTTTTGTCCCAGGGTCCTTAGCTTAGTGATGAGCTTCGAGGGCACTATGGTGTTGAACACTGAGCTGTAGTTAATGAACAGCATTCTCACGTAGGTTTTCCTTTTGTTCAGGTGGGAAAGGGCAGTGTGGAGTGAAATAGAGTTTGTGTAATCTGTGGATCTGTTGGGGCGGGCGGTATGCGAGCTGGAGTGGGTCTAGGGTTTCTGGAATTATGGTGTTGATGTGAGCCATGACCAGCATTCAAAGACCTTCCTGGCTACAGACATGAGGGCTACGGGTTTGTAGTCATTTTGGCAGGTTACCTTGGTATTCTTGGGCATAGGGACTATGGTGATCTGCTTGAAACATGTTGGTATTACAGACTCGGTCAGGGACAGGTTAAAAATGTCAGGGAAGACACTTGCCAGTTGGTCAGCGCATGCTCTGAGTATACATCCTGGTAATCCATCTGGCCCTGCGGCCTTGTCAATGTTGACCTCTTTAAAGGTCTTACTCACATCGGCTACAGAGAGAGTGATCACATATATTAGTCCGGAACAGCTGTTGCTCTCATTCATGCTTCAGTGTTGCTTGCCTCGAAGCGCGCATAGAAGTAATTTAGCTCGTCTGAAAGGCTTGTCACTGGGCAGCTCGGGGCTGGGCTTTCCTTTGTAGTCTGTAATAGTTTGCAAGCCCTGCCACATCCGGCGAGTGTCAGAGTCGGTGTAGTAGGATTAAATCTTAGTCCTGTATTAACGCTTTGCCTGTTTGATGGTTCGTCGAAGGGCTTAGCGGGATTTCTTATAAACGTCCAGGTTAGAGTCCTGCTCCTTGAAAGTGGCAGCTCTACCCTTAAGCTCAGTGTGGATGTTGCCTGTAATCCATGGCTTCTGTTTGGGGTTTGTACGTACAGTCACTGTGGGGACGACATCATCAATGCACTTATTGATGAAGTGACGGATGTGGTATACTCCTCAATGCCATCAGATGAATCCCGGAACATATTCCAGTCTGTGCTAGCAAAAACGTCTGGTAGCTTAGCATCTGCGTCATCTGACCACTTCCGTATTGAGCGAGTCACTGGTACTTCCTGCTTTAGTTTTTGCTTGTAAGCAGGAGTCAGGAGGATATAATTATGGTCAGATTTGCCAAATGGAGGGTATCAAATTGTATGCGTAGAATGCTTGACAGAAATTGTAACAGAAATGGGAAAATCCTCGATCACACCTACAGCGTCATTGCACAAAATGGTAAGCAGCATCATCTGGATATGTGTGCAACAAAAGTTAAATATTCACCTTGTGCTACCATTTCTGTCAAGCCTTCTATGCATACAATTTGATGCATACATTCAATAGCAGCATTCCATTGAAAATTTATGTACTTTTGGTGTACCAAAACGCAATGACGCTGTCGGTGTGATAGAGGCGTAAGACTCGGGTGCCGGCCTGTGTAGATGGAAACAGAAAAGTCTGAGCCTTTTGGGTAAAACACCGGAAATGAACCAACTATAGAAATGCACCATGGTGAGACTTCTAAACAGCAGTTTAAGAGAGCTCTCCAAGTTCCAAACAGACTGCATTACTTACATGCTGACCACACCGCTCGCGTCACATGCACGAGCGTTGCAAAATAAATGTACACATACATGTTATTCAATCATTGCACCCACACTGCTCACGCGCCTCAGCGAGCGTCTGTGTGGCCAGGCACTAAAATAGAAATAGGTTATATTTGTGACACTCAACGCGCTGCAAGTCTGGCCTCTCCCATCTCCTCATTGGTTTTTAGGAACATATACCCACGTGGGTGATTGAAAGATGAACTGACGTCCACGCTCCAGTCGGTTGTAGTAATGCACCGTAAAGTTGGTTGCCAACAGCCATATAAAGTCCAAAGAAGTAAAAAATAAGCCTGAGGAAGGAGGAGAGATGACGAGAAAGTAATTCGGTTTTCCCGTTTTATCTGTGGATTAATTGTCAGAGTAGAGGACAACCCAATGTTTATATCCCAGGACAAATTAGCTAGCAACAGCAAGCTAGCTAGCTACATTTCCATAAAAGTTTCATGCTTTTCGACCTGTCCCCAAATTAATATAATTGGTTCTGAGTTTGTTTTGATATTTCAACCTGGCGTGTCCTGATCGTGTCTGGTGTGGGGGTACAAAATCAAAATGCGCACGCGATGGTGCACGCACGAAGACAAAAACATTGTTTTATAAACAAAAGTATGTGGTTTCACCCACCCCTGTTGCTGACAGGTGTATAAAATCGAGCACACAGCCATGCAATCTCCATGGACAAACATTGGCAGCAGAATGGCACGTACTTAAGAGCTCAGTGACTTTCAATGTGGCACCATCATAGGATGCCACCTTTCCAACAAGTTAGTTCATCAAATTTCTGCCCTGCTAGAGCTGCTCCGGTCAACTGTAAGTGCTGTTATTGTGAAGTGGAAACATCTAGGAGCAACAAGTGGTAGGCCACACAATATTAACACTACAGCATACAATGAAACTCTAGACAATACTGTGCTTCCAACTTTGTGGCACCAGTTTGGGGAAGGCCCTTTCCTGTTTCAGCACTACAATGCCCCAGTGCACAAAGTGAGGTCCATAGAGAAATGATTTGTTGAGATCTGTGTGGAAGAACTTGACTGCCCTGCACAAAGCCTTGACCTCAACCCCATCGAACACCTTTGGGATGAATTGGAACACCGACTGAGAGCCAGGCCTAATCGCCCAACATCAGTGCCTGACCTCACTAATGCTCTTTTGGCTGAATAGAAGCAAGTCCCCGTAGCAGTGTTCCAACATCTAGTGGAAAGCCGTCCTAGAAGAGTGAAGGCTGTTATAGCAGCAAAGGGGGGACCAACTCCACATTAATGCCCATGATTTTGTAATGAGATGTTCGATGAGTAGGTGTCCACATACTTTTGGCTTGTACGTAAGGTTTTACAGGGATGGGCAACTCTGATGGAGGTGGGGGCCACAAAAAAATCTGAACTCATCATGAGGTGCCGCAATTGCTTGCAAGTCTGTCTACCCACATGTGCATATTGCAATTTTATAACAAATTTCATGCAATTCTACACATTTTTCCATGGGACTGAGAGGAGAATTTGCAGTTTAAAGCTCATTTCCTCTAACTCTATAATTGTTTTGCCATAGGGTGGAGAGAAATATTTACAGTTTTTAAAATGATATATCTGAGGGCCTTCAAAAGGAGGGCCGGGGTCCGCATGCAGCTGCAGGCTGCCATTTGCCTATCCCTGCTATAGAATAGAGCATACCCAATGGTCAATGCATGGTATAGGGCTATCTGTCCCCTCTAGCGCTGTCCAGCGTGCTGAAACGTGGTCTCCCCACTTGGCAAAGAATCAAAGTTGTTGTTGCCACGTCATTTCAACAGCATAAATCAATGTTACAACGTTGATTCAACGTGGAAAACTGATTGGATTTGCAAAACATCATCAACATAAGGGAATTTTGTATTTTTCTCACCCAACTTTTAATATAACTCCAATGATGTGGGGACATTTTTTTTATTGATTTCATGTTGAATTCACGTTAGTTGACAACTCAACCAAATGTAAATCAAAACTAGATGTTTTTTCACAGTGCGCATAGGGTGCAGCACATGCAAACACAAACGTCCTTATCTTAGTATTCTAACAACATGAGAATATGTCGTGTATACATCCTTCTTTGGCTTAAAAGGTTCGTCCAGATGACAGAGTACACAACCTGTAGAGATCTGATTAACTGATATTAATTTACAAGGAAACTTGGGCTTATAGTTACAACCCCCAGTCTATTCTAAAAATATACTCTAAAGGACCTCAAGACATCAACAAATAACTTGTTCATATCAGCCAACATTGATGTTTCACAAACAGCACAGACTTTTGCAAAAAGTACCATGTAGGCTATTTATCCGACATCTATAGGTCTAACTTCACCTCGCTCAGTTGTGTTGATATCTGTTGATGAGTGTTGCTGGGCGGGAGACCTGCATTTGCACGACCAGCGGCAATGACACAGTGAGTTAATTGTTTGCTCAAACCTGGGGGGCAAAAGTCATTATTTTTCTGGGTATTTGCCATCATCCCTTTTTCTTATTTTTACTTTCTCTGAGTTAGGTAACCGACAGTGCCCTGAAAGAGAACATGTTGCCATATGCATTGTTCCTCATTTTCAAAAGGTATTTTGTTATCTTTAAGTTTTGTAAACGTTGGCCTGCAATTGTAAAGCGAAATCATATCTTAATCACTCATAAATCATTTGTCCACAAATGACGGGTTGTGACGCCCATAAGATAAACCCTTTGCAGGTGCCTTTTAGACCTATGAGACCAACCATTCTGCTGGCAGAATGCCTCTTGTGTTAGTTATAGCCTATCACACAGGCTATATGTGGAACAAGGAGGGAAATTATAAGCATTGTTAATTAATCTGCATATTAAGTAGGCTAAAGGTAAGACATTTCTTAGTCATATTATTGGCTAGTTCTAGCGTATTGGTATCTTGTCAGTTCTTCAACACAGTCATTCATCGATACATAGTCTGCATGTAGGCCTTTAATTAATTAATGTATGTTCTATTATCATAACATGCGTTTATAACGCAGAGAACCGGTGAATAATTTCCAGTGAGCTGTTAACAATTGCAACTATTGTGTATCTAAAATAAATTAGACAATACATTCTGAAGTAAATGGATGCTCTTATCCATTTTAATTAAAATGACAGATATTTTCAGTCATTTAAAAATGTTAGATATGCACATGACAAATTATTGAATTACTCGCAAATTTAGCAACATTCTATATACGCACAAGACAAAGAATTTAATAGCTCGCAAATTCAAATTGTAAACTGTCCTTCCAGCCACAGCATAGGCCTAACGTAGGCTATAAAGTTTAAGCACATATAGGCCTATCATTTTATAGACAAGTGAAACAAATAATCTGGATTTCAAACCCAGGGTCATATACTGCTATCCTAACGTTTTATCAATCCTTATTGGAAGACTCCGGTTCATGGTGGTCAGAGGGGCTTCGTTTTTTCGTTTCTTCTTTTTTCCACTTCATCCGCCGGTTCTGGAACCAGATTTTGATGTGTCTCTCTGTCAGTTTAAGTGTGGTGGCTAGTTCGTATCTGCGAGGCCTGGATATATACTTGTTAAAGAGGAACTCCTTCTCCAGCTCCAATAACTGAGCCCGGCTATACGCGGTGCGGCTCCGCTTGTATTCGTCCCCGTTCTGGGAATAACCACCTTAAATTAAAAGATACATACATATAAAAGGTGTGTCGTTAGTTGTTCAGTTAATTTATCTCGACTTTGTTAGCATTTTCACGCTAATGCTATAACCTTGTTATTCCAGGTTAGGCCAAGTTTTGAGGCCTTGTGAAACCTTTTCTCCCATCTCATTATTTTACCTGTCAGATAAAATCGCTTCACAACTATGCATATTATAAAGTAGCACCTATAAAGTAGCCTGCTCACCTGGGAGTGATTGGTATGAGTGAACTCTGGAGCTCCTCATCCAGGGGAATGGCACTTGTGCCGGGAACTCTCCCTCCACCACTTGGCTGTCTCCTGGATGGCAGCCGTTTGGTACACGACCCTGACCTGTCAGGTATTCCTGTTGATGGGTCTGTGTCTGAACAGGCCTCGAGTACTGACATGGAGGTAGATCGTAGGGCAGTAAAGTCCCCTTGCTCCGGTGTTCGACAGAGGCAGAAGGGGGCATGGGGATCCGTACCTGCTCGGTGTTACCGCTGTAGCGACAGGAGGGCGGGTTATAGTCATACTCTTCCGGTGACTGCAGTTGGAAGCGCCCACCGTCATAGTAAATATCCGAGGTATCCATTATTGAGCAGATTTTCCCAGCGATAATTTTAACAGGATGTCCATGTACGTCCCTGCAATATATCCTTCAAGTGAGGCCACAACTTGGAGTGCACCTATGAGTGAATACCTAGCCCTAGTCACGTGACTGACACAACTCATAACTGGCTAAGGGCCAGATTGACCAAAGTTTGCACTGGTGCAAAGTTGAACCTGTTATTTCCAGAGGGGAATGAAGCACAAACAAAAGAGAAAACATTAAACTTACTTTATCCTCATCTTTAACCTGAAACATGAAACCTTTCGATCTTTTAACCTATTTCTTAGGTAACCGGTGCAAACTTTGGAGCACTACAAACGCTTATGGTTACATAAACCCACCATGTTCCATATTTACTGAATGAAATAATATTTATATTTACATAAATATTATTTCGACAAGGACAGATTATTGGAGGCACACAACGTTTCTATTGTGTCAGGTGGAATTACACAGAAGTATATTCAAATGCATGAGTTCAATTTGACTTGTGGCATGGCATGTACTTCGGCCACCTTTCGTAATCAAATGGGTGTATAATTTATTTCCTTTGTAAATATGTAAAGCTGTCATTCTGGCTTAGCTGATAAAATAACACTGGCTGCTTTTATGGAACTACTTGAAACATATGTAAGTAGGGCAGTGATTAGTAATGCTGTTACACACAGACACAGACACTCACACACAGACACACACACACACACGCACGTGCCATTATGATAGTGATACAACTGAATCGAATAATTGGCCTATAACATCTCTATAATGCGGTGGTATAGTTATTCATAAGTCACTTGAGCTAAGCCTATATTACTCTCCATAAAAAACATGTGTTTAAGATATCATTATTATTTTGCATGGGTCTCCAATTTGAGCTTTGTGAAATGTATGTATATTTCAAGGATATATCATCATATTCAGTTCATTGTCCTCTATTTCGGAGAGCGATATTCATTAATTCAGCTACTAAATTCAGTTGATGATTTACGCTCTAACCCAACAAAATAATGGATTTTAAAGTGGTTGACATTTTAGAAAAGGCCTATTCTGAAGAGCATGACAAAAGCTCATGGCACATATTGTGTGGTGACCGGGCTCCCACTAGATTATGTCACCAAAGACCGCATTGACGGGGCACGTGTCCAGAATTCACAGTTTCATCATCATTTGAAACAAGCAACTCACCGGACACTCCTGGACCCCTGCATTTACCAGGGTGGGATGATTCATCGCTAC
The DNA here is from genome assembly GCA_030435695.1 of Brachymystax lenok tsinlingensis. Taxonomy (NCBI): domain Eukaryota; kingdom Metazoa; phylum Chordata; class Actinopteri; order Salmoniformes; family Salmonidae; genus Brachymystax; species Brachymystax lenok. The sequence goes on along the minus strand of CM059790.1, from coordinate 27,267,900 downwards.
TCGAAGCACTTGGACTCAGAAGAGAGGGTTGTCACAATTATCGAGGGCCAAAATTGTACTTGCAGATTCATGACCAAAGCAGAGGTCTCCGCAGGCAAAGACAAAACTTTTTCTCTCCTTTTCTCATTGACACTTGAGTTTGCTCTTATATCTCCACACGAGACAGCAGCTGCACGCTGGTGAAAAGCAGTCGTATTAATTGTCTTTTGTAATGCGTAATTGCCACATTTTCAATAGTAATTATATCGTCTTTGGAGTGCTGGTTTTGGTGACTATTGTATTTGAACAGGCCTCATACCTCATCCAAAGTAACAATGTCTCAATTTTACATTCCACAATATTTTGGGGTGAGTGACGGTTTAGGCTTTAGACCTATACTTGCATTACTTTTCTATTAAGACATTTTATAAATCGACCATGCAAAGGAAAAGTATGAAAGTCATGCCACACGAATTGGGGCAACTGCATCAGGCTATTGCTTTTCTTTAGATTTTAGCCAAAAACGCGAGTGTTTTTGAGAGTTTACTTTGTCTCCCCAGCTAGTCTTGCCATGGCCTGAAGGGATAATACACATGAGCTTCAGGCTATTATACCGGACTGACAGTTCGAGGTCAGGGCCCGTCGGTCTGAAAAGGGGGGAGACTTTCCCAAAACTGCAGTTAGCTCCATTGTCAATCGGTTTTAATGGGCCGGTGGTCTTTCACTTTCACACCTGCGAGGGGTAAAATCTAATTCGATTAATAGGAACTTCAATATATATTCATTAGGTGGCTTTCGCTCAATAATATACGATCACCAGCGGGATGTGAAAAGAGACCATTTATTCCTGATCTGAATGGGCCTGCGTGGGACCAAAACTTCACCTGCTTCCCCTCTCAATTAGGAATGTATCCCAAACTCCGACTGAAACGAGTTAAATTAACCGTTAGCTAATTTCCTATCGCCCTTCTTACGCAGTCCTTCTATTTCAGCATGCCCCCTCAATTTACCATAAGTTGAAAGGTTCAACTAGTGCTTAATGAAACAGTGACTAAATCGTTCTCTCGCGCTCAGAGGAACCCTGTAGCTGTCTCTTCAAAGGCCGCAGAGTCTGCAGCCGTCGGGGGTCCACTGCTAAATGCGAGTCCCAAGACAGGACAATCTAACCTGTCAAAGCCTTTGCCCAGTTCTATATATCCTTGTTCTGTGGTTTCGAAGGAATTGCAGGATAATCAGCCAACGTGGGACTGAAACTGCAATTAAACTCATTTTGGACAAGCAAAATCTCTTCAAAAGCGAACATAACATGGATGATGGAGGCTATTACCCCGGTTTAGCCCCGGGCTTAATCGGGTAGGGCTTTGTGGGCAGGATACATTATGGGCCTAGTACTTCATATAGCCTCTAAATAAAGTCCAGGTATCAATAATAACGTCACAATAATGATGGTGTTAATAATAGTAACAATACTACCACTAATAATAATAGCATCATCATTATAATAACTAATGTAGGCTACTTAAAACAAATGGAAATACATTTTTTTTTATTCGGCTCTATTTCATTTCAGATTACAATTTTTTAAAATGTTATTAGGCATACGTTTATTAGAGTCTGAGTTTAAATATGGTCAGTATCGGTTAGGCTACATGTTCGTTTTTCTCTAACGCTATTATGTGTTATGACCTTTCATAATTAGCCATTTTGGCTAATTTAATAATAATGGATCTAATATAATAATCTAAAACTGACCCTCTAAAGTTATGCTTTTAGCCATTAGGGATATCATAGGAACCATAGGCCACAGCTTTTATATTCTGACTATTTTTCTTTTCCGCTTATGATTGGGGGGATGGGAGTGTGTTTGTGTGTGTGTGAGAGAGAGATAGAGAGAGAGAGTTGTTAAGTATAGACAACATCAACGTAACTTTTTAATTAAGTGCCAGTATAGTTCATTAACAGGTAATGCACTCCTTGCTGACATCTTTTATCAACCTGTTACCTAATCAGAGAGGGACTCAATATAACATGTAACATAGCTAACCCGAGCAGGACACTGCCAAAGCCAGCCCTAGGAAGAGACAGAAAATGTCAAGATTTATAAAACTATTAATCTATTCTTGATCATCTTAAAAAGAGTACAGTATATGCATCTGGCTGTAAATGAGGGTAAACGTCATAATACTGTTTATATTAGTGTCTCTGATCACCTGCATATGATGACATTAATGTGTCCCTTGAAATGGTCTCAAGAGAAAATTCGTGTAATTATTATATTAAATTGACTATTTCCTCAAATACAGACTCAACGTTGATTTCTTGACAATTCTATCAATCAAACACAAAAGCTCAAACAATAGCCTTTAAGAATCGAATCAAAGATCCACCTGCCAACCGGTCAGAAAACGTAGCACATCCATTTTTGTCTGAGATACAACTCACCAATGTTTTATTAAAATAAATACAAATATACATATTATTTACATAATAGTCTACTATGCACATACACATTCACGTGGATAAATCAGATGTGAAACAGAGTAGATCAACGGCCGTCATAGCCACATCGGATAAATATGATATTTATCTAATCACATGGAAGAGGAAAGATTACCAAGCATTGTATGACAACTACTGAGGATGTACAACTTTGACGTTGGTTGAACCCTGAATGATATAACATTACATTTATGTTTCTAAATGTTTTAACAAATAAAACATGTATTCACAATTTGTTCATATTTATCAGTCAACATATAACGAAGGACACATATGCCTACACGATTTAACCAGGGGGAACCAAAGATATTCCCAATACTTCTTCTCAGACTGGAAGTAGCACATCATGGCCGTGAGATCGTCTGGTATTGCTGAATCCGTGTTGAACCAGGGTAGACTATGCCAGTAGTGTAATGGAAGTATGTATAGTGTGAGATGGCCTCAGATTGGGGAGATCTCTTTCTCCTCTGACGCTGATGCAGGGGATAAAGATTCCTCGTCCTCAGACCTCGGGTAGTCCGTGTGACCACTTGCGCACTTGCAACCGTTGTGCGCGCTCCTCTGTGTGCCCTTGCCCTCCTTCTTGTGTTTCACCCTCCGGTTCTGGAACCAGATTTTCACCTGTTTCTCCGAGAGGTTCAGATAAGTCGCAATTTCGATTCTTCTGAGACGGGAAAGATACATGTTGGAGGAGAACTCTCTCTCCAGTTCCAATAGTTGCGTGCTGGTGAAAGCCGTACGCATCCTTTTGCCATTCTGGATGTGATTGCTCTCAGAGGCGCCTGATGGAGACAGCACAACGATTTAGCCACATCATAGTTCTACATACTTAATGCAAGAAATGGCATTGGTTTTACTGTGTTTAATTGCGCGTAATTGGATAGACTAATGCGAAATAACAAACATTATAATGTTTGTTATTTCGTATTTGTTATTTCGTACTAGTCTATTCAATTACGCATCATATATGTGGTGCAATTAAGATTAAGGTTGCTCTAATGTCAAAGGTTGAGTTGGCAGGTTGTTACATTGCGTTGAATTGAAGATACAGGTGGTCAGAGAGCACAACATATTCTTACCTATGGAGAGACAATGGTATCTCCTGGGGTCAGTGACGCTGTACGTAGGCGTGCAGACAGGTGCGTGTCCCAGCGCCGGAGACTGTTGGTGGTGTGATATCCTCTGACAATATTGGGGCTCGGATCCCGGGAACTGACTCTTCAGCATCGAAATGCCGCCGCGGGGAGAGTGGAGGTGGGACGTGACGCAAACCGGGCAGACGCAGAAAGTGCCGGTCTTCCTGGATGGGCACACCGGCGCGTTGACCGTCATCATGGTGGGCGAATGCATGCTGATGGGGATGAAGAAGTCTTGTCCGGGATGCTCGTTTAGAGGCGCGGGTCGCACGGTGTCCTTGATAATCAAAGAGTCGACATAAAAGGATCTAGACATGGCTGCAGAACGATAAGCGGTCAGTCAGTATTGGTCCTTGCTCAAGATGTTGACCGTTTCTCATCTGAAGCCCTCAGGATATCGGAAGGTGCTTATGTTTGATGGTTAAACAAAAGGGACCCCGGAGAGGGCTGGCCCTAGCGTCACCCACGTGCGCAGCCGGCTCCAAGGGCTTCTGTAATACTGCAAGTGGCTCAAACCACGTGTTTTCTCAGAGAACTTCCAATCAAAATCTTAAAATTCGCTCATTTTACCCCCAATATAGTGAAAAGTAATGTTAATAACAAGTCACTCAAAAAAAATAATATGAGTAGATAAACAAAGTTTATCTATACAATCATTAGCTGCCTGAGACAATAGTGCCCACATCTCATGCAATATATTGTTGCTGTGCGGTAATGTAATTTGATGAAGAAAATTATATTAAAAAATATAAAAATCCATATTTTATCTAAACAACAATCCGATTTTAAATTAATTTAAACGGTTGCCTTGATTAAGGAATAGTAACTGTGAGACCCCTCCTTTTGCCCCCAGAACAAAGCCTAAATTCGTCGGCCGATGGAGTCTACAAGGTATCGAAGGGTTCTACAGGGATGCTGGCCCATGTTGACTCCAATGCTTCCCACAGTTGTGTCCAGTTGGCTGGATGTCCTTTGGGTGGTGGACCATTGTTGATACACATGGAAAACTGTTAAGCTTGAAAACCCCAGCAGCATTGCAGTTCTTGACACAAACCAGTGCGACTGGCACCTACTACCATACTTCCTACAAAGACACTTAAATCTTTTGTCTTGCCCATTAATCTTCTGAATGGCACACATGCACAATCCATGTCTCAATTGTCTCGAGGCTTAAAAATCATTCTTTAACCTGTCTACTCTCCTTCATCTACACTGATTGAAGTGGATTTAACAAGTGACATCAATAAGGGATCATATAGCTTTCACCTGGATTCACCTGATCAGTCTGTGCCATGGAAAGAGCAGGTGTCCTTAATGTTTTGTACAGTCAGTGTATATGGTCAATTCAGACGTAACATTGATGTGCCCCAAAAATTGTCTGTACACCTATTCATGATCGATTCAAAGGTTAACTGTGACCGATAGGCTACATATATTCATATAACAGTAGGTAGGTCTATAGCTAAAATTGATCACAAGCATCTGCAATAGCCTATTTGAGTTGAAAGCCCCATACCCCATACCAATCTATATTATCATATCAATTCATCTCCAGCCTCTGAATATACTGTAGCTCTCAGCAAACGCACATACAAAACACATGCATTATCTACAATCTGAGCAGTTGCCTTGGGTAGCCTATGGGTGATGGTTCTTGTACTGTTTGTTACCAGACTTGATCGTCCATAACACTGTTGGCCTAAACAATGAGCTCTCTATTAGCAGGGATTCAAACCAGCGTAAGCCTCCAGTTGGTTATTCGTTTCATTTAAAATCCCAAGTAATTAGCAAACTATGCTTAGATAATTACTTTATAATTGACATAATTGTATGGCCCAAGCCTTGTATATTGTGACAAAAGGAGTCAATCTACTTTTATGTGTGAGTTGTAAATATCGTTACTACCTGGACTAAATATAATTGCAGTATAATTATACCCTGGATGCGTCCGTTTGGTAAAGATTTCAGGTCCAGCAATTAAAGCATTATGAATGCCTCTGTCTGGGTTGTGACTATTTGATAGCGATTAGAATTCAATTAGAACGTGTTTATTACGCTTAGTTTCTGCCGGGTAAACAGGCAGCTATTTCAGAAATGCGTTAATCCCTTATCTTGTGATAATAATTAGCGAGTTTGATCTCCAGGCGGGTCACCAGTGGGTTTACCTTCTACTTTCATCTGCGGACTAACGCCTCGAACCTCCAGACAGAGCGCATGGAAGCGAGCGGCGTGTACGGTTTCCGAGGTTTAATTTGCAAACATTACAAACATAAACATCCATTCAGTCTCTTGAGCAATGGACAAGTATGCATACAAGAGTTCAGTTTATGGATTGCAATATTGAGGTAAAACTGGACTATAAACCGCACTACGTTGGCTCTACATTTTCCAATGAAACTAGGCCTATATATCCAAGATCATACAATTATATTTTTACGGGATTTACAACGGTTTGCTCTACGTGTAAATTAGCCTTATAAGGGTAGGGGACATGGTCAATTCGTTGTCTGTTTTTTTCTGCTTAATTTGGGAAAGCAACCAGTGGGTGACCAGTGCTCATACGATTTTAATTGGCATCTTTAAACGAATTAGAATATGACTTAATACAGGTATAAATGACAGAAAACAAACACGTCTGTCACGCAGACTGTAATTGCTATAATAAAGTGAACACAGTGTATGACAGGAGAAGCGCAATGGGTTGTTATGGTACGGAGAACAGTTTCCAGAGAGGGGAGGGGGGTGAACAAACCAGGCGGAATGATGTGTGACGCGCGCCCTCATCACACCATCCTAGCTCCAATATTATTTTTCCATAATTCTGCACGATAAAATTTCATTGTCTATTAAGTAATCCCACAAATGAGATCCTTTATGAGGCTATAATGAGCTCTAATTGCTACGACCAGTCGAGCCACGTGGAAGGGTTTAGCAGGCATTAAGCCGTCGGGTACAGAGCACAGGCTGTTACCTAGCCATTACTTTCATAATTCAAGAAGAAAATTAGTCCATTTAAGGTAAAACTCCTTTGATTCTTTTTATTCTGCTTGGGGTGACAGGACTACAGCTTTGTCCGCTTCAGTTAAAAAGCGGCTGCATCAAATGGGACCGTTACCAAATTACCCCCTTAAAAACGAAACGTCTGAGTTTGAAAAGAATGTCAGAAATCCATAAAGCTCAGAGGGCCCCACTGGAATGAGTTCCCTCTCCCATGTTGTGTGCAAACCATATAATAATTCAGCAGTTACTCCATTCAGCCCCATTCAAGTCATGTTGATGTGGCAATTAATCATGTGCCCATTAATTATAATGAAGATCAAATTTATAATAAATCACACTTTAGGAATTAATGCACACTGCTTAGTCCTCCACGTATTAGCTGTTGATAATTTCCTTGTTAGTGGGAAGATAAACCACGTCTAAAGTTAGGCTGTTAGTTATTAGGGATGCCATAAGAACAGGTTTCTATTCTGACAATAATTTTCTTATCTTATGAGGGAGTGGGGTGGAGAGTGTGCTTTGAGTTACTCTGAAACAAAAACACACAAACGTGTTAATGTGCTTTGCTGAGGCAGCCCCCTCTCATTCACAGTCCATATTATACCGTGAAGAAGTCCATTAATGTTTTGTTGAACAAGCGTCATTAACTTGTTGTATCAACGCCTTTTTACAAAAGTTGCATTGTTGCACAGGGCCGGCTTGCGGCCCATCATGGCCAATACAGTGGGTGATTTCCTCCTTTATTAGTAACCAGGCAACAGATCCTGAATACCAAAACTGAATAGAAACACTCGGGTCCTCAATATAGTTTTCAATGGCGATGGAAAAATGAACAATGATCCTGCAGACAACATAATGCCACGCAGTGACTTTTCATTTACAATTATCTCGTTCATGTGAATAGCAGCTGCAGTGGCTACTCTCCATCTCATGGGTTTCAGAGAAAAGAGAGAGTGAGAGAAAGAGCCAGTAGGAGAAGTTGAATAGGATTCTGCAGGAGTCATAGTCCCACTCAATGTGGAATCTAATTTATATCTCAATTAATAATTCGATCTCTATGCAAAAAGTTAGAAAGTTAGAAATAAAAACGTTTTTTCTTTAAGTGCATCAAACCATCCATCAGTTTATGCTATGCGAGAGAATTTGGGATATTTCGGTGCACAGAACATCAGATAAAAGTTAAATGTAGAGCTAAACCCTGAATAACAATTTTACATCTGCATTGCTTGCTGTTTGGAGTTTTAGGCTGGGTTTCTGTATAGCACTTAGTGACAGGCTGATGTAAGAAGGGCTTTATAATTGAATAACAAAATAAGGGTTTTGCTCTTCATTCAGAATTGTCAAACCTGGAACTTGTAGGCCTACTCTGGCAAACCATTTCTAATAGGCGATATAAGGCTTTATTCACTGTTTTACCCTACATTTAAATAGAAAACACCATTCCAGACAATCCTCCTCAGGACAGTGACACCCACAAAACTGGGTGAGCCTTGTGAACCAAGCCACTTACAGGCCCTCATTGTTGGCCGAAGAGATGCGCTTGGCTCCCACTAATTAGAGCAACGTTTCTAGCTCTCACCGAGCTGCTTAGCCGAGACACTCGAGACTGAAGTGTGTCCGTCAGGCAAGAAGTGTCTGGACGTCCACACAAACAAACACAGAAATATGTCTGCGTTTCAATACCATGCTCAATTAAGGAGAGTCTAGAAAACGAGATAAATACCAACCGATGGTTGCCTTCTCTCTTCCCCTTATTAGGTCCCTCGTCCCCCTCTCTGCCTCTTCTCTTCCCCTTATTAGGGCCCTAGTCCCCCTCTCTGCCTCCTCTCTTCCCATTATTAGGGCCCTGGTCCCTCTCTCTGTCTCCTCTCTTCCTTCTAACAGACTAAGCAAATAGTCATTACTGAGCCAAAATGAACTACAGAAAATAAAATAGCCCTTATAGCAATTTCCTCTTGCTTGAGTTGGCAAATAAAAGTTCTGAATATTCATCCTCATTTTGATCAGAAGATATTTCAGATGTTGCCCTGTGATGCTTCTCTGTTCTGTCATCACTGTTGCTGTTAATGGTTATTGTTGTCTGCCTTTGGGAACTTATTATTGGGGACATGCACTCTCTTACTGGTCACTCTGGACATCAAGACGCTGTTTTTTAATGGGTGGTCTTTTACTAAAGCAGCTACATTGTTGAAGCCTGCCTCTGTACACCATACACCAAACATTTCGTCTCTCCTATTTCCTGCCACCAAAACACACAATCACATAATATGCACAATTTGTGTAATAGAGACAACCTTTGTCTTTGCGTCCATGGAGAGCAAAAATAATAGTTACACAATCAATGTATTAATTTATAGCAGTGATGATCAGTTTTCATTTTCTCTATTATTTATAGTCATGGCAATTTCTTGGCCTAGACAGTGGGGTGGTATTATTGAACCGCCATGCTCTGAGTATTCTACAGTGGGTTGTTCACAAGTTCAACATAGATGCATGTCTGAATTTCACCCTTACAGGTTCTCAGCCATTCCCCCTCTTGTCAAGCACCTGCCCCACAACAAGAGGATGATTCTGACTTCCTGCTTGGCTTTGAACCAATAAATGTATCCCAGAGTGAGTGATGGTTCTCCTATCCGTCTAGTTACCCCACCCATCTTTCCCAGAACATAAAAGAGGTGATATTGTAACCGTTTTCTCCTTCTGAAAGGGGAAATCCCTAGGATTGAGCTTGTGTGCTGGAGCGGAAGCAGTCTGGAATGTGTGGCCAGGCCATGTCTTTTGTCACCAGGCCTCGGCTGAATAGGCATGGGGTACAATCTGCTCCTGTGGGCTCAGGAAAAGCCTATAGCCAGCTGATGGAAGCCTTCACTCTTACACCTTTTATAGCATCCTACACCTGTCAATCATTTAGTCCTGTCATATACAAAGGTTTCCTTAATGATCAGTCAGTTGTTATGCTGGGGGATCGTACAAATAAAAAGACAAAGGATTAGCACAAAATTATTGATTATAATATGTCAAATCTTTTAGGCATTTTCAGTCTGTATCGTAGTGAATAGAACGCCCATTACTGGGATTTAGAGGATGTTTTCAAGGGCAGGCGAATGCTCTGGTGATTCAGGCTCTTGTGATGTTTGGCAAATTGACACAATAGGCTTTGATGAGGAGGAAGTTTTATTTATTTCTAAATAAATAATTTATCTTTCTGATTTATTTTTCTTTCAGTGCAGTTTCCCATCCTCAGACAAACTATTGATTGGATAACATGTCAGCCTCATCCAGAGAAGTGTTTGTCGTTATGCTGATGTTCATCATTGCCAGTTAGTGTCCACTACCATGTCCCTTCAACCACATCCCAGGCCTTCACACAGGCAGGCAACACAACTATATCTGAGGCAAATGAGAGGAGAGGCCATACATCCCTAGTCTCCTAATGACCCTTCACCCATCTGGATGGGCAAAGTCACACATCTCTTAATTGAGATTGTGTCTGCATTTTTCCACCTATTATCCACTGTGTTATTCTAATGCGACATTTAGCAAGATGTGCTGAGCAGAATAGGAGGAAGAGTGGGGGGTTAGCGGTCAAGATCCAGCCCCACACTGGGCCTATGCCATACTGTACTCATTTAAACAATTATGAGTGCATCAATTTGTTTTTTTGTCTGCATCTTCCTTAAAGCTGTTGGCACTTCACTGCTCGTTTGTACTCATTTCACAGAGCTGCTAGCACAAAAAGACATGATTTAAGTTGTCTTTGTTTTATAAAACAAAGCTCAGTTCTTCTGTTACATCTAGAAAGTGCTTTTTCACCATGTAGAACTTAGAGATAAATTATTCTCTCTCTTTCTGTAGAAGATGACTATCAGCCAAGCTCAGCTCCAATGATTCATTTACATCTGTTTTCATATTTTCAAATTGTCATTTTATGGCCCAATGTGAGGTCTAAAAGATACAGTACTCTCTGCTTTTAAGATAAAGTGAGATTTAACAGCTGATAGTTGTAAAAAAACTGCTTGATAGAATCCTTCCTACATCATAATACTTTGCTTATAAGAATTAAGCAACAGATGTAGGATCTTAATTTGAGCCAGTTTGCTACAGTAACAAGAAATGCAAATTATTATGTGGATTATAATTAATGGAATTTATTTTGTAGGGGTTGATAATTTTTTTGTTAGGGAAAATCAAGTCTGACATTTTAAAGTGGGAATTGCAAACTTTAGAAGCCTTTTTAAACCTTGAATACACTACAAGTTTCCATTTCCTGCTGTGCAGGAACATTCTTAGCAACACAAGAATGATCAAATTAAGATCCTACATCTGTATCAACTTTTTATTAGAGGGTTGGACTGTATTTTGTTTTCAGACCTAAAAATGCATTACATTTATTTTGTCTATCATCAGTTAATGTGAATAATATAGTTAATTTACTTGCAGTAAAGCAAATTCCTTAGTTGGTGGATTAAATAAGATCGTGGGGGGGGGGGGTTCCCAGGCCTAAAGGTGCTTAGTGTGTACGTCATCAGGCCTTATTGTTCCTCAAGTCATCTGAGGTTTTATATGTTTACATGAATTTCAGCTAATACATGCTCTTTGTATGTTCCCATGCTCCCCTTTGAAGCATATTTGAGTTCTGTTAAGTAGTCTTTGAGTAAACAGAGTGGTATAGGATAATGTGTGAACCCATTGGAAAGTTAGTGGATTAGAGTGTTTCAACAGGATATGCTTAATACATAAAGATTATGTACAATGATAAGAAGCATACTGTGGTCCAGATTATAAATTAAAGTTAACCTCACAAATCGTAAGGCCCTGATGTTTTCCCCCCACCTCCATCCCCCGAGAATAATATTACAACAGCGGAGGTAGGGGAGGGTATTGTAGTAGCTAGTTGGATTGAGGGCATCAAGGTTGATGGCATACAAAGTCATGAAGTGTTTTAAACCCAGCAGAGCCTATTATGCAACAGGCGCTTAATTGTGCGGTAGGTAGATTGGTACATCACATGAACTGGCTGTTTTTTTCTCCGGTGGGCTGCTCTCCTTTAGTGGGCTAGTTGGTTCAGACTGGAGGGCCCGTCTAAGCCACTTGCCTGGCTGTGAGCGAGGACAGTAGGACAGTAGGTCTACACTCATCTCAGGGCAAGGACAGTTACTCTTTAGTGCTTTAATCCATCATCTATCGTAGTAATAGGGGGAATGTAGGGCAGACAGCCTAAAATTATCTCACACTCTATGATACAATTTTAGTAGCCTAATACAAAAGGCATGTGGAAATATTGTAGCATACGTTGCCTGAATTGAATTGCTTTTAATTATTTGTAAAATAAGGTTTCCCCCAGTTTACCAGTAACAATCCAATTATATAGTGTTCACCACTAGCTGTATCCAGTCGGTGCCAGTATTGAGTGCTCCTATTGTGGGGTTAGTTTCAGTAGACAGGGACACAGAGCTGAGGTCAGGGACAGGAGCCTGCATCATCTCCCTGCTCTGTGCCAGGCTGATAAATGGAGAGGGGTTTCTAAGCCGTCTGAGCTTTGTGTTTGCACAGAGTGTCAAAACTCCAAGTGTTTGTGTCCATGAAGGGGGTTTGGGGGGATGACATTTGTATGCAGACTGCAGTGCCTACACCCCCCACACTCCCTACACCCGCTCTATGTCCTCTCACCTGCCTGTTGCTGTGAATCATAGAGCTGTCAAGTGAAGCGTGTTAATGTGTCTGCACGTGCAAGGGCTTTTCTGCACCTGTCAGTGTGTATGTATATGTGTTTGAGAGATAAATGTATGTATTTAGTTGAGCTGTTGCAATGGATATTTATGTTTATTTTATTCTAGTCTTTGTGTGTGTGTGTGAGTGTGTGTGTGTGTGTGTGTGTGCATGTGCGTTTGTTTGTGTGTACGTGCATGCGTGAGTGAATGTTTGCGAATGTGTGAGAGAGATTGAGGCTGTAAGTTTGAGTGAGATGGAGATATGTTTCATTTGTATGCTTCAGGTAGACCTGTATATTCGTATACAGGTAGACTTGTGTGTATTTGTGAAGTGTACAGAGTTAGACCTGTGTGTGAGGTAGCTGGGCGTCTGGCAGGCGGTCTGCAGATGCCCGTCCCGTCGGTCCGGTTGAGAACTGCGAGGTTCCTCCCTTTGACAGAGTATCCATTCAGAGTCGATGAGCTGGGTCAAAGCCTGCGCGTCAGGCTGCAGCTCGGGCCTAGCGCTGGGGCGGTCCGAGAGGTCAGGCCCATTCAGACATCGCTGTCATGCAAATGAACCCACCCACGCTTAAACAACTCTTGGAATTTTTATCTCTGCTCCCTGGCCCTTTTTCCCCTTTTTCCCCTCCCTCACTCATTCTTTCTCTCTCTCTCTCCCTCCTCTCCAAATCTCTCTCCTATGTATTCACAAAGTCATTGACGAGACATTCAAAGCTTTTTAAATTGGCCAGCTTCATTGTGTTTGAAATAAGAGGGGGGGAGGGGGGGAAATAGGAGTGGGCCTAAATTTACTCCGGCCTGAAAGCAGTTAGATCATGTTCTTTTCATGGTCCGATTATAATCAAATCGATCCCCCCCGCCCCTCCTGACACTCCAGGGCTTTTAGAGGAGCGGGCCAAACAAAGACTTTTGGGGCGAGACAAGGGAAGGAGTGACCGAACCGGAATGTTAAACAGACTCTTAAAGTCTTCTCTTTTAAGCCCAACAATACACAGGAGTAGAAATGTTTTCAGAATATGAGAAATGTATCTAGGCCATCTAGAATAGATACCTCTACAATGATGATATAGGGATCTTTTGCTTAGACCTTATCTGCATAGTAATCAGAAAAACAAAAAAAACCAGTGGTGGAGCTCCTTTAAAAGGGCTTTAACTCTTACATTTACAAAGGGAGGGATTTAAGGACTTCTTCAGAGTCAGGGAGGGTATGTTAAAGAATACTTTATCAAAGACTAGTATCTAGTGAAGAGGTCAATTAAAACATATTTTGTGTAATGGATGACGCTTTTTGTTCAGTAGGACATTTGGGTATACAAGTGGCTTTGTCTGTCTATGCTGGAGTTTCATAGAGGTACACTGTGAAATTTGTGTAGTCTGTGGAGTTTAGATGAATTGGTATGGGGATGATGGTATGGAGTGCTTAGTATTATTGTGGTGAATGTGGGGTATCATGCACTTGGGGTGGGTGACACAATGCTAGCCCACTCTAGAGGGGGTATTAAGGGGGAGGTGTGGGTCTGGGAGGAGAGTATAAGAGGGGCTTGAGGAGGCTAAACTTGGGGACACCATCTCTGCACCTGCAGTGTATGGATCCTACCATCACCTCCCGCAGCCTTTGATCGGACTGTCATCACTCTCTTTTTTGCAGACACTTTTTTGTTGTAAACATAGTTATTAGCATTTCTACTTAGATATTTCGGTTGATATATATTTTCCTGGAATATAAATCATGGAGTGGCTTCGGATCAGACTTTTTTGGCCCCTCCTCCCGACAGCTGAAGGTCCTGAATCTTCTGCGCATGTGCAGCTTAATAAAGTTAGATCAAAGCGGAATCAATGCCTGCAAGATTACATTATGATAGTATTCTACATAACAGAACTGTATATAATAACATAGTATAAGGTTACTGTAAGACAAAGACAGCACCTAAGTTTAGGATGATTCTGCTCATGTGGCCAAAACTCAACAGCGTGCACCACTTGGCAAAATATATGCTTTGATTGAAACTAAACACGGGTAGGTTATGCTACAGTTTGTTGACACCATCTGCTCTAAAATTCTCTCACTGTACATCATTCAAAACAATACTGTAGGCTACTTTGAAACAGCACTGTTTAACTAAGAAGATCTAAATGCATATCCCATGAAACTGATTGAGATCAAATGGTTGGAATGCAGATGCTGCTGCATGGACGTTTCACCGATAAAGCTTGAAGAATTATCATTCACGATTGTGAGAAATGTGAAGGGAGGGTGACCACAAAAATGTGTGTGTAAAGTAGAGAAACACATGCAAAGAAACACATGCACTGAATGTGATTCGGATCTTCAGCTCTGGGGAAAAGGGATCCGGGGGCAGGACGGGGGTGGGACGGGGCGGGACAGGGAGGTCACCTACAGATCCGCAGCCTCAGCCTATAAATACATATGATAATTGCCTAATACATTTTTACTTTCTGTGAGACATATTATATAAGTACCAGTACATTCCATTTGGTGCTAATTAGTTACCAATTGATTCTTAAGTACTTATTGTTTTCACATATTTTCTTTGTAAATACCAGGCAAATACCCGTTTTTTACTTCATAGTAAATCTCAACACTTAAACTGCTTGAAAACATAAAATAAAATAATAAAAAAAGGGAAGGAACTATTTGCCACCAATCAAATTTGTTGATTAGGACAACACTGTGTTGGGCTGCTGTTTCTCTAGAACAGCGCCTTTATCCCAGTGAAGTCATATCCATATCCAGAACTACAACTATAACCAACTGAGATTTCAGAGATTTCAGAACCACTTTGATCCATCTCCTACTCCTAGTTTTTCTATTTTCTCTTTGAGTTTTTCCTTTGATAATGTTTAGTTGATTATTAGGTTGTTTGTTCATCTGTGGCTTACAATAAGATTTATGCTTGAGTCTGGGGACAAGCAGGCTAGAATACTATTTAAGCCTTAGTGAAATCTGGCTTTGGCACAGATAAGAGTTAAGACAACTCAGTAATTAACATCTAGTAATTTACTTTATGTGCTCAACTTATTATAGTTGTGTACATACAGTATGTGTGAGACCGCTCTTCTCTTTTTCTCTCTATTTACACATACTCTTATTCCCTTCATCTCCTCTCTCTATCTTTCACTATTCCATACATCCACAACTCCACCCCCTCTCTATAGCTCCCCCTCCATCTCTCCTCTGTCTCCCTATGGGTCATAAGGTGGTGTCTGTTCTGTGCCCAGAGTGGGTCAGTCAGCTTGGGAGAGGAGAGAGGAGGAGAGGCCTGGCTGTTTGTGTCCTGTTTAGTGGGCTGGGACTCTGGAGGTGGGGGAGTAGAGGGCAGGACCACCCTGCAGCTGCCCCCCTTCTCTTCTCCCGTCTCTCAATCCCACCTCTCTCATCCCCTCATCATCCCCTCTTCTATTCATTCGGCAGCTGCAGTTCTGTGCCCCTCTCTCTCTCTAACTCTTTCTCTCACACACTTTCTCTCTCATTTGTCCCCCAGACACGAAGATGGATGGAGAAGCTCCTGGAAATGGTAGAACAATGGTCTGTGCCACAAGGTGAGCAGCCGCAGCTGCATAAGGCCCAATGCTGCCTTTTTCCCCGTTCGCTAGCTCTCTGGCCGACCCGGGTGTGTGTGTGTACGGGGGGGTCTGAGCTGCGCAGTATGGCAACAGATGCTTTTGTTCGGCCAAAAGTCTGAAAGGGGCCATGGGTGGGGGGCTTAGCAGTGTCAGAACGCAGAGTCATTTTTCTCTCCTTTTTCTCTCTCTCTCCCTCTCTTTCTCTCCCTCTCCTTCCACCCAGCTGTGTCTGCCGCGGCGGCTGAGCAAGAGGAAATGTGAGGGCAACAGCATGATGGAATACGTAAGTGGGGCGCGCGGTTTTGGCCTGTTTTGTGGCCGCCTTCATTAAAGGGTCGTTTATCTGGCCTGTGATCCCATTGTCCTGGGCCTTCTTTATCGGCCCCGGTGTGTCAGGGGGGTGTAATTGGCCGATTGGCCACGGTCCGTGCATGCTGAGGTGATTTATAAAGCTGTGAATGGAGCTGACTCCTCTCCAGGCAGCACCCTCTCTCATACAGGAGAGACACTGCCTGTGCTCCAGAATAACGCTGAATAAACGTAGAAGAAACGTGAAAAGGATGAAACGTCCCCAAAGCTCTTTGTGCAAGTGTGAAATCAGAGACTTGAACAAAGAGGGCCCTGGACTCTCTCTTTCTCTCGCTCCTTCCTTCGCCTTGTCATCAATTTTTTCCCCACCTTTATACTTTATTTGACTTTGTTGTTTCACCTCTCTCTACCCTCTATCCTGCTCTCTGTTCCTCTCCTCCTCCCTCTCTCCCTCCCCTTTTCACCCTTCTGCACTCTTTTTGCTACTCTTCCCCCCCACACTGGCGGTTCCTGGGAGTATTGGCAGTCTACGGCTTCTTACAGCTGACTTATGTCCAACAGTTCTTTTGTTATTCTCTCTCTGAGAAGACAGTCACTTTGGTTTGACCTTCTCGGGATAAAAGTAATAGAAATAATGATAATTTACCTTCACTACTTGCTATTCACACTCAATCAGGCCTTTTATTGCAGACAGTCTGTGTAGTGAGGTCACATTTTGGATCTGTGTGTCCAGGTGAGTGGTTTTGTCTCTACTAGTTGATGCATGAGTGTAAATGTGTGTAAATAAATAGCTCCAAAAGTGTCTCTGAGTGTGAGTGTATGTATATGTGTCATTCAGTCTGTGTGCTGAGATGGCTTTATATGCTCCCATGTGGGGCTGGGGCGTCTCTTTAATGACCTCCTAATTAAAGCAGCCCTGCCCCTCCTCTTAATGGCCTGATCATGTCCTGGATGTCAGGGGTCATTTACAGGGCTTCTGGTGGCCAGTGTTCCAGCTCCATGCTAATTACCCTGTTAGAAGCACAGCAGCCTAGCAGATCCACCTCTACTCTGTCAGATAGACGAGAGAGCAGAAGTACATAGAAACACAAACACCAATGCTTAAACAACAACTCTGAAACACACCAAGATTCAAACACATTATAACACCAACACGTTCACACACCCACGCGATTATGAGAGTGGTCTGTTCTAACCCACAATTAATTTAGTCTACAATATTCCCTCTCCTTCTCCTTCCATCTCCCACTCCATCACTCTCTCTTTCTCTCTTCAGCCCAATCTAGCCTGACTTGGTGTGTTAGAACCAGTTCTAGGGATGTTCCATTCTGCCATCTCTGATCCCAGGTGCATCTCTCCTCCATTCCCCTACTCTCCCCTCTTTATTTTTCTCAGACAGACTAGGTCCTCAGAGATGCTTCAGACCCGTGCATTGTGCTGTAGGAGACAGACCATGAGCTCATAAAGTAAGGCAGTGTGTTTGGATAAAGGATAGACAAGAGCCAGAGACAATGAGCACTTCAACTTTAGGAAAGCGTTTGTATAAATACTGGATATGTTCCAGGACCTCACTAATGCAGTTGAAGTATTTACAGGTGGATGTTCCATTTGTGTGTGGTTATTAAGATAATTGGGGATTTCATTGCATGATTTCATGTCCGGGGAACCACCCCATGAAGCTCCCATGGTTTATGTCGAAGTTCCAGCTGGGCTATTGTATGATGTATAGGTAACCATTTGAATTAATTAACTCTTTGGTCAAGACCAAATTTATACATTCACTTCTAAGTCACTTCTAATTTGCCAATTTTTTTAAATAAATTTTTATAAATAAAATATTTGTCAATCAAACATTTTCAAGCCTGAATTAATGTACTTGTTTTTAGTTTGATACATTTACTTTGCATGCATACCACATAACTAAATGTGTTTATTCCAGGGATCAGTTACTTTACATTCCCTATAGAGCTCTGTATAGAGTCTAGCAGCCATCTCCTCCCCTCCTGTCCCCTTCTCCGTCTAATGCCTGTTTAAGGGGGCTGGGATTTAATAGTGTTGATTGTGCTCCTGTGAAAAAAGGAACAGTTTCTTCTGTGTTAATTTTCTATTTTGTTGCTGTCTGTGTGCCCAGCTTTTGTGTCCAATTCTTCTTCCCTTCCTAAACGCCACTGCCTCCCCCTCTCTTATTCCTGTCTTTTCATTTCTCTTCTTGTCAGACCATCTAGATTATGTTGCTAAGGAGATTTTTTGCTTTTTTCACTGTTTCCCATTGATTTGGTGTTAATGCGTTTTGAATGCCCCTTGGTGTGTGCCGAGCGCAGGGGGACGAGGGGGGCACAGGGTCTTGCTGAGTGGAGGAATTTCAATCTGAAGCAGTTAGGTGGGGGTGGTGGGGGTGGTTGTTTAATGCGCAAAGAGAGGCACTCAAGTGAGAAATGAAGTGGTTTGCAGAGCCCAGGAACCCCTTAGACATCCGCCTACTTCCCTCCTTCTCTCCCCCCTCCCTCTCTCCTCTCTCCTCTCTCCCCTTTCCTCCTCCCCTTCTCTCTTCCCTCCCTGCTCTCCCCATCTCTCTCCTCCCTCCCCTTTCCTCCTCCCCTTCTCTCTTCCCCCTTCTTTCCTCCCTCCCCCCTTCTCTCCTCACTTCTCCTTAGAGTCTGGTCCACTGACAGCTCACAGGTGCACTGTCCATCTCCCCCTCTCTCTCACTAAAAACCAGCTCTAGATGAGTCAAAACAAACACTGATTTGCTGCCCCAATAGTTTGATGTGTTTGGTTATACTATAAGTGGCTCTACTACATACAATAATACACTACATTACCAAAAGTATGTGGACACCTGCTCGTCGAACATCTCATTTCAAAATCCTGGGCATTAATATGGAGTTGGTCCCCGTTTTGCTTCTATAACAGCCTCCAGTCTTCTGGGAAGGCTTTCCACTATATGTTGGAACATTGCTGCTGGGACTTGCCTCCACTTAGCCACAAGAGCATTAGTGAGGTTGAGAAGTGATGTTGGACAATTAGACCTGGCTCACTGTTAGCGTTCCAATTCATCCCAAAGGTGTTCGATGGGGTTGAGGTCAGGGCTCTGTGCAGGCCAGTCAAGTTCTTACACACCTATCTGGACAAAACATTTCTGTATGGACCTCGCTTTGTGCACAGGGGAATTGTCATGTTGAACTGCCACACAGTTGGAAGCACAGAATTGTCTAGAATGTCATTGTATGCTGTAGTGTTAAGATGTCCCTTCACTGGAATTAAGGGGCCTAACCCGAACCATGATAAACAGCCCCAGACCATAATTCCTCCTCCACTAAACTTTACAGTTGGCACTATTCATTCGGGCAGGTAGATTTCACCTGGCATCCGCCAAACCCAGATTTGTCCGTCGGACTGACAGATGGTGAAGCGTGAGTCATCACTCGAGAGAACGCGTTTCCACTGCTCCAGAGTCCAATTGCGGCAAGCTTTACACCACTCCAGCCAACACTTGGCATTGCGCATTGGTGATCTTAGGCTTGTGTGCGGCTGCTTGGCCATGGAAACCCATTTCATGAAGCTCCCGACGAACAGCTCTTGTGCTGACGTTGCTTCCAGAAGCAGTTTAGAACTCGGTAATGAGTGTTGCAACTAAGGACAGACGATTTTTACGTGCTATGTTTTTCAGCAATCAGCGGTCCTGTTTTTTGAGCATACTGAGCTGTTGTTGTTCCTAGACATTTCCATTTCTCAATAACAGCACTTACAGTTGACCGGGGCAGCTCTAGCATAGCAGAAATTTAACAAACTAACTTGTTGGAAAGGTGACCCCCTATGACGGTGCCACGTTGAAAATCACTGAGCTGTTCACTAAGGCCATTCTACTGCCCATGTTTGTGTATGGAGATTGCAAGGCTGTGTGCTCGATTTTATACACCTGTCAGCAACGGGTGTGGCTGAAATAGCAGAATCCTCTAATTTGAAGTGGTGTCCACATACTTTTGTATATATACTGTATAATATACATTTGAAGTGAATGGAAGGGAAGTTTTGAAGTGAATGAGATCATGTATGGATGTTGGACTATACTTTTTATAGGATCTAATGTCTGTGTATACTCTGAACCTTGTGTGAACTGGAACCTGCTGACTCTGAGTTACATACCAATACTTATTACATTTGAGTAGTTATGGTGTGGTGTCAGTATAATTACAGAAAGAGTGTCCTCTCTTCAGTCCTTGAATGCCGCCTCATCTCACACACACACACACACACACACACACACACACACACAGCTTGGCTTCTACCCAACCCTGCAGCTGTGAGCAGATTGCAAATGACCTCCGCACCCATAATGACCTCTTGGGCCAATTTATCCATGCTTGTTCTCAATCAAGGGTTGCCTAATTCTAGAGAGGTTGTTTCTATAGCTCCTGTTCCTTTCTAACAGCTGTGGTTTTCCTGTGAGGCACCTTGGTTTGGCTTGTTTTGACCCCATATATTTTGAGTACATATTCCATGCACCTGAAGCCATGTTTTTACCCCTTTCCTGTTGTTTTTCCTGTACTTTGGAATGGGTGTGTCTTTGTTTTTCTGCTCTCTAATTAGTCAGGAGGTCTGCTTCGCTGCCTGACTTTGGGGTTACAGGTGACTGCCTTGGGGTGTTTTCCAAATCTCCTCCAGACCCGGCCTGATTTAACCTCTAACATTTGACCCTGATCTATCAGTACACCAGTGGTCAACCATTTCCAGACGCCAATGCTGTAACTGGCTATTAACTGGAAAATACAAACAGCTCACCTCAACACGCAATGGCTTTTGGTTTCTCAATCTCTTTTCTCAAAAGGTTTGATTGAGTTAGTCTGAGTTACTAGTTTAAGACACAAGTATAGTAAGATACTCCAGACACAAATGTTAATTGGGAGTGTCACCAAACAATGTTATTCAAAGGACAGAAATGGCCAAACAGCTGCAGCTTTTGAAATGTGTGACTTAATTAAATGAAGTCTATGCTCTGCTTTGAACATTGTGATCTAAAGCTCTAATAGTATTACAAGAAATAATGTGAAATACTATTTATATTCAAACACAAATATAAACTAAATTGATATTTTCACATTTACTAAGTCATACTTTTCTTGACAATATACAACATATCTTCCCGTCAGCTTAATATTTACTGAGATTAACAATCGGGACATTTTATTCAAATATTCCAGCTTGCTGATGTTTGCGTTGTTGGGAAACTTTCAGAGTAAACACATTTTTTTATGCCTTCCGTCTCATCCTTGCTGAGCGGAGCTTGTGTGTTTGTATACACAATGCTGAGAGTGGACGATCCATCTGACATATTTGTGATTTAGTCTTTTATTTTGGTAATGAGAGTGGGTTTTGGTTGGAGGACAGACGGAAGGAAAAACGTATTAGTGTCGTTCAGAAAACCAACAATGCCACGGTTAATTAAGGTTTATGTTAGTTTGTATGTTTATTTGTTTCTTTCTGACTATGGATGATAACAGCTTGAGCTTTGAAATACAGTATGGATGAACATGGCAATATACATACCAGTGGATGTAGCCTATACTGCCAACTGTACCTTAGATATTGAACAATCTGAACAATATGAACTATTGGCTGTTGATCCCATTCTGCTCCCTCCAGTGTATAGAGTTCTGTTTATGTCATGGACTGTGCCTACTTGTCATTACTAGACAGCAGAGGTCTGGTTTCAAGTTGTCTGATGACCCTGTGGGAAGTAATGACAAACTTTCACTCAATGTGACACCACATGGTCGACAGACTGTCATGTAAACATATAAAGGCATATCACACATATACTTACACACAGACATCCTTCACCAGACAAAATACTCACACTTGTTGCAGCCACCTGTTTTGCACTTCCTCTGCAACAGTAGCTGTAAAACTAACAGCTGATCTCCAGTCAGGACAGGGAGGCGTGGGGCTGCCATCATTCGTCATATCTTCATACGTTTGATCCTTTAGGCCGGGAGCTTTACTGCCGGAGGAGAGAAAATCAGCAAAACTGAGTTAATGTGTCTTTGTCCTCCATGGGAGGGGAGAGCCTTTCTTCTTGCCCAAGTACAAATCGCACGACTTTGGAAGCATTCTCTGAGGACAGAGGGAGGCAATGGGAGAGAGAAAGATCTCAATCAGACATTGATCTGAACAAAACTAATCCCCCATTGGTGCCAATGTGACCCTAAAAAATCGGCTTAGAGCAGCTCGGTTAAACTGGACACGGTTTTCTATTTAAATGGCCCCTCTCTATCCCCCTGCCTAATTCTGCCACCCACAGACATGAGTAGAACAGAATTAAGACACATACATTCATAACACTTTTTATTACAGGCGGGTCGGGATAGGGTGGGGTGGAGGGGTGTATCTGGGGTATATTGGACGCCCCCACACAGAGTGACAGCGCTGCAGGCAAAGACACACACTGGTACTGATGTGGCGGAACAAGATCTCTGTTCTGTCTGTTCTGTTCTGTGTGAACGCTGACAACACTTTATGTTTCAGGGTATTGTTAAACTGAGACTTAATCAGGTAAATGGTCTTTACTTCCAACAGCTATATTTTCTCAGCCTTTTTCTGCAACTCCCATTTTCAGAGAGATACAGTAGCTTTAGAAAAGTCCATGCAGTGCAGCCACAGTCACAGGAACCTAGCAAAACCACAGTTAAAGGAGGGTTTGTGTGAAAAATGTAATTGCCCCTAAAGAGAGTTATCACCCATGATGAGTAATAAAATACAGATAAATGAACCCTTGGGTAACACCAAAAACTAAATTATGTAGCTCAATTCTCCATGTGCTAAAACATGAAGGAATGAATAGTCACTTCCCATGTTCTCCACACAAGCCACTATTCTTTTTACACCCTGTCTGTCATTAGACAAAGCAAAGCGTTTCACTGCTTTTCTGTGTGTCTGTTGCTAAATCTCTTATATATGGCAAATAGAGGTTTGAGCTAGTCCTCTTGTGCATAAAAATAGTTATGTCTGGAAGTGTGGGACTTTTCAGCATGTAGGAGCGGACCATGATAAAGGAGTGATGATTCGATTGTTACTCTGGTGTGGTCTGTTGATAGAGGCTGTAAACACAGATTTTCAGAAGAGGCCTTTTTTAGCGTGGGGAAATACAGAAATGCATTCATAGAGCAGCAGACAATAGTAGGCTGAACCATTCTAAACCCACTCCAGAGGTAGAGGAAAAATGCAACCACAATAAAAATGTCCATATCCCATGATTTATGTACCTACAAATGCATCGCTGATCCTCCCACACCACTTCCAGGGATCAACGGTTAAACCAACAGCAAAGATTTTGGATAGCTGGCAGAGTGCCAGAACACAGAGCGGTTCCCATTACAGTGAGACTCCTTTAGTACATCACACACCAGACAGCCACAGAGAGTTACATAGACAGACCACGCAGATAGACCACATAGACAGACCACGCAGATAGACCACACAGATAGACCACGCAGACAGACCAGACAGATAGACCACGCAGACAGACCAGACAGATAGACCACGCAGACAGACCAGACAGATAGACCACATAGACAGACCACGCAGATATACCACATAGACAGACCACGCAGATAGACCACACAGACAGATAGACCACGCAGACAGACCAGGCAGACAGACCACGCAGATAGACCACGCAGACAGACCATATAGACAGACCATATCCCATGATTTATGTACAGACCACGCAGATAGAACACGCAGATAGACCACGATGGCCCACTCAGTTACAGATAGACCACACAGATAGACCACACAGATAGACCACACAGACAGACCACGCAGATAGACCACACAGACAGACCACGCAGATAGACCACGCAGACAGACCACGCAGACAGACCACGCAGACGGACCACGCAGATAGACCACGCAGACGGACCACGCAGACAGACCAGGCAGATAGACCACGCAGACAGACCAGGCAGATAGACCACACAGATCATGCAGATAGACCAGGAAAATAGACCACACAGACAGACCACGGAGACAGACCACGCAGACAGACCAAACAGATAGACCACCAAGACAGACCACGCAGACAGACCACATAGACCACGCAGATAGACCACGCACATAGACCACACAGATAGACCAACTAGGCAACAAAGACATGCTCACTCAGATGAATTTACATACTCTCACAAAGACTGAAACATATAGTCACAGATGCAAACTCTTCAATAGCGAAGCAATTACGCCAATAATGCAAAGGAAACATTGCTCTACCTACATATATGTGTTTATGTGTAGGCCTACAAATATGAACGCATGTAGGTTTGTTTATCTATTAGTGTGACGTGTTGGTGTTTATATGTGCAAGGTACAGTTGAATCGGAAGTAGGTTGGAGTCATTAAAACTCGTTTTTCAACCACTCCACAAATGTCTTTTTTACAAACTATAGTTTTGGCAAGTCGGTTAGGACATCTACTTTGTGCATGACACAAGTAATTTTTCCAACAATTGTTAACAGACAGATTATTTCACTTATAATTCACTATATCACAATTCCAGTGGGTCAGAAGTTTACATACACTAAGTTGACTGTGCCTTTAAACAGCTTGGAAAATTCCAGAAAATGATGTCTTGGCTTTAGAAGCATCTGATAGGCTAATTGACATCATTTGAGTCAATTGGAGGTGTACCTGTGGATGTATTTCAAGGCCTACCTTCAAACTCAGTGCCTCTTTGCTTGACATCATGGGAAAATCAAAAGAAATCAGCCAAGACCTCAGAAAAACGACTCTGGTTCATCCTTGGGAGCAATTTCCAAACGCCAGAAGGTACCACGTTCATCTGTAAAAACAATAGTACGCAAGTATAAACACAATGGGACCACGCAGCCGTCATACCGCTCAGGAAGGAGACGTTCTGTCCCCTCGAGATTAACGTACCTTGGTGCAAATCAATCCCAGAACAACAGCAAAGGACCTTGTGAAGATGCTGGAGGAAACAGGTACAAAACTATCTATATCCACAGTAAAACGAGTCCTATATCAACTTAACCTGAAAGGCCGCTCAGCAAGGAAGAAGCCACTGTTCCAAAACCGCCATAAAAAAAAATCCAGACTACGATTTGCAACTGCACATGGGGACAAAGATCGTACTTTTTGGAGAAATGTCCTCTGGTCTGATGAAACAAAAATAGAACTGTTTGGCCACAATGACCATCGTTATGTTTGGAGGAGAAAGTGGGAGGCTTGCAAGCCGAAAAACACCATCCCAACCATGAAGCATGGTGGTGGCAGCATCATGTTGTGGGGGTGCTTTGCTGCAAGAGGGACTGGTGAGCTTCACAAAATAGATGGCATCATGAGGAAGGAAAAGTATGTGGATATATTGACGCAACATCTCAAGACGTCAGTCAGGAAGTTAAAGCTTGGTCGCAAATGGGTCTTCCAAATGGACAAGAAAATTTGTGGACACAACTGAAAAAGTGTGTGCAAGCAAGGAGGCCTACACACCTGACTCAGTTACACCAGCTCTGTCAGGAGGATTGGGCCAAAATTCACCCAGCTTATTGTGGGAAGCTTGTGGAAGGCTACCTGAAACGTTTGACCCAAGTTAAACATTTTAAAGGCAATGCTATCAAATAGTAATTGAGTGCATGTAAACTTCTGACCCACTGGGAATGTGATGAAAGAAATTAAAGCTGAAATAAATCACTCTCTCTACTATTATTCTGACATTTCACATTCTTAAAATAAGTGGTGATCCTAACTGACCTAAGACAGGGAATTTTTACTAGGATTAATTGTCAATAATTGTGAAAAACTGAGTTTAAATGTATTTGGCTAAGGTGTATGTAAACTTCTGACTTCAACTGTGTATGCATGTGCATATTTTTCTTGTACTGTATATGTCTGTCTCTGCCTTGTGAAGTTGTGTAAACACTGTCCCTGTCTGGTGAGGAGTCTGTTTGCTGTTTAGTCTGGACTGGGGCTATCCTGAGACCACTGCCCCTCCCTGGGTCCTGTCATCCGTCCTGTCCTTTCCGTCTGTCCTGTCTGCTCCTCTGGATGTTGAAGGGAGGCAGAGTAAGAAAACAGCACAAGCACGCACGGGGACACTGATACTTAACACACCAGAGAACTAACCCTATTAAGGTACAAGCTTTCACAGTACCACATTTGTCTTGTCAGAGTCAGAGGGAGAGGCAAGTTACCACGAGGAGAGGGATTTGCCTCCTAATCTCTTGGAGTGATGCTGTGTTTCTCCTGGTTGCCTGTAAAGGTCGTGACTAGGTGAAACCCATTCCCTGTTGGCTGACCTTATCCTGAACTGACCTTTTACCCTTTGACCTCCCCAACATACTGGATACTGGACTATAAAGATGATGTGGGCCTCGATGGGCCCAGCGGATGGAAACTTTTCAAAGCAAGCTTAGCGTTGTGCAGTGATGTCATCATCATATTCGTTTTAATTAAGTTTCAACATTTACTTGCCACTTGCACAGGATACTACAGGTGTAAAACATTACAGTGAAATTCTTACCTTGTGAGCTCTTTCCCAACAATGCAGTGATAATAATAATAATAATAATAATAATAATATAGGTAATATAGATAGTAATGAAATAAAGAATGAAAAAAAGAAAAACACATAAACTACAATGTGAGTTCAAGAAACATGAAAATTAGGCTAGTGGCCAATCATCAATTTTTTTAGATACCCCTACCCCAGGTAGAACAAAACACAACCATGTTTTCAAATCTCTAACGTCTCCCATTTATTAAATGGATGGTTGTGAAAAATATTTTACTGCAAAAGTGGTTAAATGTATAGATATTGTGGCACACCCCCTAAACTCAAAAGGGGGTGAGCCACATGAGCTCATGTAACACAAAATTGCTCTGATATTGCAAAAATGTGTAATACAAGTAGTCAGTTGTATATCCTACATACACAAACAAACAGCATTAGGATATCTTAATGCATCTTGGAAATGCAGTGCATTCGGAAAGTATTCAGACCCCTTTACTTTTTCCTTATTTTGTTACGTTACAGCCTTATTCTAAAATTGATTAAATAAAAGATGTTCTTCATCAATCTACACGCAATACCCCATATGAAAATGCGAAAATAGGTTTTTAGAAATCTTTGCAAATTTCTTTAAAAAAACAAACTGAAATACTTTATGTAAGTATTCAGACCTTTTGCTATGAGACTCCAAATTGAGCTCAGGTGCATCCTGTATCCATTGGTCATTCTTGAGATGTTTCTACAACTTGATTGGAGTCCACCTGTGGTAAATTAAATTGATTGGACACACACCTGTCTATATAAAGTTGACAGTGCATATCAGAGCAAAAACCCAGACATGAGGTAGAAGAAATTGTCCTTAGAGCTCCGAGACAGGATTGTGTTGAGGCACAGATCTGGGGAAGGGTACCAAAAATGCATTGAAGGTCCCAAAGAACTCAGTGGCCTCCATCATTCTTAAATAGAAGTTTGTAACCACCAAGACTCTTCCAAGAGCTGGCTGCCTAGCCAAACAGAGAGATCGGGGGAGAAGGGTCAGGGAGGTGACCATCCAACCTGACAGAGCTTGAGAGGATCTGCAGAGAAGAATGGGAGAAAATCCCCAAATACAGGTGTGCCAAGCTTGTAGCGTCATACCCAAGAAGACTCGAGGCTGTAATCGCTGCCAAAGATGCTTCAATAAAGTAAAGTAAAGGGTCTGAATACTGAATACTGAGTAAAGGGTCTGAATACTTCTGTAAATGTCAGATTTCAGTTTTGGTTTTTGCTTTGTCATGGGGTATTGTGTGTAGATTGATGAGGGGAAAAACTGTTAAATCAATTTTAGAGTAAGGCTGTAATGTAACAAAATGTGGAAAAAGTCAAGGGGTCTGAATACTTTACACTGTATAAACCTGTAAACACAGAGATACAATAGGTGGAAATATAAACTATTAACTATTGATGAATGTAAGCTCTTGATTTGATATGTTCAACCTCTTGCAATTGCTTTGTCCCCCCCTAGACTCTTAGAAAAGGGTTCCAAAATGGTTATTTGGCTCTCCCCATAGGAGAACCCCTTTTGGTTCCAGGTAGAACTCTTTTGGGTTCCATGTGTGGAGGGTTTTTTCTAAGAGTGTGTTTTGGGAATCCAATAGGCCTGCCATAATGACACTCAAACACCATTGTCTGGATATAGAAAAGGCAGCAGACTGCGTTGCATGGCAACACCAAGTATTCCAAGTTACGAACCTCTTTGAGGATCAATGAGGCAACTCGGAGGCTCCAACTAAAGGAAAGAGAACCCTGGGCACCCTCGCCCTAGCTCTACAACTTGCGGTATACTAACTGTGCACCTCCAGGATTGGGATCTTAAGTCACCTCATCATTTAGAAGTAGGCTTTGATTCCTTACTCCCGAGTGGCGCAACAGCACCAACCTTGATTGCATGGCGCTACAGCGGGCGGGGCGGACAGCCCAGTACATCACTGGGGCCGAGCTCCCTGCCATCCAGGACCTCTATATCAAGCAGTGTGAAAGGAAAGCCTGGAAAATTGTTAAAGTCTCCAACCACCAAGCCATAGACTGTTCTCTCTGCTTCCGCATGGCAAGCTGTACCGGTGCATCAAGTCTGACACCAACAGGCTCTGTAACAGCTTCTAACCCCAAGCCATAAGGCTGCTAAATAGCTAACAGAATCGCTACACGGACTATCTGAGTTGACCTTTGTATTACATTTTTTATTTTTGCCCCAGAACTACAACCACTACTGGCTACTTTGTCTCCTCACACACTCATGCCCTGGTCATCTCAAAGACTTAGTTTCAGTGGAGAAAAGAGGGGAACTAGAGCTGTACATATACACTACTAGAATAGCTGACTGTTGTACTACAGATTGCTTTCCTGGAGCTTGGTTACACTAATGTGTGCTTGTGTCGTGAAAAATATGAACACACATTGTGTGTCAGCTATTCAAACACAGCAGAGGCATGGTAGTGCCACTCTAGTCCTAGGGCTCTATTCAATCTGTAACAGATTCTGCGATATAAATGTCAAGGTCATTTCTGATTGAACCGACGGATGCAGCATTTACCATGAATGCAGTCTCCGCTAAAGCAGGAACGATGCCTTTAAATTTCAAACATGCTGTAAAGTTGAACCTCGAACCCAGCCTCTAGTTATACCAAGAGCCTTATGAAACCCTTTTAAAGACCGAATAACACAATATAAAATAAACTAGGGCAATTTAATGCAGGCAAAGGTGTTTGAGTGTGATTATGTTGGCCATATTGGATTCAGAATAACATTTATTTACACCAAAACAGTCTTTACAGGCATAAGTGTTGTACACAATTCTTAAAAAATGTCTCTCATCTACAAAATTCATATTTACATGTGATTTGAACTGGATTTGAGGCACCAAAGGTAATCTGTGGTGCCCCCCTGACT
Organism: Brachymystax lenok tsinlingensis; assembly: GCA_030435695.1. Classification (NCBI taxonomy): domain Eukaryota; kingdom Metazoa; phylum Chordata; class Actinopteri; order Salmoniformes; family Salmonidae; genus Brachymystax; species Brachymystax lenok. The sequence continues at coordinate 27,238,228 of CM059790.1, read as the reverse complement.
AAATTGCAAGAGTATGAGCTAAAGACACAAACATTTTTATTTCGATGTCTGAACCCACTTGTTATCCTTAGAGCCGATTACAATAACCAAAACATCAAAATACAAGTGTAGCTGCATGTATTTTTGTCAGGCAGACATGGAAAGTTGTCTATTAATCAGCTACCAAAAGGTAAAGCTTACATTCATCAATAGTTATTAGTTGATATTTCTGCCAATTGTATCTCTTTGTTTACAGGTCTATATTTCCAAGACGATTTAAGGGATCCTAATGATGTTTGTTTGTGTACTGTACGTGGGGCAGACAACTGACTACTTGTTTAACAAATTTGAGCAATATCAGAACTTGCAATATTGTGTTACATGAGTTTATGTGGCCTATCCCACCTTCACCCAGGCATTATTCTGCACTTTTTGAGTTTAGGGGGTGTCACAATATCTATAAATGTAACCACTTTTGCAGTAAAATATTTTTTCACAACCATCCATTTCATAAATGGGAGACATTAGAGATGTGAAAAAACATGGTTGAGAAGAGATGATAACTGATTTACCATCAAAGCGATAGGACCAAGTTCTACATCCAATGTGCTGACTGTGTCCCCCTCTAGTTTAGTACACATTTGTCTGATAATGCAATTTTTATATAATCAAAGCCGTATCACTGCCTGGCAAAGATCTTCTGAAAGAGAATGTCAACAGTGTGAGACACGGTCGAGCCAGAACAGTCATGATTCTTGATCAGATTTCTGGTATATTCTTTTTTGTTTTCATAACAGTTCTAGTTCCGTAACTGTATCACTCCCAGGCTGCACTGTGTCTTTCATGGCTGTGAGAGCCAGTTTGGGGACAGAGGCACTCTTGTTAAATGAGGCAGCTTACAAAGACTGCAGCACTCTTAGCAAGTTCCTTAAGAGAGACAGACACACAAGACAAAAACATCAAATATGGCTGCAGAGCGAGCGAGGGGCTGAAACATCAAATAAAAAAATAGATCATATGAAGGACCTACAGCTGGAATAAGGTTCTAAAGAACAATTGTTCTCATCCTCAGTTCAGGAGAAAGGTTGAAACCCATTAGGGTACTAAATCAGTAAGAGTAGTTCATTAACTCCACCAGCCGGGGTAGGAGCAGCACACACACACTTGTATGAGAAGGAACATGCTTTGTCCTTGACCATGAAGATAAAAGTCTTAACATTTTTCACTTTCAAGTGGTACTGTTGACAGCTATGTTTCTGGGCAGTGTGTAACACACCAAGCAGTAGTTCTGACTGAGGTAATAGTGAGTTCATGATGTTGTTTCAGAGGGGCAGTGCACAGGTGGAAGCAGTGAGTCAGAACGAGCAAAATGCGAAGAGGGGAAAAGAGTGGGGGATATCAAGAATCCATCTTCAAAATGAGATGGACAGTGGTCACGTCCTTATCCTAGTAAGAACACAATCTGATGTCAACCTCCTGATTATACCTGTCAACCAGACTGTCCTGGGTCGCTATAAAGAAAAGCCATGATCGATACATCAACGTTCAATAAGGGACAACCTTGTCTGACTCAAATTATGTAAATTGGCTTCTAAAGCCATGATGACATTTTCTCGAATTTTCCAAGCTGTTTAAAGGCACAGTCAACTTAGTGTATGTAAACTTCTGACCCACTGGAATTGTGATACAGTGAATGATAAGTGAAATAATCTGTCTGTAAACAATTGTTGGAAAAATTACTTGTGTCGTGCACAAAGTAGATGTCCTAACCGACTTGCCAAAACTAAGAAATTTCTGGAGTGGTTGAAAAACTAGTTTTAATGACTCCAAACTAAGTGTATGTAAATGTCCGACTTCAACTGTATCTGCATCTACATGTTATAGGCTATTTTTCATGTTGGCTGAGCACATATAATCAAATGACTGGGTAACCACACACAGAGGAGCACAGAGGAGCACTGTTTGTGTGACCTTGTGAACCTGTCAAGCCAGTAAACATTGCATTGGAAATAAAACAAACAATGATGTCAGTAATAAATATGCTACATGTAAGTAGCATGGTGTGTTACAATCTATCTATTGCAACATCCTTTGGAACTGATTATAATGGCTCACACAAATTAAATACAAAGACCTATTAGTTAGAACAAAATAATAATCACTTTCACAAATATTATATTATAACACTCAAGTTATAAAGGCAAAAATATAATATGCAAAAACATTTGGTTAAAAAATAGCTGACTTTAGACCACCACAGTCAAAGCTGGATTGGAAAAGGAAACACTGCCCTCTATTGTTATTCTGTGAGACAGAATCTGAGCATGAAGGTACACTGTACTGTAGCCTTCACTAGCTAAGATATTTTCCTGGGTTGTGCACTGTTTTGATTTGATTGATTTAATTTATTTGGCTTATGCTGCTGTGCTTCAGTGGAATGTTCAATTGTTTCCTAGAGAGAGCCATTGAAAAGTAATTACCAGTGGCATGACAATGATGTCTCTTTTACCCGTGAGAGAGGATACCTGGGGGCTTGTTCCTGTGATGCAACCAGAATTAATCCAATGGTCAGCAAAACACTCTTTAATACAATTTCAATACATAGCATACTTCCTCTTCAAAAGTTTAGTGCAGCAACAGTTTTTGGTTTGTTTGATTTTAAAATCTTGCTGATTCACTCGATTACTGACACGTTTGAAATACATTTTAGGCACAGATTAATATAGAATTTAAACAACCAAGCAGTCTTCAAAGATAAAATGATTATTCAGCATTTGTCCCCTTGTAACCCCAATGGATTTAAGGAGCGCAGTGGAGCGGAAATATGGAAATTTGCCACTGATTATAAATGCAGAGACAATACTGCTTTGTTACCTTAAACAATATACGACAGTCCGATATGTTGGGGGATGATAGTGAGCCAGGGAGTATTGTTTTAGGACCAAAATAACTTGACTCAAAGGACTGAGTGACTTTCGCTATGTGGATTTGATGTGTTGATGTGTAAAACTGTAAAACAGTTATTATTAAAGTTTCATTGATGTAAGCTACTTCAGTATATCTTCATGGTCAATGTAAGTGTGTTAATAAAAAATCTATCATGATCTAATCTCGGTTAGCGAAAGTTTGTCATTTCCTGTTTTACTTCTGCGGGCAAATGCCGTTAACAATTGTGATTACCTTTGTGCAAAGGAATGACGAGAAGTCTCCTCCCTCGCAAACTGAAACTCTAGACCAGTGGTTCACAAACTTTTTATAGTCCCGTACCCCCTCTAGCACCAGCGTCAGCGCACTATCAAATGTTGTTTTCTGCCATCATTGTAAGCCTGCCACACACACACTGTATGATACGTTCATTAAACATAAGAATGAGTGTGAGTTTTTTTCACAACCCGGCTCGTGGGAAGTGACTCATAGGACCAGGGCACAAATAATAATATAATAATAATCAATAATTTGCTCTTTATTTAACCATTTTACACATAAAACCTTATTTGTTCATCGAAAATTGTCAATAACTTACCACAGGTTAATGATAAGGGTGTGCTTGAAAGGATGCACATAACTCTGCAATGTTGGGTTGTATTGGAGAGAGTCTCAATCTTAAATCATTTTCCACGCACGGTCTGTGCCTGTATTTAGTTTTCATACTATTAAGGGCCGAGAATCCACTCTCACATAGGTATGTGGTTGCAAAGGGCATTAGTATCTTAACAGCGTGATTTGCCAAGGCAGGATATTCTGAGCGCAGCCCAATCCAGAAATCTGGCAGTGGCTTCTGATTAAATTACATTTTCACAGAACCGCTTGTTGCAATTTCGAAGAGGCTCTCTTGTTCAGATATTGATAAGTGGACTGGAGGCAGGGCATGAAAGGGATAACAAATCCAGTTGTTTGTGTCATCTGTTTCGGAAAAGTACCTGCGTAATTGCGCACCCAACTCACTCAGGTGCTTTGTTATATCACATTTGACATTGTCCGAAAGCTTGACTTCATTTGGACACAAAAAATCATAAAATGATGGAACGACCTGTGTGTTGTCCTTGTTATTGCAGACAGAGAAGAGCTCCAACTTCTTAATCATATTTATTAGTTTTTTTTTAAGCCTTGTGCTTTGCTGAAAAAAAATGATGTCCATTGTGGTATGTTTAAACACACTCAGGACAGTCAAAGAATCAAGTAAAAACAGCCAAAACTTCTTGTCAGACATTTCAGAAAGAAAAAATACAAGAACATTTGATTACAGGAACTCTATAAGAACTATTTGCTGAACATATTTCATTTCTCAAAAACAAGCATTTTCTGTTTGGAACTCATTTTGAGTGTCTGTGTCAGAGATCTGCTGCTTTCGCACTAAGAAAGAGAAACTTGGGAAAGCTCATATTTACCCAAACATAATTATAAAAGTGCATCCAGAACCAGTCAAAACAAAATACATCAACATTTATTTTGGACCTGTGCAAATATATATACACATGAAAGCCTCCGGGTCAAAATGACCCATAACATCATGTTTGTATACACAATCTACACAGACATTCCACAACACATCAGTGTGTCCACATTTTGACCTTAGGTGCATCCCCTAAATGAGGAAAAGTAATTTAATTTCATGGAGAAAAAGAGAGGTTAACTAGTATTATGGACAACTCAAAAGTGGAAACGGGTCAAATTGACCCGTAACATAATAGGAGGGTTAAATGTGAATCACATTTTTATTTGGCGTACCCCGTCGGCATTACCCGGGGGTACCCGAGTTTGGGAATACATGCTCTAGACCAAACCTTCCGCTAATTTCACCTGTGTTTATTATGGCCAAAAAGGACATTTTTACAATATAGCCAATTTTGACTTTGTGCCTTAGGATTTTAGTAGAAACTGTTTATCATCCACAGACGGGCTTGCAAATTATTGCACCATAATTCTACGTGAGCCTTGACAGATTCTTGACGTTTCATCTGTCCTTGAGAATCTGTCCACAAGAGATTAATCATTATCAAAAGTCTTAACTTCATTTATGTCAAAAGTCACATCCCATGTGACAAGCTGACAGTAGGAACCAATGTCAGACCAATAATATCATGGTGATGGTGGGAGATGTGCCGGGATTCTGGGATCCAGGCTGCAGACAGGGGCTGTCTGTGGTGACTCCTGAGGAGGTGGCCCTCTCAGAACCGAGGAGTGTGGTGGGGACCCGCTTGAAATGTGGATGACCTCTCTGTCAGTCAGTGGCGAGGTCAGTACAGGTGCATCACAGCTGGGACCGAGAGACTGAAAAATAGCTTCTATCTCAAGGCCATCAAACTGTTAAACAGCCATCACTAGCACATAGAGGCTGCTGTCTACATACAGACTTGAAATCATTGGCCACTCTAACAAATGGATCACTAGTCACTTTATTAATGCCACTTTAATAATGATGTTTACATATCTTGCATTACTCATACCATATGTGCAGTTGAAGTTGGAAGGTTACATACACTTAGGTTGGAGTCATTAAATCTCGTTTTTCAACCACTCCTCAAATTTCTTGTTTAACAAACTATAGTTTTGGCAAGTTGGTTAGGACATCTACTTTGTGCATGACACAAGTAATTTTTCCAACAATTGTTTACAGACAGATTATTTCACTTATAATTCACTGTATCACAATTCCAGTGGGTCAGAAGTTTACATACACTAAGTTGACTGATCCTTTAAACAGCTTGGAACATTCCAGAAAATGTCATCATGGCTTTAGAACCTTCTGATAGGCTAATTGACATCATTTGAGTCAATTTCAGGTGTACCTGTGGATGTATTTCAAGGCCTACCTTCAAACTCAATGCCTCTTTGCTTGACATCATGGGAAAATCAAAAGAACTCAGCCAAGACCTCAGAAAAAGAATTGTAGACCTCCACAAGTCTGGTTCATCCTTGGGAGCAACTTCCAAGCGCCTGAAGGTACCACGTTCATCTGTACAAACAATAGTACGCAAGTATAAACACCATGGGACCACGCAGCCGTCATACCGTTCAGGAAGGAGACGCGTTCTGTCTCCTAGAGATGAATGTACTTTGGTGCGAAAAGTGCAAATCAATCCCAGAACAACAGCAAAGGACCTTGTGAAGATGCTGGAGGAAACAGGTACCAAAGTATCTATATCCACAGTAAAACAAGTCCTATATCGATATAACCTGAAACGCCGCTCAGCAAGGAAGAAGCCACTGCTCCAAAACTGCCATAAAAAAACAGCCAGACTACGATTTGCAACTGCACATGGGGACAAAGATCGTACTTTTTGGAGAAATGTCCTCTGGTCTGATGAAACAAAAATAGAACTGTTCGGCCATAATGACCATCGCTATGTTTGGAGGATAAAGGGGGATGCTTGCAAGCCGAAGAACATCATCCCAATTGTGAAGCACAGGGGAGGCAGCATCATGTTGTGGGGGTGCTTTGCTGCAGGAGGGACTAGTGCACTTCACAAAATAGATGGCATCATGAGGAAGGAAAAGTACGTGGATATATTGAAGCAACATCTCAAGACGTCAGTCAGAAAGTTAAAGCTTGGTCGCAAAACGGTCTTCCAAATGGACAATGACCCCAAGCATGCTTCCAAAGTTATGGCAAAATGGCTTAAGGGCAACAAAGTCAAGGTATTGGAGTGGCCATCACAAAGCCCTGACCTCAGTCCTATAGAAAATGTGTGGGCAGAACTAAAAAGCGTGTGCGAGCAAGGAGGCCTACAAACCTGACTCAGTTACACCAGCTCTGTCAGGAGGAATGGGCCAAAATTCACCCAACTTATTGTGGGAAGCTTATGGGAGGCTACCCGAAATTTTTGACCCAAGTTAAACAATTTAAAGGCAATGCTACCGAATACTTATTGAGTGTATGTAAACTTCTGACCCACTGGGAATGTGATGGTAAGAAATAAAAGCTGAAATAAATCATTCTCTCTACTATTATTCTGACATTTCACATTCTTAATCCTAACTGACCTAAGACAGGGAATGTTTATTAGGTTTAAATGTCAGTAATTGTGAAAAACTGAGTTTAAATGTATTTGGCTAAGGTGTATGTAAACTTCCAACTTCAACTGTATATACTGTATTTTATACCATCTATTGCGTCTTGCCTATGCCTCTCGGTCATTGCTCATCCATATATTCATATCTAAATATTCTTGTTCCATCCCTTTACTTAAATTTGTGTGTATTCGGTAGTTGTTGTGGAATTGTTAGATTACTTGTTGATATTGCTGCACTGTCGGAACTAGAAGCAGAAGCATTTCGCTACACTCACAATAACATCTGCTAACCATGTGTATGTAACCAATAAAATGTGATGTGATTTGATTTGAGCCACCCCTCCCTCCCATCAGCCTGCCAACTTGCTCTTCCAGAGGCAGGTGCTACTGAGATGAACATCATCCTTACTGTACAGGATCTCATGAAGTGACACTGGTGGCTCTGAAAACAGTGCCCTCCTGAGCCAAATCCCACACCTCTGCAGGAACCAAGTGGGAGGTCTAAGAAACCCCACCCCTCCCATCTCTCTGAAGGAGGAGATAGGGAACTGGAGCTGTAACATCCATGTACCAATGCTGGGGCATCTTTCTTGACGTATTAGCAGTGGTGTAAAGTACTTAAGCAAAAATACTTTAAAGTATTACCTTAAGTCATTTTTTGGGGTATCTGTACTTTACTATATATATTTTTGACAACTTTTACTTTTACTTCACTACATGCTTAATGAAAATAATGTACTTTTTACTCCATACATTTTCTCTGCCACCCAAAAGTACTTGTCCAATTCACACACTTATCAAGACAACATCTCTGGTCATCTCTACTGCCTCTGATCTGGTAGACTCACTGAAGTCAAATGCTAAGTTTGTAAATTATGTCTGAGTGTTGGAGTGTGCCCCTGACTGTCCTTACATTTAAAAAACATGAAATATACTTAAATATATTTCAGCAATTACATTTACTTTTGATACTTAAGTACGTTTAAAACCAAATACTTTTAGACTTTTACTCAAGTTGTATTTTACTGGGTGACTTTCACTTTTACTTGAGTCTATTAAGGTATCTTTACTTTTGCTCAAGTACACAATTGGGTACTTTTTCTACCATTGCTTATTAGGGGGTTAACTAATTTAGGCATACCACTCCTCCTACCTTATTTTACTGTCTTCACCCTTTCCCTCACTTTTCTGTCTTTTTTCAGTTACTGTTCCTTGATTACATCTTGATTATAACTTGTTACCATTTTAATCTAATCTCATGAAAAATCTCTTTCTTTTTTTGTTTACTGTTCCTTAATTACTGTATATGATTTGACTCTACTCTTCTATCATATCCTGAAAGCATTCTCTATCCCCTTTATTGTTTTCAGTCTCTCAAACTTTCTTCAGTTTTGAAGTAGGCTAACTCTTCTGCTGTCTCTCCCTAACTCAGTCCCTCTCTCTCTCTCTCTCTCTCTCTCTCTCTCTCTCTCTCTCTCTCTCTCTCTCTCTCTCTCTCTCTCTCTCTCTCTCTCTCTCTCTCTCTCTCTCTCTCTCTCTCTCTCTCTCTCTCCTTCTCAGACTTGTTTCAGGCCTGTGGGACATCACTGATAGGCTGTTTGAGCTTTGGGTTCTCTTCTTTTTCTGAGCCTGGTAAACCGACCCTAACTTCACCCTTGGGGTCATGGATTATAGGTCAGGGGGACTGGTTGGGTGTGCAGACATGGTGTAAACACCCTGACAGTAACCATCCCATGTATCATCCATCCTCCTGTCCAGGCCTCACCGGACCTGGGACACCCACCAATCAATCTGCATCCTGCCAAACAGAAAGACAGGGCCCTAATTGATCACACCTTCACTGTCTTTGTCTCTGAGTCTACATGGGGCTCAGGCTCCAGCCAAGCCAGAACCACTGCACTGTAACTTACTCTGGGTCTGGTTCTGAGAGAGAGTCCAACCCAATCGTCAAATAACTGCTTTAGTGAGTGTTCAAGGCTTCTCTGTGATGTGTTTGTTGCTGTTCTTTTCCATCATGTTCTGCATTCCAAACATACAGCATTTTATGGGTGTTGGTATCAGCAGTGGGGAAAAGCCAAAATCCAGGCTCAGTCTGCTGAAGACATTAGGTTTATGACGGAGAGCCTCTGATATGTTTTACTGTTAAAGGCCTGGTGCCGAGGAACTCCCGCCCTCCCCTGTGACCCCCCACAGGCATATCTCAGAGTCCAATACACACATGCATGCACGTACGCGATACACATACACGCGCACACACACACACACATACACTTTCATTGCACATACACACGTAGACAAAGTTAAAGCACACACACATTACAATTCTTGCCATTACACAGCATAATACAAAACACATCTCCACCAAAAGCATAAAGTATCAGGCACTCCCTACACACACTTACAGTACGGCCCCACATCAACACAAGCCTCACTTTTACAGTGATCAGCACCTACAACCCCCGAACCCATCATTCATCTCCCCAGTCCCCGAATGCTGGTGCTCTACTTTGTCTGATCATCTCAAAGTATTGGATCCTGTAACCTGTAGCCGGTTAGCAGCCTGCCTGGTGGGGGTTCACTGCCATGTGGGGCCGTTAGGGAACAGTCTCTGGGTGGACACTGGGGTCATCTCCTTGACAACACAAGATTAATGCCGTGTTTATCTCCGCCGGTGAATGACCAGTGCGTAAATCTGTCATCAGCGCCTCCTGAGGTTAAACACTTTCACAGAGGTGTCTGCAAACCCCTAATCCCCTGGGACACTGATGACACACAGACACACACATAAACACACACACATGAACACACACACACACAAACACACACACACGATTTATGTAAAGCCATCAGCAGCCTAATACATTTTCCTCCTGTCATATACATTCATTTTTACCTGGAATTTCAGATGGTTATTTGGATGGTTATGCAACCAGCTTTGGAGAAATATTCAGTTGAGCATCTCAGCTTGTCCTATTGCAAGTGGTTGCCCTGTGGTGATGTGGCCATGGTTACCTAATCAGAGATGTGTATACTGTAGCACAAACTGTAAAGCAGAGAAAACAGGCAATCCTAAACTCTATCTACTGTATCTACCTATCTCATTCACTACACAAAACCACAAAAATAAAGAAATACATTTGCCTATATGCAAGCCTTGCACAGACTAACACACACAGACACACACTCTTCTTTCTCCTTCCGGATATATAAAGATGCTGTCAGAGATGAACATTCGATGCTGACTGTTTATCCTTTTCTCTCTGAAAGCTCTGATCCTGTGCATTTTTGGGGGGAGGTGTCATGGCGTGGGCTCTGGCTCTGGTGACGTTTAACAGACTCCAGATGTGGAGGAGAGGGGAGGAGAGGGGAGCAGAGGGGAGCAGAGTGGATTGGTGCGCCCGGCAGGCCCAGAGAGAGAGAGAGGGGCCGCTGGCCCCCAGACCCCACAGGGGACATGACTAACCGCTGTGTCACATCTGTCTCCCAAGACTAACGCTGAGCCCTCCCTCTTTATCCCGTCTCTCTCTACGCTCACTCTGACTTTATCTCTCCCTTCTTCCTCTCTCTAAACCCACCTTCTTCTCTCTGTATCAGTATCTGATCTGTTTTCCTCTCTCTACACCCACCTTCTTCTCTCTGTATCAGTATCTGATCTGTTTTCCTCTCTCTACACCCACCTTCTTCTCTCTGTATCAGTATCTGATCTGTTTTCCTCTCTCTAAACCCACCTTCTTCTCTCTGTATCAGTATCTGATCTGTTTTCCTCTCTCTACACCCACCTTCTTCTCTCTGTATCAGTATCTGATCTGTTTTCCTCTCTCTAAACCCACCTTCTTCTCTCTGTATCAGTATCTGATCTGTTTTCCTCTCTCTACACCCACCTTCTTCTCTCTGTATCAGTATCTGATCTGTTTTCCTCTCTCTACACCCACCTTCTTCTCTCTGTATCAGTATCTGATCTGTTTTCCTCTCTCTAAACCCACCTTCTTCTCTCTGTATCAGTATCTGATCTGTTTTCCTCTCTCTAAACCCACCTTCTTCTCTCTGTATCAGTATCTGATCTGTTTTCCTCTCTCTAAACCCACCTTCTTCTCTCTATATCAGTATCTGATCTGTTTTCCTCTCTCTACACCCACCTTCTTCTCTCTGTATCAGTATCTGATCTGTTTTCCTCTCTCTAAACCCACCTTCTTCTCTCTGTATCAGTATCTGATCTGTTTTCCTCTCTCTAAACCCACCTTCTTCTCTCTATATCAGTATCTGATCTGTTTTCCTCTCTCTAAACCCACCTTCTTCTCTCTGTATCAGTATCTGATCTGTTTTCCTCTCTCTAAACCCACCTTCTTCTCTCTATATCAGTATCTGATCTGTTTTCCTCTCTCTACACCCACCTTCTTCTCTGTATCAGTATCTGATCTGTTTTCCTCTCTCTAAACCCACCTTCTTCTCTCTGTATCAGTATCTGATCTGTTTTCCTCTCTCTACACCCACCTTCTTCTCTGTATCAGTATCTGATCTGTTTTCCTCTCTAAACCCACCTTCTTCTCTCTACATCAGTATCTGATCTGTTTTCCTCTCTCTACACCCACCTTCTTCTCTCTGTATCAGTATCTGATCTGTTTTCCTCTCTCTAAACCCACCTTCTTCTCTCTGTATCAGTATCTGATCTGTTTTCCTCTCTCTAAACCCACCTTCTTCTCTCTATATCAGTATCTGATCTGTTTTCCTCTCTCTAAACCCACCTTCTTCTCTCTGTATCAGTATCTGATCTGTTTTCCTCTCTCTAAACCCACCTTCTTCTCTCTGGATCAGTATCTGATCTATTTTCCTCTCTCTACACCCACCTTCTTCTCTCTATATCAGTATCTGATCTGTTTTCCTCTCTCTAAACCCACCTTCTTCTCTCTGTATCAGTATCTGATCTGTTTTCCTCTCTCTAAACCCACCTTCTTCTCTCTATATCAGTATCTGATCTGTTTTCCTCTCTCTAAACCCACCTTCTTCTCTCTATATCAGTATCTGATCTGTTTTCCTCTCTCTACACCCACCTTCTTCTCTCTGTATCAGTATCTGATCTGTTTTCCTCTCTCTAAACCCACCTTCTTCTCTCTGTATCAGTATCTGATCTGTTTTCCTCTCTCTACACCCACCTTCTTCTCTCTGTATCAGTATCTGATCTGTTTTCCTCTCTCTAAACCCACCTTCTTCTCTCTGTATCAGTATCTGATCTGTTTTCCTCTCTCTACACCCACCTTCTTCTCTGTATCAGTATCTGATCTGTTTTCCTCTCTACACCCACCTTCTTCTCTCTATATCAGTATCTGATCTGTTTTCCTCTCTCTAAACCCACCTTCTTCTCTCTGTATCAGTATCTGATCTGTTTTCCTCTCTCTAAACCCACCTTCTTCTCTCTGTATCAGTATCTGATCTGTTTTCTCTCTCTCTAAACCCACCTTCTTCTCTCTGTATCAGTATCTGATCTGTTTTCCTCTCTCTACACCCACCTTCTTCTCTCTGTATCAGTATCTGATCTGTTTTCCTCTCTCTAAACCCACCTTCTTCTCTCTGTATCAGTATCTGATCTGTTTTCTCTCTCTCTAAACCCACCTTCTTCTCTCTGTATCAGTATCTGATCTGTTTTCCTCTCTCTAAACCCACCTTCTTCTCTCTATATCAGTATCTGATCTGTTTTCCTCTCTCTACACCCACCTTCTTCTCTGTATCAGTATCTGATCTGTTTTCCTCTCTCTACACCCACCTTCTTCTCTCTGTATCAGTATCTGATCTGTTTTCCTCTCTCTACACCCACCTTCTTCTCTCTGTATCAGTATCTGATCTGTTTTCCTCTCTCTACACCCAACTTCTTCTCTCTGTATCAGTATCTGATCTGTTTTCTCTCTCTAAACCCCACCTTCTTCTCTCTGTATCAGTATCTGATCTGTTTTCCTCTCTCTACACCCACCTTCTTCTCTCTGTATCAGTATCTGATCTGTTTTCCTCTCTCTACACCCACCTTCTTCTCTCTATCAGTATCTGATCTGTTTTCCTCTCTCTAAACCCACCTTCTTCTCTCTGTATCAGTATCTGATCTGTTTTCCTCTCTCTACACCCACCTTCTTCTCTCTGTATCAGTATCTGATCTGTTTTCCTCTCTCTAAACCCACCTTCTTCTCTCTGTATCAGTATCTGATCTGTTTTCCTCTCTCTAAACCCACCTTCTTCTCTCTATATCAGTATCTGATCTGTTTTCCTCTCTCTAAACCCACCTTCTTCTCTCTGTATCAGTATCTGATCTGTTTTCCTCTCTCTAAACCCACCTTCTTCTCTCTGTATCAGTATCTGATCTGTTTTCCTCTCTCTACACCCACCTTCTTCTCTCTGTATCAGTATCTGATCTGTTTTCCTCTCTCTAAACCCACCTTCTTCTCTCTGTATCAGTATATGATCTGTTTTCCTCTCTCTACACCCACCTTCTTCTCTCTATATCAGTATCTGATCTGTTTTCCTCTCTCTAAACCCACCTTCTTCTCTCTGTATCAGTATCTGATCTGTTTTCCTCTCTCTAAACCCACCTTCTTCTCTCTGTATCAGTATCTGATCTGTTTTCCTCTCTCTACACCCACCTTCTTCTCTCTGTATCAGTATCTGATCTGTTTTCCTCTCTCTACACCCACCTTCTTCTCTCTGTATCAGTATCTGATCTGTTTTCCTCTCTCTAAACCCACCTTCTTCTCTCTGTATCAGTATCTGATCTGTTTTCTTCTCTCGCTCTTCCCTTCTCCTTTTATCCTTGCTGTCCTTTTTTCTTGTGTCCATCAATATCCCTCGGAGAATCTCTACCCCTTTCCATAGATACTTCATGCTATTTGCATTCATCTTCCTCCCTGAATCTCCCTCTATTCCCAGCTCACTCAGGAACATGCAGCTCCTCACAGTGATGTCTCTGTTTGAGGAACACAGCAAAAGACATTTAGAAACATACATGAATGCAAATTAATTCAGGACTTTAGTTTATTCTGGCTGACAGAGCTGGCCTGTCCTCCAAAACAGCACATGGAGTGGATGAGGAGGAATCTGCAGTTTCCATCACCCCTCATCAGAGACTCACACGCACACACACTAAATGAACGCACTCACTAACCAACTCACACACACACACATGCACGCACAAACACACACACATTATCATAAAACATTTAATTGTTTAATCGCTTTAAGATGGTTATTTAGTTTGATTTACATGGGGGAATATATAAACCTAATCAGATGATGAACGTGTGTGTGTGTATTTGTATGTTTATGTTGACGTCAAGAGGGACTAAATCGTAAGCTAAAACAGTTATTTTAGGAATGCATAGCATGCCTCCCCTAAACGAATTTATCTTGCTTATCAGCAGTTAGTATTTACAAAGACACATATACACACATACACATACAGTCATGTCCAAAATGACTGGTACCCTTGATAAAAAAGAGCAAAATATTGTATACAAAAAAAGGGGAAACATCTCAGAAAGATGTTTTCACTACTCCAGCACCCTCCCCTTGCAAGGATAATGGCACCCAGACCTTTTCTAAAATGTTTTATGAAATTGGAGAACACATTGGGAGGGATCTTAAATCATTCCTCTATGTCTATACAGACTCTTTCCAGATCCTTAATATCCATCCGTCTGCTCTTATGGACTGGCCTCTTTAATTCAAACCACAGGTTTTCAATGGGGTTCAAGTCTTGAGAATAAGACGGCCATTGTAAAAAGTTGATTTTGATGTGTGCTTGTGGTTATTGTCTTGCTGGAAGATCCACTTGCGGCCAAGTGTCAGCTTCCTGGTAGAGGCAACCAGGTTTGTCTAAAATATCCTGGTACTTACATGATAAAGTTCATGATGCAGTTGACCTTAACAAGGGCTCTAGAACTAGTGGAAGCAAAACAGCCTCATAACATCAAAGATCTACCATTATATTTGACAATGGGTATGAGGTTCTTTTTTGCATCCATCTTTCGACGACAATCTCAACACTGGTGTGCATGGACAAAGAGCTCTATTTTCGTGTCATCTGACCATTGCATTGGTTCCAATCCATGTGTCAATGTCGTTTAGCAAACTAAGGCTTTTTTACGGCAACACTTCCAAGTAGCCTGTTGGCTTGGAGGTGGCATCTAATTGTAGATTTGGACACTTCGTGACCCGAAGATGCGATCAAATTCTGTAATTCTCCAACTTTGTCCGTTAGATATTTCTTCCTCTCTTGTCCTGCGTGGGGACAAGAGAAACCAGGCTAATTTTGCCTTAATAATGGTAAGTAGTACATTACATTTTTTAGCAATTGTTTTTACCCATTGCCTGATTAGTGGTCAACAACCAATTATCTCTTATTGTTTGTGAGCTCTTTGAATTTAAAAAAAAGTAGAATATTAAGGCAGATTTTATTTTGTTTGATTTTATTTCTAAGAATCTTTAGGGGTGCCAATAATTTTGACACTTATCTTTTTCTTTAAGCAATTGTATTAGGATAAAATAATATATTGATATAGCTCGGTATTTGAATTATTTATTTTATACAGTATTTTTTGCTCATCTTTATCAAGGGTGCCTGATTGTATACTGTGGCATATTATTGTGCTACATTGCCATTTACAGAGCTCTAGTGCAATTTCCTCCAGTGTCACATCATAGTCATTTTCTCTCTGAGTTTGTGAGTGTGATGGATGGGGAGAGAGAGAGAAAGAGAGAGAGAGAAAGAGAGAGGAAGATAAAGGGAGAGAGAGAGAGAGAGAGAGAGAGAGAGAGAGAGAGAGAGAGAGAGAGAGAGAGAGAGAGAGAAAGAAAGAAAGAGATAAAGAGAGAGAAAAATAGAGAGACAGAGGAAGATAAAGGGAGAGAGAGAGAAATAGGGAGAGAGAGAGAGAGAGAGAGAGAGAGAGAGAGAGAGAGAGAGAGAGAGAGAGAGAGAGAGAGAGAGAGAGAGAGAGAGAGAAAGGGAGAGAGAGAAAGGGAGAGAGAGAAATAGGGAGATAAAGGGAGAGAGAGAGAAGGAGAGAGAACAAAACATAAGCCACAAGCTTTCAAAAGAGATAGGTAGCTATCCGTGGTGTGAGCTGCTCATTAAATGCATAGTGCTGCGACCTGCTGATTGAACACACCCTGCACGGATCCTCCAGTCTCAATCCCACCTGATTACTCATCCGGTTAGCTCAGACCTGACTCATTCACACACTGCTGGGCCTTACAGGTGCCCATTGTTACAAACAGACTTCAATCAGACCAGCTCTCCACAACTATAATGACTTCCATCATACCAGCAAAATTGGACTCAACTTCAGCCCCTGAGACACACAGTGACACACACATTACCCGTAGTTACAATGGGATACACACATATATCCACATTCAGTATCTCTCTCTCTCACACACACTCACATTTACATACTCACTCACTCACGTACACACACACACACACACATACTGGACACACACTCTCACCCTCACACTGACTACCATAAATAGACATAAAAGAAGGATTTGACAAAGTGAAGTCTCTTTCACAATCTATTTTCATTTTGTCCATCTCCAGATCCCTCTACCAACCAGATTACTGCCTGGGGACCATGGTAACAGCCAATAACCTGGAGGACAGCCTATTAGAGCCCAGGAACAACACAGGGCCTAACGACCAATAGGTCCTTCACTGAACAAATCAGAATTCACTGCTAGGCCTTAATTCCTTACCTTTGTCTTTCTTCTTCTTGTCTTTTTCTGCATCGTACAATCTCTTTAGATCTGAAATCGAGAAACAAAATTAAAATGTCTTAAAACAAGGCCAATGATTATTTGAAAACAAAATCATCCAGTAGTCTGATGAAAGAGACTAAATCTAGGTGGTGATGTTGTGTGTCCGTTACTGCAAGCGATATGACTGGTCCTGTGCTTTCCAACATAACAAATATGAATAATGACAATAATAACTACTCCACTAAGCAACATTGATGATGGTGCTCATAGATAAATATTTACAGTCAAGTAAACTATTTGGGGTTGTGTTTAGGATCTTTAACTATTCATACTCCATCGACCCACAGCATCATGGGTAGTTTGTGTTTCTGAAAAGCTCTAATCCAGATGTTCACGGGCGAGAAGGAGGAGGGGGAAAGACAAATATTAGTCTTCTGGAAGAGACAGAGGGGGCTTTGGGGTTAAAAATATCAACAATACAGGGTGGGAAGCGAGATCAAAGCCTCAGACAAGGAGAAAGAGGGAAGAATGCAGGAATCAGGAGGAGAGAGAGCAGGGGTGACATGAGTCTTGTATTTCATACAGAATGCCGGTATAGTTTTATATAGAACAAAACAGTTGGCTGAATGAGACTCATCCAGGCTGTTGAAAGACTAAGTGATTACACACACACACACACACACACACACACACACACACACACACACACACACACACACACACACACACACACACACACACACACACACACACACACACTATTGCACCGCAGCATGAACAACATAGAAGTTAATCTTGCAGATAGTATTCTTCTGAAATACTGTATGCTGTTAACTTATTTATGCAGAGTGGGTGAAAACTAGTGGGTTGGTTTCCGGTGCTATAGTTATAGTTTGCAGTGAGGGAAACAGGGTCACAATATCCCTGGTGATGATGTCACTAGCTGCGTCAGACTGGCCAATGAAGGAGTAAAAAAGGAATGTTACTCTAGGCCACTGCACCCAAAGGCTGCTCCGCTGCAACAGTAGAGCAGATACAGAGAATGACTGGGGTGGATAAGAGCATACATAATAGCCCAACACACCACACAGAGAAAAACCTGTGTTCGTATGTGCGTGCTTGTGTGTGTGTGTGTGTGTGCCTGTATGCTCCCTCCCTTGCAACCAAACATGACCACCTCCATCCACCCTGCCTATCACCAGACCACCTCCATCCACCCTGCCCATATCACTATACACCAGCAGGGGCGCAGACACGGCATGGGCAACACCAAATACCAGCCAGACAACACACAACACAGCCTGACCTTAACGCTGGTATCCCTGATCCAAATCATTCCTCTGTGTGCTTCTGAGCCGATCGAAGGAAGGGTTGTAAGTGTTAAGTGACAATAAATGACCTGATGAATAAATAATATGAAAGGTCCACAGAGGGGTAATTTACCATGTAAATCTAATTATTACAGAGGTGCAGCAGATGATAGTGCAGCCATTAGACCACTTTACCATCTTATTATCTGTCTAAAAGTAAGGGCCTATAGCGCAGAATGGTCATTCACACTGCTTACAGTTGGATAGTATGGAAACTTTTATGGGATTAAAAGAGGGGAAACTGGAGACGATCAGCACATAGCAGCTGTGTGATCGAGGAAACGACAGCATTCTTGGAAACCTTTGCTTCCTTAGGGCCCACTGCTGCTGATGCCTACTGTCTTATATTTTTTCAATTTCTCCACTTGTGAAGATATGGATGGACCAATGGACCAATTCTGATATTTTATTTCAGAATTGGTTCAAATTAGGTTAAGGTTAGGGTTAGGGTCATAGTTAAAGGAAAACTCCACTCAAATTGTGTATTTTTCCTTTAAGGGTTTGGTTAAGAGTCAGCAGTGTCCTGATAGTCTCTCCCATCTAGGATAGTCCTACCGCCATTCCCTGCCTGCCTCTGGTTGTAGGCCTACAGAGAAAGAGGATGACAGAGATACAGGGAGAGTGACAATGAACCATTGTGAAAAAGAGTTTTCTTGACTGGAATGCATTTATTTTGGGGGTTTGGGTCGGGGCTATATCTCTACCCATACAGGAGACATAGCCTACTCTCGCCCTTCCATCGCATAAATATTTGGCTTCCTCTGATATATCTAATAAAAGTGTTTATAATGTTTCCCAAGTGTTTTCCAATAGAGGAAGGATGTAGACTATTTTACAGGGGGAAAGAAAACACAAGAGAGAAAGCAAAGAGAGATTGAACGTCAGAGCGCACCTTTTGTAAATATTTGAGACATCTGTGAATCCCGTATAACCTTTTCTGTCTTGAGAGAGATTTACTGTTTCCTGTGATAAGTTCTCCATCTCACCGCTCCAATAAATACTGTCTCAGGTGCTACCATTAGCACACAAAGTCATGGATTTAGCTTAGGCTACTTCTCTTCCTAAACCTAGAGAACACAAGTTTGCAACGCGCCTTTACTGCCAAAACGAACAAAGAACACTACACACGCAACCATGATATCCACACCCGTCGGCTTCCTTTGAACATAACCATGTGATCAACTTATTTACAGATCCCATTATGCTTTGTTATGTATTCCCTTTGTAATTGGTCCCTGGACAAATCTAAAATCCTCCCATTTTTCTATGGGGTGGGCCGAAACTCGTTGGTACGTCTATTAGTTTAACAGTAAAGAAGCACTCTTATCAACTTCCACTGTCCTCCAAGAGTTGACCAATCTCCACTTCAGTTTTCTCCTCAATTAATTAATGCACCTTGGAGAGCGAGTATAGGAAAACTCCACTTTCCCTTGCCTTCACACAAAAATGGCAAACGCATCAAATCATTATTGTTTAAAAGGCGACCACAGCCACATGTCATGACTCATGATGAATGGTAGGTCATACGCCATAGAAAGAGAAAGTTGTGAGATGTCGTGCTCTTGGTCTAGCAACCTTTATGAGTCAAACAGTAAAAAAAAAACTCTGTCTTTTCTTGGTGTGTGAATTTACATAAACCGGATTATTGCATTGGTGGGTTTTGAGTTTACAAGAAAGACATTTCACTGTACTTCAGCATGTGACATTAAAAACGTGAAACTTGAAACTTCAACAAATTAATATTTATGCTTTGTTTTGGTGTCAAGCCTTGTTATTCATTTATTTTCCACCTGTGATGTGTAGGTTATCTATTGAGATGTTACTTCATAAGGACAGTGGCCACATCAGAGAGGAACCCCCCCATGAGTAGAGCCAGCAGTGAAGTGAACGTTCTGCAGCACGGTGATGATGATCCATGTGATGTTTGTAAGACTTGTAGTAATCAGTTTACAGTACTGAGAAATAAATAAACCCTGCCTCTTCACTAGCATTAATCTCCCTTTGATTAGAAAAGAGCCACAATGACAAAATACTCTTAATATATTGATCCAATATTTCACCAAGGTTATTTTTCATCCCTTTGTGATTGTTATTACAGTTCTATAATGAATACATTTATCCTTCAATATACATTTATCCTTCAATATTTTCTAATTTCCAACACGTTCATCTAATTTCTGGCAGTTTTTTTAATTAATTGAAATAATTGTATATCATTTCACCCTCTTTCCCCTTTCAACCTCTCCCAGTACTCCTTTCCTTTCCACAGCCCTTCCAGAATAGACTATGTGACATTGATGTGGGGTCAGACGGTTCGTGTCGTGTGGTTGTGTGTGGATACAGATGGGGGCTCTTAATGTAGGATGGTAATTTGAGCCAGTTTGCTACACCAGGTAATTCATCCTGCAGCAACAAGAAATGTGAATTATAATAATGGACATTTTTGTAGGGGTTGATACATTTTTCATAAGGGAAAATCAAGTCTGAAATTTAAAAGTAGAAATTACAAACTTCAGAAGCCAACCTCAAAAACATTATACGTTTTACATTTCCTGCAATCTGCATTCCCCTGCAACAGGGTGATCAAATTAAGATCCTATATCTGTACATTGCTGTGATGATGACAGGTCCTAAGAGTATCTGACACACACCACACACACACACAGTCACGCATCATAGAGTCCAAACACTGCAACAGTAGTACAATGTGTCACTTGCCATCAGGCCATGGTTCAGTGAATGCCCCATTCTGTGTCACCAGAGAGACCGTCACAGGGGGAATTCTGTTACACAAGACCTGCTCTTGCAGGCTCCAGACCTTCAGGCCTGAGGAACCTCTCACTATGCAGACACCTTCTAACTGACAACACTCATAACCATATAACAGAGCTCTACCATTAGAGGAGGAACAGATGCACTGGACCTAATGTTTTAATAGAAACATAGAAACTACATATGTCCAAATGGATGCAAAATATGTATTCCTTGTATGTGTCTGGTATTTGGAAGTGATATTTTGTTGTGTGTGAGCTAGAATGAATATGAATATAGTGTGTATGTTTGTGACTCGCTGTGTGGATGATGTGTTCCTGCTCTGAATGATAAACTATACATACTGACATCCAACACAACAGAACCTCTCTTCCCTCTTTGTCATAATGCTACTGTTGCAGTACGATGACGTCATTGGCGATGCTATATCTAAGACCTTCTATTATGTTCAAAACTCTCTACGTTGTTGACGATTTATCCTGACTACTGTGCCCTTTAATGTGCAATGTATATCACAGAGTCACAGTGTGCTAGTTTAGATGTGTTATGTAGCAGGGTTTGGCCTGGATCCTGAGTAAGATGGCTGCTGCTTGTGTCTGTCTCTATGCTCTGAGCCCTGGGGGCTCTCTCTATCCCAGGTAGATAGGATGGTGGATTACATTCTCACTCAAAGTCACTCCCCTCACAGCTCTCCGAAACATGAAAGCCTGTCAGAAGATCCCAGTCCATAGGCCTATAGCTAAATATATTCGTAGCTAGCTACCTGTCAGAGAGATAGCGAGAGAGAGGGAGAGTTAGAGAGACAGAGGGAAGGAGAGAGAGATGAAGAGATGGACAGGAAGAGAGAGAGAGTTATCATACAGTTAACGTAGATGCCTCTTTTGAAAGACAGATAAAAGAAGAATAGAAGTCAATGTGGCGTATGATCATTGAAAGGACCTGTACATCTTTCTCATTATCACCATTCTGATTCTTTTGAAACTCACTCCCTCAAAGGCATACAGAAATTGATCTGCATATAGAATGTCTTACATTATTTACATAGTAGCCTACTGTCAGTAGACTACATGATTCTTAACACTGTGAACTATCTAGATAGCTCAGACAAGAACCATTACCTTTCAATGGTTACTGTTACGCTTTGAGGTTCTGGGAATGCGCATCATGGGGGATTGCGCTTACACTGCTTGATCATCAATAGATTATAAATAAATGCAGTATGTTTAAAATTGCAACTACTTTTACATGTTAGATGTCTAGCGTAGTGTGGGCATCTAGCAGACCACAACTATGTGATATAGGCTTTCATGCACGGATACACTTCAACTGCATATAAAGTTGAAGTCGGAAGATTACATACACCTTAGCCAAATACATTTAAACTCAGTTTTTCACAATTCCTGACATTTAATCCTAGTAAAAATTCCCAGTTAGGATCACCACTTTATTTTAAGAATGTGAAATGTCAGAATAAGAGTAGAGAGAATAATTTATTTCAGCTTTAATTTCTTTCTGTCACGATCATCAAAGACGGACCAAGGCGCAGCGTGCCGGGTTGAGTAAAACATATTTATGTAGTTGAACTCACCAAAACAAAAGGAAGAACACAACGATCGTAACTCAACGTGTAGCGCACAACAGCAACTAACACACTGAACAATATCCCACACACAGGTGGGGGACTAAACAACCTAAATAGGATTCCCAATTAGAGACAACGACTAACAGCTGCCTCTAATTGGGAACCCAAACCAACCAACATAGAAATTATAACATAGAACAAACACACACCCCTGCTCACTTCCTGACCACAACCACCATAGAATACCAAAAAGGGCTATCTATGGCCAGAACGTGACACTTTCATCACATTCCCAGTGGGTCAGAAGCTTACATACACTCAATTAGTATTACCTTTAAATTGATTAACTTGGGTCAAACGTTTCAGGAAGCCTTCCACAAGCTTCCCACAATAAGTTGGGTCAATTTTGGCCCATTCTTCCTTACAGAGCTGGTGTAAATGAGTCAGGTTTGTAGGCCTCCTTGCTAGCACACACTTTTTCAGTTCACACATTTTCACATTTTCTATAGGATTGAGGTCATGGCTTTGTGATGGCCACTCCAATACCTTGACTTTGTGTCACGTCCTGGCCATAGAGAGCCCTCTGGGTTCTCTATGGGGATTTAGGTCAGGACGTGACTAGGTTTTTTTGTTGTCTAGTTGTTGTATATCTATGTTGGTTTTGTGTATGGTTCCCAATTAGAGGCAGCTGATTGTCGTTACCTCTAATTGGGGATCATACTTAGTTGTTCTGTTTCCCACCTGCTTTTGTGGGATATTGTTTCTGGTTAGTGCGTGTGAGTGCTACTTATTGTTACAATCTGTTGTTTCGTCGTTATTATTGTATGTTCCACGTTCAATAAATATGTGAAACGTCATGCACGCTGCGCCTTGGTCCATTTCTGAGAACGATCGTGACAGAATATCCCACCAGTCCAGGACCAACCAGCGTGCCACAAAGGTGAAGGATAGTTGGACATGGGAGGAGATCATGGGTGGATGCGAGACCCTTCCTTGGCGGGAGTCGCCGAGGAATAATGGGGGAAAAGCGACTACGCAGGGTTTTGCGTCCACAGGCAGCCCAGGGGCAACCCCAAGATTTTTTTTGGGGGGGGCACATGGAGCTGTTGGCTGAGCAGAGGAGAGAGCCAGAGCCTGAATGGGAGACGTTTGAGGAGTCTGAGGAAGGATATAGGAGAGAGGTGTTGGCAAGGAATATGCTGCAGCGCAGGCGTTTAGAGGAGCGTCTGCCCAGCCCGGTACGTACTGTGCCGGCTTCCCGCACTCGCCCTGAAAAACGTGTTACCAGTCCGGTGCAACCAGTGCCGGCTCCACGCACCAGGCCTCCAGTGCGCCTTCCCAGCCCGGTGCCTAGGCCGGAGCCTTCATCTGCGCCGGTGCCCAGTCCAGACATGGCGTCCAGTCCCGCTCCAAGGCCGGAGCCTTCATCTGCGCCGGTACCCAGTCCAGGCACGGCGTCCAGTCCTGCTCCTAGGCCGGAGCCTTCATCTGCGCCGGTGCCCAGTCCAGGCACGGCGTGTAGTCCTGCTACTAGGCCGGATCCTTCCTCTGCGCCGGTGCCCAGTCCAGGCATGGAGTTCAGCCTGGTTACTTGGCTGGACCCGCGGTCTGAGCGGGTGCTATGCACCGGAGCTGCCACCAACGCTAGTGGCCCACCCGAACCCTCCCCAATCTAGTTTCAGGTTTTGCGTCCGGACTCCGCACCTTTGGGGAGGGGTACTGTAGTTTTTTTTTTGTCTAGTTGTTGTATATCTATGTTGGTTTTGTGTATGGTTCCCAATTAGAGGCAGCTGATTGTCGTTACCTCTAATTGGGGATCATACTTAGTTGTTCTGTTTCCCACCGGCTTTTGTGTGATATTGTTTCTGGTTAGTGCGCTACTTATTGTTACGATCTGTTGTTTCGTCGTTATTATTGTATGTTCCACATTGAATAAATATGTGGAACATCATGCACACTGCGCCTTGGTCCGTTTCTGAGAACGATTGTGACCCTTTGTTGTCCTTAAGCCAGTTTGCCACAACTTTGGAAGTATGCTTGGGGTCATTGTCCATTTGGAAGACCCATTTGCATCCAGGCTTTAACTTCCTGATTGATGTCTTGAGATGTTGCTTCAATATATCCACGTGAATTTCCTTCCTCATGATGCCATCTATTTTGTGAAGTGCACCAGTCCCTCCTGCAGCAAAGCACACCCACAACATGATGCTGCCACCCCTGTGCTTCATGGTTGGGATGGTGTTCTTCGGCTTGCAAGCCTCCCCTTTTTCCTCCAAACATAACGATGGTCATTATGGCCAAACAATTATATTTTTGTTTCATCAGACGAGAGGACATTTCTCCAAAAAGCACGATCTTTGTCCCCATGTGCAGTTGCAAACCGTAGTCTGTTTTTTTATGGGGGTTTTCAGGTTATGTCAATATAGGACTCGTTTTACTGTGGATATAGATACTTTTGTGCCTGTTTCCTCCAGCATCTTCACAGGGTACTTTGCTGTTGTTCTGGGATTGATTTGCACTTTTCTCACCAAAGAACGTTCATCTCTAGGAGACAGAACGCATCTCCTTCCTGAGCGGCATGAAGGCTGCGCGGTATGACGGCTGTGTATTTATACTTGTGTACTATTGTTTGTACAGATGAACGTGGTACCTTCAGGCGTTTGGAAATTGCTCCCAAGGAGGAACCAGACTTGTGGACGTCTACAGTTTTTTTTCTGAGGTCTTGGCTGATTTCTTTGGATTTTCCCATGATGTCAAGCAAAAAGGCGTTTGAAGGTAGGCTTTGAAATACATCCACAGGTACACCTCCAATTGACTCAAATTATGTCAATTAGCCTATCAGAAGCTTCTAAAGCCATGACATAATTTTCTGGAATTTTCCAAGCTGTTTAAAGGCACAGTCAACTTAGTGTATGTTAACATCTGATCCACTGGAATTGGGATACAGTGAATTATAAGTGAAATAATCTGTCTGTAAACAATTGTTGGAAAAATGACTTGTGTCGTTGTCAGGCTCTTGTGTAGCTGGTGCATAAAGTCAGCCGCAGGAGAACAGTACTGAGTGAGCAAAAACCTTTACTCAAACAAATAGACATGCAAAACGCTAAACGCGTAAATACAAATAAACATGCCAAACGCAAACCATGCAAGGCATAATAATAAATGCACCAGCCGGAAAGAAACGGCTTAATAATAAACAATCACACACAAGGACATGGGGGAAAACAGAGGGTTAAATCTACCCAACCCTGTCACGACTTCGATCGAAGTCGTGACAGTCGTACACAAAGTAGATGTCCTAACCGACTTGCCAAAACTATAGTTTGTTAACATGAAATTTGTGGAGTGGTTGAAAAACTAGTTTAAATGACTCCAACCTAAGTGTATGTAAACTTCCGACTTCAACTGTATGTATGCATTGGCACATAAATGCATGCGTGATAAGATAAACACATACAGTACAAGTCAAAAGTTTGGACACACCTACTCATTCAAGGGTTTTTCTTTAGTTCTACATCGTAGAATAATAGTGAAGACAAAACTATGAAATAACACATATGGAATCATGTAGTAAACCAAAAAAGTATAATATTTATATTATATTTGAGATCCATCAAAGTAGCCCTGCTTTGCCTTAATGACAGCTTTACAGACTCTTGGCATTCTCTCAACCAGCTTCATGAGGAATGCTTTTCCAACAGTCTTGAAGAAGTTCCCACATATGCTGAGCACTTGTTGGCTGCTTTACCTTTACTCTGCGGTCCAACTCATCCCAATCCATCTCAATTGGGTTGAGGTCAGATGATTGTGGAGGCCAGGTCATCTGATGCAGCACTCCATCACTCTCCTTCTTGGTCAAATAGCCCTTACATAGCCTGGAGGTGTGTTTTGGGTCATTGTCCTGTTGAAAAATAAATGATTGTCCCACTAAGCACAAACCAGATGGAATGGTGTATCGCTGCAGAATGCTGTGGTAGCCATGCTGGTTAAGTGTGCCTTGAATTCTAAATATATCACTGACAGTGTCACCAGCAAAGCACCCCCACACAATCACATCTCCTCTTCCATGCTTCACGGTGGGAACCACACATGCGGAGATCATTCGTTCACCTACTCTGCATCTCACAAAGACACGGCGGTTGGAAACAAAAATCTCATATTTGGACTTGCCAGAGCAAAGGACAGATTTCCACCGGTCTAATGTCCATTGCTCATGTTTCTTGGCCCAAGCAAGTCTCTTATTATTATTGATGTCCTTTATTAGAGGTTCCTTGCAGAAATATGACCATGATTCACACAGTCTCCTCTGAACAATTGATGTTGAGATGTATCTGTTACTTGAACTCTGTGAAACATTTATTTGGGCTGCAATTTCTGAGACTGGTGACTCTAATGAACTTCCTTTCCTGTGGGGGTCCTCCTGAGAGCCAGTTTCATCATAGCGCTTGATGGTTTTTGCTACTGCACTTGAAGAAACTTTCCAAGTTCTTACATTTTCCGCATTGACTGACCTTCATGTCTGAAAGTAATGATTGACTGTTGTTTCTCTTTCCTTGTTTGAGCTGTTCTTGCCATAATATGGACTTGTTTCTGTATACCACCCCTACCTAGTCACAACACAACTGATTGGCTAAAATGCATTAAGAAGGAAAGAAATTCCACAAATTAACTTTTAACACCTGTTAATTGAAATGCATTCCAGGTGACTACTACATGAAGCTGGTTGAGAGAATGCCAAGAGTGTGCAAAGCTGTCATCAAGGCGAAGGGTGGCTACTTTGAAGAATCTCAAATATAAAATATATTTTTATTTGTTAAAAACTTTTTTTGTTGCTACATGATTCCATATGTGTTATTTCATAGTGTTAATGTCTTCACTATTATTCTACAATGTAGAACATAGTAAAAATAAAGAAAAACCCTTGAATGAGTAGGTGTGTCAAAACTTGTATTTACATATATATATATATATATATATATATACATATGATTACATATGTATGTTGTGTAACACTTACTCCTAAATTATTAAATATGACTTAACACATGGGCCTACAGTATTTTTATTTAACCTTTATTTAACTAGGCAAGTCAGTTAAGAACAAATTCTTATTTACAATGACAGCCTACCCCGGGAAAACCCAGACAACGCTGGGCCAATTTTGCACCGCCCCATGGGACTCCCAATCACAGCCTGGATTCGAACCAGGTACTGTAGTGACTTAGACCGCTGTGCCACTACTTACTTAATAAGTGAAGCTATATTCAGACACGAAGGGATACAATTCATATTCCATTAAGGTAAGAGAATGTTGAAGATGAAGACCTTTTTTGTACTGACTGTTGCTGCTCCCGCTGCTTGATTTACGGCTCAGAGTACTGCTTTATAGATGAAATAACTTGTGAAACCCAATGTATTAATTATAGAGGGCTTCCTGTGTAGTGGTAAGTCATGTGAAAGGTATGAAAGGTAAAAAGGAAATTACACAACTCTTTTCCTAACACATTATAATCAAACCTGACAGATTGTCAATTTCGTTCTATAGTGCAACTTAAAGGTTAACAATTGCAATTAGGTTTGACGTGCGTTGGGAGAATACAATCACTGGGGTTAGACAGTGGATCTATAGCTGTGCATATGTAATTACTGCATTCAGCTGTGTGCTGTGCTCCACACTAAAAGGACAAGCCAAATACAAAGGGTGGTCTTAAGCCAAGCTAGTACATACATGTATGTTCTTGTTTCAAAGTCAGATGATGAGTGCTTGCACGCCCATGCGTGCACCCATGTGTTTATGCATTTGTGAATGCGTGTGTGGATGAATGTGTTCATGCTGTGTGTGTGCGTCCACATGTGTGTGTAGAGAGTGTGAGCGTGGCAGATGGTACCAACGGCTCATCAGATTTTAGCACCACAATAAGTACCCCATCACACTGTCCATTAGATGATCATATGCTGAGATACATTCTGCACAGGAGCATGGAGCTTAGTGTTTGTGGGAAACTGTGGGGTGTTTTGAGCTGCGGTGTCGTCTCAGATGAATTTGTTAAGTTGTGTGCTGTGTGCAGGGTTGGGTAGATTGCTTTCTAAATGTAACTACTTACTAGTTACCTGTCCAGAATTGTCATCAGAAATGTAATTTTTAGATTACACAAACTCCTCAGGGAGTCATGACTGCAGTAAAATTCTACTTGATCGTTGAGTCACAGTTATCTCCTTTTATGCACTCTGGACATGCATTAATAGTACCCATCTCCCTAACAATCATCAGGTCCTAATGGTCTGGTACTCAGGGCTCTATTGTTCTTCTAACCACTCTGACATCAATGCAATCAAAAATCACATCAAGCACTTACTTATTTTCCACCATAATTTGCAAATAAATTCATAAAAAATCCTACAATGTGATTTTCTGGATTTTGTTTCCTCATTTTGTCTGTCATAGTTGAAGTGTACCTATGATGAAAATTACAGGCCTCTCTCATCTTTTTAAGTGAGAGAACTTGCACAATTGGTGGCTGACTAAATACTTTTTTGCCCCACTGTATCATCAAAACAGTATGTGCTTTTAAATCTCACCTCACTGTGTTTGATCAATTTGAAGAAAGAGGTTGAAACTGAGTGGGAAACATGTTCGTTATGGATGTTGTTTCTAAGCCTAACACAAGGAAATGGACAGCGCTTTCTAAGGTGATGATTAAGAGATTATGCAGAAGCATAGGTCAATACATTATATGAGCCCAAGCCAAAAAGAAAACCTGAATTAAAATAATGATTGTGCCCTTATACAATGCATAGCATACGCATACTACACGTGGCAGAAATACATTTAAAAAAAAACTTAAATTAATAGTCTGACATGACTTTAGCTACAGAATATTGTGATAGAATAATTACATTTACCTGGTTTATATGATAATAATGGTTAACAATTAGTATTTAACTAATAGTAAGACATTTCTGTCCTGCTAGTGTCTGTGTTTAATGGGCTCCACTCTAGTTCCCTGCAGCTATTCTGGGCGTATGGTCACCAGAGATGGCTTGAGCTGAGAAATGAGTTAAAGACTGCGTTACATAGACAAGAATGTTTTACTAGGGATAGCTTAGGAGTAGAACAATCCCTCGTTGTCTCAGAATCATCCTTGTATCTGGGAAACTCTGTCAGGGTGGGGTTAAGACAACAACCCACGTGCAGATAATGACAGGATGAACCCAGAGTGGCTTATGATGCCCCAATCTGCATGGGATGGATGGAACCAATCATGACTAAGCATTTTTAGTGTCAGCTATATATAGTACTCTGCATTTGTGTGAAGGTTAGGTTACTTGGTCCAACACTCAAGGGTGTGGGGTCGACCAGCCTCATTATTGCAATAATTAATCGATATTAAATAAAGATGATTGTTTGAAGAAGTGACAAAATCTCTCTCAGTACTGAATTTCCACTACTTTTTTGGCGACGAGTTGATCTGCAACTTCACCTGTTGACCACTCCTGAAGATCTGGGTAAACTGTGCACAGTGGATCAGAAATTGGGATCTAAGGGTAAACCAGGCTTATTATTGAGCAGCTGGATCTGCCTATGATCTGAGAGGTGGCGGGCACAGGTGGATACCAGATCTCGGACATTGTACTGAGAGAGGAAAGCTTGGACAATCTATCAATATGTGTTTTTTAAAAGATAAGAAAAAAATGTAATAATAAGAACATAGTAGCCCCTGTTGAGGGTACGCTCAGAGCGAGGTCTTCCTTAAGAGGGCCACAGCTGAGGTAACTAGCAGGACTGAGTTGAGTTGATAAGAGTGTTCTTAAGTGAGGTATCCTTGGGCATAATTGTTAATTAGCCAGTTGCGGGCACCCAAAAGTCCAATCCGGTACTGACTTGATCACAGTAGGAACTTGGTGAAACTTATTGAATGAGGGACTATAGTGCAGGTGACGCCTTGCGAGGGCATCTGACTTGAAGTTCAAATTTTAACGTGTATGTAATTTATAAAATGTTTTGTGAAATGAGGTAAACAGGTATGCCCTGGGTTACTATTGTTAGGTGTTATTGTAAGTGTTTTGTTTTTCCTGATACTTAGAAAATACGCAGTAAAGTTGGATTTTTGGGACCGTGTTACGCAATTAGATAGCAGACATGGGTACTCTGTAGGTAGTTATGCACATTTGGATAGACATAAGTTAATTTATACCATAGTAATCGCACTAGGCGATGTCTCAGTATGGATACAACACCCTGTTGTGGGACCACTAATTAGGCAATATTTTGATAATGGTATGGGTTTCCCTGGTTTATATAGACAGGTGTTTGAAATCTAAAAACAGCACTAACCAGTTTTCCTCGTCTGTCTCATTCCCCTCTGTACTTTTTGTGTCTGTTTTCTGTGAATGTGATACAAGAGCGTGTGAGTGAAGTACGTTTTGGGAACAGTACTGTGTGAATGTGAAGGAGAGTTTTGTGAGTCTAGATAAGTGTTAATCTTACATTTGGATAATAAGATTTGTAGCGTTATGTTGGGGTTCCGTTCAACACTGCCCATCATATAATATCACGGAGTGGTATTATTAAGTGCTAGATGTTATTGTATCATTTCTGGAAGATTAGAGAACTATTGAGAATTATTCCCATAGGGAAGCTTCCGAGAAACTAACGTTTTGGGTTCCGCTGGGAGTGTGAGGAGTTGTTGGAAACGCTCATG
Organism: Brachymystax lenok tsinlingensis; assembly: GCA_030435695.1. Lineage (NCBI taxonomy): Eukaryota > Metazoa > Chordata > Actinopteri > Salmoniformes > Salmonidae > Brachymystax > Brachymystax lenok. The sequence continues at coordinate 27,207,075 of CM059790.1, read as the reverse complement.
GAGTGATTCATTAATGTGAGTACCTAAGATTTCCTACGTTATACAGTCGGAAGTTTACATACACTTAGGTTGGAGTCATTAAAATTAGTTTTTCAACCACTACATAAATTTCTTGTTAACAAACTATAGTTTTGGCAAGTCGGTTAGGACATCTACTTCGTGCATGACACAAGTAATTTTTCCAACAATTGTTTACAGACAGATTATTTCACTTATCATTCACTGTATCACAATTCCAGTGGGTCAGAAGTTTACATACACAAAGTTAACTGTGCCTTTAAACAGCTTGGAAAATTCAGGGAAAATGACTTCATGGCTTTAGAAGCTTCTGATAGGCTAATTGACATAATTTGAGTCAATTGGAGGTGTACCCGTGGATGTATTTCAAGGCCTACCTTCAAACTCAGTGCCTCTTTGCTTGACATCATGGGAAAATCAAAAGACCTCAGAAAAAAGGCCTTCAAGAGTCTGGTTCATCCTTGGGAGCAATTTCCAAATGCCTGAAGGTACCACGTTCATCTGTACAAACAATAGTACGCAAGTATAAACACCATGGGACCACGCAGTCATACCGCTCAGAAAGGAGACGCGTTCTGTCTACTAGAGATGAACGTACTTTGGTGCGAAAAGTGCAAATCAATCCCAGAACAACAGCAAAGGACCTTGTTAAGATTCTGGAGGAAACAGGTACAAAAGTATATCCACAGTAAAACAAGTTCTATATCGACATAACCTGAAAGGCCAGTCAGCAAGGAAGAAGCCACTGCTCCATAACCGCCATAAAAAAAGCCAGACTACGGTTTGCAACTGCACATGGGGACAAAGATCATACTTTTTGGAGAAATGTCCTCTGGTCTGATGAAACAAAAATAGAACAGTTTGGCCATAATGACCATCGTTATGTTTGGAGGAAAAAGGGGGATGCTTGCAAGACGAAGAACACCATCCCAACCGTGAAGCACGGGGGTGGCAGCATCATGTTATGGGGGTGCTTTGCTGCAGGAGGGACTGGTGCACTTCACAAAATAGATGGCATCATGAGGAGGAAAGGTATGTGGATATATTGAAGAAACATCTCAAGACATCAGTCAGGAAGTTAAAGCTTGGTCACAAATGGGTCTTCCAAATGGACAATGACCCCAAGCATACTTCCAAAGTTGTGGAAAGCTGGCTTAAGGACAACAAAGTCAAGGTATTGGAGTGGCCATCACAAAGCCCTGACCTCAATCCTATAGAAAATGTGTGGGCAGAACTGAAAAAGCATGTGCAAGCAAGGAGGCCTACAAACCTGACTCAATTACACCAGCTCTGTCAGGAGGAATGGGTCAAAATTCACCCAACTTATTGTGGGAAGCTTGTGGAAGGCTACCCGAAACGTTTGACCCAAGTTAAACAATTTAAAGGCAATACTACCAAATACTAATTGAGTGTATGTAAACTTCTGACCCACTGGGAATGTGATGAAAGAAATAAAAGCTGAAATAAATAATTCTTTCTACTATTATTCTGACATTTCACATTCTTAAAATAAAGTGGTGATCCTAACTGACCTAGGACAGGGATTTTTTTACTATGATTAAATGTCAGGAATTGTGAAAAACTGAGTTTAAATTTATTTGGCTACGATTTATGTACACTTCCAACTTCAACTGTATATTGATTCTGTGAAGACATTAAAAAAAATGAATAAAAATTGTATGTGTGTATAATCGATTACTAGAGATTTGATAAAGTAATACTGGTAATATGAGACGCAACTTAAACAACCCATACGTAGACTTGCGTAGGGGTTTTCTGGATAGTTAGTTAGAGATAAGGTTAAAGCATTATATGACTGTCTACAGGATCTGAGAGATTGGCTCAGAAAATCAGAAAATCAGAAAAAGATCTATCGTTCTATTTGTGAAGTAATTTGAGTATGGACATTGTTAAGAAGGGTACTTTGTAAATTTGCTCAGGCAATTTTGGGGGGATTTCAGAGCAGCTGTTTGAATGTACCAAAGTGCAGAATAACTGCTGAATTTACGAATGCTCAATGCCGGTTGAATATGGCCGGTGTCAGTAAAGGTTAGGGAAATAACGTAATTTGAATTATTGCCAGCAGCACAGTTAGTCACCAACGTTTTGAATAAACATGAAACAGCCTAACCAGCTCTGCTAGGTGAGTACAATGGAGAGTGAAGATGTATTCTCTTGTTTGTGTCTGGAAGTAGCGTTAGCTAGCCAACGTTAGCCAGTTAGCTTGGGTGTTTGACTGCCTTGTGGCACGAAAAGTTGTATATTTTATGAATCAGAGAGTTTGGATCAACCCAGCTCCATGGCAGATTTTGGGGTTTTCTTTCCTCATTTTGTCTGTCATAGTTGAAGTGTACCTATGATGAAAATTACAGGCCTCTCTCATCTTTTTAAGTTGGAGAACTTGCACAATTGGTGGCTGACTAAATACTTTTTTGCACCACTGTACATATTCTTATTCATCCCTTTACACTTGTGTGTATAAGATAGTTGTTGTGAAATTGTTAGATTACTTGTTAGATATTACTGCATGGTGGGAACTAGAAGCACAAGCATTTCACTACACTCGCATTAACATCTGCTAACCATGTGTATGTGACCAATAAAATTTGATTTGATTTGATACGACGATAATTTTACATGGTTATGGAAAAGAGAGCCGAATCATATAATACGATATGGGAGTGAATTGTTAGACTCGGTGGCGATGTACATGTTGCATGCTAAGTTATGCACACATCATAAACTTTGGGGTACATTAACTTCTTGGGGAGCGGCTGCTGAGGTGTCGGTTTTGGAGAGTCTGGCGTGCCCAAAGTAAAAGGCCTCCCACTCAGGCCCAGAAACTAGGATATGCACATAATTAGTACTATTGGATAGGAAACACTCTGAAGTTTCTAAGACTGTTAAAATATTGTCTGTGAGTATAACAGAACTGATATAGCAGGCAAAAACCAGAGGAATTTCTGTCCTGGAAAAAGTGTTTTTGACACATTGCCTCATTTTGAACCCCTCCCTATTGAAAACAGCTATATATGGGAGTAAGATTGCAGTACCTATTGCTTCCACTGGATGTCAACAGTCTATAGACAGTGTTTGGTGATGTTAGGTTGCTCTGGATGGTAATATAAGAAGAATTTCGAACTAGTCATCGGATGTAAACAGAAAAGGAAGCGCGTTCACGGGCTCGCGCGCGCTGTGGTTTTTTCTTTCCTATCGCCTAGTTTATAATCCGGTTGAAATATTATAGTAAATATACATAAAAGTGTTCCTAAGGATACATTATCAATGATGTTTGATTGTTCTTGGACAAGTGTATAAGTATAATGTGAACGCGTTCTCTTCACGGTTCAATGGGCGACTCAGCGGTGGATTTTATGATCATAACGCGCAAACCAAACGGAGATTTATAGATATAATAAATTACCTTTTCTAACAAAAGAACCATTGGATGTCTTCGTTGGACACTTGGGAAGCCCTCAGCAGAAGTTCTTTGAATGGTAAGGGATTTTATATTAGCGATTTTATGCGTTTTTTGAGACCCGTGTTGGGTTATGGATTTATGCTAATGCATAAATATTAGAGGTGCTACCCTCAAACAATCAAATGTTGTGCTTTCGCCGTAAAGCCTTTTTGAAATCTGACAACGCTGTGATATTGCCAAGAATCAGAGCTTTTGATGACTATGCAACACTTGTATATTGATGAATGTTTAATAATTCAACTTTTGGATTTTGAATTTGGTGCTAGCGCTAGCGTAGTTAAAGCAAATTATTAATGATGTGAGGGAGTACAATGGACTTAAAACCTTTGGGTTGCTGATTATGATATTAGTATAGTGAATGCTAAAGAAATTGAAATTGCTCTTCCAAGAGAATGGGGATAGACATTTTCTCTCTCTTTGAAATGTTTCCTGAGGCTATGGTCTTGGGAGAGGGGTTAGGGAAATTCAGCAGTTTTATAGGTATAAAGGTATCCTGATTTGGTGGTAAAGAGGGGCTTTACCACCGTATGTTCTGTTTTCTTTTGATAAATCTCACCAGATTGGATCTGCTGGATGATCGGGATAATTTCCACATCCTATGACTCTGCCATGAGGTTGATGGTGTGATAAGGGAGTATAAGCTAATTTGAAAAAAGATTCAACAGAATGTGATGTTACTTTTCTTCTTTGACAAGTGTTTTAGAGATTTTCATTAAGAATTTTTGTAGTAGGAATAATTAGTCATACAGTAGTTCATTTGTTTGGATTTCTTGAAATGCTTGTCTCGATTTCCTGAATCAGAAAAGAACTGAACTGAACTGTTGTTCTGATCTGTCGTCTCTCTCAAGGTTACCACGGATGGTGTCTTGATGCATAAGCAGGGACAATTTGACCAAACGGTGTGGACCTCAAAACCCTGTCTAACCAGCTGAAGAAATGGCAATTACTATGGCCTTGTCCTGCACCACTTTTATTGAGAACCAGCAACCGGTGTACAGCATCCATTTGAAGTTATCAAATGCTTTTCTCTCTGGAGTGCAACAGAACGAATGCGTGTGTGCGTGAGTGCATGTGTGCTAAGGTGCCAAGAATCAGAGCAGATGGCCAGTCCAGTTCAAGTGTTCAGCAGTCTGATGGCTTGTAGATAGAAACTCTCTCTGAGCCTGTTGGTATCAGACATGCTCTGATACCGTCTTCCCAACGTTAAGGGAGAGAACAGCTCTTGGCTGGGGTGGGTGGGGTCCTTGATGCAGAAAAGGTCCTGAGAATGTTGATATTTGCCTTCGTCGGTGCTCACCCAAATGTTTTTACAATTATGCCACAACGCTTGAACTCATCGCTACTTAGACTGGGCCACTGCAGTTCACAATTCTCTAGCAAGCAGGGAGAGTACTTGATGATGCTTAATGAAAAGAGTGCATTGTTTTGTATTATTTTGTTTTAAGCCTTCCCCATAACCCTAACCTTAACCACTCGGGATTAATACCTACACTTAACCCTTTTAGTTGTTTCTGTTTAAAGTCTATAAGCACTCTGAATTAACCCCATAACAACGCTAAATTAATGGGTCAAAAATTGATGTTCATCCAACTTCAGCAAATCCCGAAGTGAAACTATGAGTTCAGGTTGCCTTGATGATGCTGAGGGACTTCCTCAAGCACCGTTTCGAGTAGATGTACTGAATTGGTGGGAGCACGTGTTTGTACAGGGCTGTCTTCACCATCCACTGGAGTGCCTTGTGGTCGCGGACGGAGCAATGCCTGTACAAAGTTGTGACGCAACCGAGGATCTTAAAACTGCAGACTCTTTCTATGATATGGATTGGGGCGTGTTGCCTCATCTACTTCCTGAAGTCAATAATCAACTTCTTTGTTTCGCAGACAGTGAGGGAGAGGTTGTTGTCCTGCCACAATGCCAGTTAATTTAGCTCCTCCTTATAAGCTGACTTTTTGTTGGTTATCAGGCTTACAACCATGGTGTCGTCAGCAAACTTGATGATAGAGTTAGTGTCTTGCAAATCCACACAGTCGTGGATGAAGAGGGAGAACAGCAGAGGGCTGAGGACACACCCCTGGGGGCCCCCTGTGTCAAGAGTCAGTGTCGAGGAGGTGTTGTTGCCAATCTTTACAGCCTGTGGTCTGCCAAGTCCAGGATCCATTTGCAGAGGGTGGTGTCCAGACCCAGGGCTCTGTGCTTGGTGTCGAGCTTCGAGGGAACAATAGTGTTGAATCCTGAACTGTAGTCAATGAACAGCATTGTCACATACAGTAAGTGTTCCTCTTGTCCAGATAAATGATTACAGTAAAAAAAAAAAATCTTTCAGAATTTATGTAATTGATCACGTAATCAGTTATTCCCCAACCCTGTATATGTGTTTGTGTATGCGTACTGGTTTATGTGCTGGGCTGTATGTGTTTTCATGTGTTTTAATGTGCTGGAGTGTGTACATGTCAGGGCGTGTGCCTGTAAACATAATACTTTACTGAAAAACAACAAACACTAAGTCTCGAAAACTCACTCAGGAAACGAACACACACGGTAAACAATTCAAGCTTCTGCAAAGGACAACATAAAACACACCTCATTTAACAGATCAGTAAATTGGACATGATGAGTAAAAGAATAAATTGATGAGTAAATTGGACACACCTGAGTGTCGTTAATGTCTGTAGGACGGTGTCTGCCACCCTCTGGTGACAGGTGGAACCATGACAATCAGAGCTGCGGTGTTAATGTGAGAAGGATGGCAGGCCGTCAGAGCTGCTGTGTCTGTGTGGGAGAGATGGCAGGCCACCAGAGCTGCTATATCTGTGTGGGAGAGATGGCAGGCCGTCAGAGCTGCTCTGTCTGTGTGGGAGAGATGGCAGGCCGTCAGAGCTGCTATATCTGTGTTGGAGAGATGGCAAGCCGTCAGAGCTGCTCTGTCTGTGTGGGAGAGATGGCAGGCCGTCAGAGCTGCTCTGTCTGTGTGGGAGAGATGGCAGGCCTTCAGAGCTGCTGTGTCTGTGTGGGAGAGATGGCAGGCCACCAGAGCTGCTATATCTGTGTGGGAGAGATGGCAGGCCGTCAGAGCTGCTGTGTCTGTGTGGGAGAGATGGCAGGCCACCAGAGCTGCTATATCTGTGTGGGAGAGATGGCAGGCCGTCAGAGCTGCTCTGTCTGTGTTGGAGAGATGGCAGGCCATCAGAGCTGCTGTGTCTGTGTGGGAGAGATGGCAGGCCGTCAGAGCTGCTGTGTCTGTGTGGGAGAGATGGCAGGCCGTCAGAGCTGCTCTGTCTGTGTGGGAGAGATGGCAGGCCTTCAGAGCTGCTGTGTCTGTGTGGGAGAGATGGCAGGCCACCAGAGCTGCTATATCTGTGTGGGAGAGATGGCAGGCCGTCAGAGCTGCTGTGTCTGTGTGGGAGAGATGGCAGGCCACCAGAGCTGCTATATCTGTGTGGGAGAGATGGCAGGCCGTCAGAGCTGCTCTGTCTGTGTGGGAGAGATGGCAGGCCGTCAGAGCTGCTATATCTGTGTTGGAGAGATGGCAAGCCGTCAGAGCTGCTCTGTCTGTGTGGGAGAGATGGCAGGCCGTCAGAGCTGCTCTGTCTGTGTGGGAGAGATGGCAGGCCTTCAGAGCTGCTGTGTCTGTGTGGGAGAGATGGCAGGCCACCAGAGCTGCTATATCTGTGTGGGAGAGATGGCAGGCCGTCAGAGCTGCTGTGTCTGTGTGGGAGAGATGGCAGGCCACCAGAGCTGCTATATCTGTGTGGGAGAGATGGCAGGCCGTCAGAGCTGCTCTGTCTGTGTTGGAGAGATGGCAGGCCATCAGAGCTGCTGTGTCTGTGTGGGAGAGATGGCAGGCCGTCAGAGCTGCTGTGTCTGTGTGGGAGAGATGTGTCTGTGTGGAAGAGATGGCAGGCCACCAGAGCTGCTATGTCTGTGTGGGAGAGATGGCAGGCCGTCAGAGCTGCTGTGTCTGTGTGGGAGAGATGGCAGGCCATCAGAGCTGCTGTGTCTGTGTGGAAGAGATGGCAGGCCTTCAGAGCTGCTATGTCTGTGTGGGAGAGATGGCAGGCCGTCAGAGCTGCTGTGTCTGTGTGGGAGAGATGTGTCTGTGTGGAAGAGATGGCAGGCCTTCAGAGCTGCTATGTCTGTGTGGGAGAGATGGCAGGTCGTCAGAGCTGCTATGTCTGTGTGGGAGAGATGGCAGGCCTTCAGAGCTGCTATGTCTGTGTGGGAGAGATGGCAGGCCGTCAGAGCTGCTGTGTCTGTGTGGGAGAGATGGCAGGCCATCAGAGCTGCTGTGTCTGTGTGGGAGAAATGACAAGCCTTCAAGACTGCTGTGGAGAATGAAAGTGATGCTGAAAAGGAGAAAGGCCTGGAGGAAGGCTGGGAATAAACAGCCTGATCTGTAACGCACACAGACATGCATCTGAGAGAGAGAAGGAGAGAAAGAGAGAGAGAGCAGGCTATAAAAGATTGTGGGGGAGTTGTTTTTCTCTACTGCCACCCTAAGAAGCACTCACAGAGGAATGTATTATTGACCAGACAGCAGGCAGGCTTTTAGATGTTGGAGACCAACTCAACCCAGAGCGCTTAACTCCCCTCAGAGATACACGCACCCACCCAACCACCCACACACACACACACTAACCCTGACCCTTAACCCAACCCTAACCTTAACCCTAACTGTAACCCCAACCCCTAACATAACCCCAACCCTGACCCTAAACTTAAACCTAAACTTAAACCTAAACTCCTAACCCCAATTCTAACCCTTATCCTAATTGGAATCCTAACTCTAAACCTAAGCCTTTACTATCCTTCTGGTCCCCACAAGGAGAGAAAAACCAAAATCACACACACACACACACACACACACACACACACACACACACACACACACACACACACACACACACACACACACACACACACACACACACACACAGCAGTTTTATTAATACACAAGTAGCATGTAGTAGACTATGATTCTCTCTAACATCTCAATTGTAGTCTCTCATCATTGTTGGACAGAATTGTTGTGATAATAGAGGGTGCTTGTGGACAGATTTGATGTTGTATAAATATAGGTATTTTTTGAACCCAGTGTAGGATTAGGGCCATGCTATTCTCTTGCTGGGATAGGAGGAGATGAGATTACTGCCGTTCTTATCTAAAGCCCACTGCTACCGAGGGCAGGAATAGTGGGCCCAACACAATTTGTTTGCACCACCGGTACACTGTGTGTTTGTTTGCTCAGCGTGTGTGCATGGACGTGTGTGTGTGCGTGCAAGATTTCTCGGGTCTCTTGAGAAACTTTCTAAGCTCTGTTATCCAACAAGATCTCATAGTTTTGAAATTTGACGTGTTTGGATGAACGTCTGTTTTTGACACATTCATTCCGAGTGGTTAGAGGGTTAATTCCATGCCATTACAAGGTTAAAACAGAAACAACTCTAGTGGTTAAGTTTAGGTATTAATTTTGAGTGGTTAAGGTTGGGGCTATGGTTTGGTATTTTGGTATTTGGTATTTATTAGGATCCCCATTAGCCGCTGCAAAAGCAGCAGCTACTCTTCGTGGGGTCCACATGAAACATGACATAATACATAGTACAGAATATTACTAGTCAAGGACTGAGCTACATACATTTAAAACATCCCACATTGCCTACTTATCAGTGCATGCACACAATATCTAGGTCTAATACATAATACAGTGCAAATAATAATACAATATATATAAAGTGGTTGTGTCTCTTCTCTTCTCTGTTCTTTTGTCTGTTTTTTTATCTGGTTTTATTGCTAGCTTGAGTTAACTGGTGTGGCAGAGAGTTCCACGTAGTCATGGCTCTATTTAATACTGTGTGTTTCCCAGCTGCTGTTCTGGACCTGGGGGCTGTGAAGTGACCTCTGGCTACATGTCTTGTTTGGTACCTTCAACACATCAATACCTTGCACAAAGACAAATAGTGATGGAGTCAATCTCTCCTCAACTTTAAGCAAGGAGATATTGACATGCATGTTTCTGACACTTGCCCTCAGTGTTAATCTAAGTGCGATACGTGCTGCTTTGTTCTGGACCAACTGCAATTTACCTACAGTGGGGAAAAAAAGTATTTAGTCAGCCACCAATTGTGCAAGTTCTCTCACTTAAAAAGATGAGAGAGGCCTGTAATTTTCATCATAGGTACACTTCAACTATGACAGACAAAATGAGGGAAAAAAATCCAGAAAATCACATTGTAGGATTTTTAATGAATTTATTTGCAAATTATGGTGGAAAATAAGTATTTGGTCACATACATACAAACAAGCAAGATTTCTGGCTCTCACAGACCTGTAACGTCTTCTTTAAGAGGCTCCTCTGTCCTCCACTCGTTACCTGTATTAATGGCACCTGTTTGAACTTGTTATCAGTATAAAAGACACCTGTCCACAACCTCAAACAGTCACACTCCAAACTCCACTATGGCCAAGACCAAAGAGCTGTCAAAGGACACCAGAAACAAAATTGTAGACCTGCACCAGGTTGGGAAGACTGAATCTGCAATAGGTAAGCAGCTTGGTTTGAAGAAATCAACTGTGGGAGCAATTATTAGGAAATGGAAGACATACAAGACCACTGATAATCTTCCTCGATCTGGGGCTCCACGCAAGATCTCACCCTGGGTCAAAATGATCACAAGAACGGTGAGCAAAAATCCCAGAACCACACGGGGACCTAGTGAATGACCTGCAGAGAGCTGGGACCAAAGTAACAAAGCCTACCATCAGTAACACACTACGCCGCCAGGGACTCAAATCCTGCAGTGCCAGACGTGTCCCCTGCTTAAGCCAGTACATGTTCAGGCCCGTCTAAAGTTTGCTAGAGAGCATTTGGATGATCCAGATGAGGATTGGGAGAATGTCAGATGAAACCAAAATAGAACTTTTTGGTAAAAACTCAACTCGTCGTGTTTGGAGGACAAAGAATGCTGAGTTGCATCCAAAGAACACCATACCTACTGTGAAGCATGGGGGTGGAAACATCATGCTTTGGGGCTGTTTTTCTGCAAAGTGACCAGGACGACTGATCCGTGTAAAGGAAAGAATGAATGGGGCCATGTATCGTGAGATTTTGAGTGAAAACCTCCTTCCATCAGCAAGGGCATTGAAGATGAAACGTGGCTGGGTCTTTCAGCATGATAATGATCCCAAACACACCGCCCGGGCAACGAAGGAGTGGCTTCGTAAGAAGCATTTCAAGGTCCTGGAGTGGCCTAGCCCCTCCAGGAAAGTCTGTGGTGAAAGTCCGTGTTGCCCAGCGACAGCCCCAAAACATCACTGCTCTAGAGGAGATCTGCATGGAGGAATGGGCCAAAATACCAGCAACAGTGTGTGAAAACCTTGTGAAGACTTACAGAAAACGTTTGACCTCTGTCATTGCCAACAAAGGGTATATAACAAAGTATAGAGATACACTTTTGTTATTGACCAAATACTTATTTTCCACCATAATTTGCAAATAAATTCATAAAAAATCCTACAATGTGATTTTCTGGATTTGTTTTCCTCATTTTGTCTGTCATAGTTGAAGTGTACCTATGATGAAAATTACAGGCCTCTCTCATCTTTTTAAGTGAGAGAACTTGCACAATTGGTGGCTGACTAAATACTTTTTTTCCCCACTGTATGTCCAGCTTTGCCTCACATGACCACACAGCTGGGCAGTAGTCCAGGTGCAACAAAACTAGGGCCTGTAGGACCTGTCTGGTTGACAGAGATGTCATGAAGGCAGAGCAATGCCCTGTCATGGGCAGACCTCTTCCCATTTTAACAACCATTGAGTCTAAATGTTTTCACCATGACAGCTTGCTATCTAGGGTTACACCTAGCAGTTTAGTCTCCTCAATTTGCTCAATCTAAATGAGGTTTAGTGTTAAGCAAGTGAATTGCTTTCCGTTTTTGAGATATTTAGCACCAGCATATTGATAGTTACCCATTCTAAAACTGACTGGAGCTCTATGTTAAGGGTGTCAGTTATTTATTTTACTGTTGCAGCCGACGTGTATACTGTTGACTCGTCAGCATACACCCAGGCCTTATTCAAGGTCAGTGGAAGGTCATCAGTAAAAACAGAAAACAATAATGGCCCTAGCCGGCTGCCCTGCGGTACACCACACTTAACTGAATTTGCATGAGAGAGGCTTCCATTATTGAAAATCCTCTGTGTTCTATTTGATAGGTAACTCTCAATCCATAATAAGGCAGAGGATGCAAATCCATAACACCTACATTTCTTTCAGCATAAGGTTATTATGATCAATGACATCAAAAGCTGCACTGAAGTCTAACAGAATAGTTCCCACAATCTTTCTTTCAGCCAATCATCAATAATTTGTGTCAGGGCCGAGCATATTGAGTGCCCATCCCTATAAGCATGCTGAAAGTCTGTTGTTAATTTGTTTTCTGTAAAATAACTTTGTATTTGATTAAAAAAAAAAAAAAAAAAAAGGTTTGCTAAACACTTGTAACAGGCTGATTGGTCAGCTGTTTGAACCATTAAAGGGTGCTGTGCTATTCTTGGGTAGTGGAATGACCTTTGCCTCCCTCCATGTCTGAGGGCACACATACCATCTTCTAGGCTTAAATTGAACATGTGGCAAAAAGGAGTCACAATGTATTCCGCTACCAACCTCAGCAATTTAGCATCCAGGTTGCCGGTACCAGGTGGTTTGTCCTCATCTACAGATAGCAACAACAAAAAATCACCTCTTACACACCCCCTTTGGTCCATTATGCATGAATATGAAGGCTCAGCATTTGATATTTGCTTATCATGCCTACGTTTGATCTAGTCAACAAAAAGGTTTGAGGCTTAAAACAAAATTTAAAAAATGACGCCATTACCATCATGTATCATCAAGTATTCTCGCAACTTGGTAGAGCATTGTGAACTGTGCTAGCGCAGTAGTCTGAGCAGCATGCTCTGGCTCTGAGCATCATGAGTTTGCTCCTAGTGCTGGGCAACTTTTAATTTTGTATTTTTTTGCGGATTGAGGAAGGCATATATCGACGTTTTGGAGACCTTTTCAAATGTCTGAAATTGCTGTCTATTTCTAGTGATCAGTCTGTGTTATCAGCAACTGGCAGTGCAGCCTCCTTAGATAGATTTACCTTCACACAAACATAATTATATTTCAATGAATAGATACAGTTCCGTACTTCGACCTCTGATATTATATGGGTTGTATTTTACTTGAAGCTCTCCTATTAAGCCCACTGTTATTTCTGTCATTACAACTGACCTCGGTTACATTAATAACATTTGATATAATGCTGATATAGAGGGAATAATAGCTGCTGGGTTCCTAGCCATGGGCAGGACTGAGCGTGACAAGAAAAGGTTGACTAACTTACTGGTTTTATCTAAATCTGCACATCTGTCAGTCTTATCTAACACTGTATGTTAATCAGTCAATTGTAGTTTCTCAAGTTCGTATTTTTGTGTGTTTTTTTGTTTGCCAGTGAGCTTGTATCAGTGCCACTATATGAGCCAGTGTCAGTGTGGCAGTTACCTGAAGCAGTATTTGCTAGAAATTTACTTCAACCAACATTATAATTCCTTTATAATTCCTATCACCCACTCTCTCTCGCACTCAGCTACATACTAAAATTGCTGAGCTATGCCCACCTAGTGTGGTGGCTTCTGTCTGTCTGTCACACACACACCCACACAGACACACACACACACTCAGAGAGCGAGAGAGTCACTCATGGTGGGAGTGACAGGGTCTGTGAGCTGTGGTAATTACCTGCATCAAAGTGGCGTCTCTCTTTCTGACGGCAGGCTGCTGGAGTACACTGTTTAATTACAGCTCTCATTATCCCCCTTAAGCCAACCAATGCTCCCAACACTGTGAATGTGTCCCCAATGTGTATGAGAGGAGGCGAGCCGCCGGCCCGGCCTGGTGGTCGTGGTGTAATGAGCAAATGAGTGTGTGGGGATCAGGGAGGCTGAGTCATCTGAGAGGAGAGACAGCGGAGGAGGTATTCTCTCCAGGTGAGAGGCACACAGAATGCAGGCCTCCGATTAGCAGAGCTCTGAGCCATGCAGAGTACCGACCCCATATTAGAGGATATCATTCACACATCAGCAATGCTTTCATGGATATGCATCACAACCTCACCTCATTAGAATCTATAACAATTGATAGCAACACCCTCTTTTGAACAGGAAGTATAATGTATTTTGTGTATCGTTCCATCTAACAGGGACAATTGTAAATATTATACACATTATTATAACAATACTTAGACCACAGTATGGGGGGATTTTAGGAAAGCATGTGCGGAACAAGACCACAGATTGGATGTTGGAAATACACCATGCAGTTATTTTAGGAGTTGTCCAGGGTTTGTGATGTCCATGGCTAGACGAATGAAAGCCACCCCATCAGAGATAAAGGGCCAGGGTGAGTGACAGGAGGGGAGTCAGTGAAAGCTTGTCAGTGTCAGTGTATCCTGTCAGCGCCCAGACCAGGCCCATACAGGGTAAACATTGGGTAATCTGACAGGGAATTAAAGTGCCATAGAGGGAAAAGCAATCCCTCAGAGGGTGCAGGCGTGGGCAGCCGAATGAGGGCATGGCAAGGTGGCAGACTGGCAGACCCACAGAGTAATCAGTTCTGCCTCTTTAATCTGGTGCCCCCTTGACCTCTGTGCTATCAGTCCTGTTTCCATGGCAGCTGGACAGGGATGGGCAGTGAGCAGGGCGGTGGCAGGGGCAATGTTGGATATGGCAGGCTATAGCAGTTGCCACACCCTAGCTCTAGACCAACAAGGACGTCACTCTGCCTTATCCAAGGTTTAGCTGAAATGACGCCACTTGGCACAGTATGTCATCTGGGAGGTGGCCTGTTCCAGTCTATTTTTGCCCTGCTTTGAGTGTATGACTCTCTCTGACTCCCGACCTGCTCCTCAACCCAACATGCAGGATTGGGCAAAATAATAACCAGACTAGCAATAACCCACAGGCTACATTCACAGAGACGCTCACATGTGCATGTGTGTATTATTGCTAACTCATGGTGCCAGTCTGTGTTTTAATCTGGTCTTGATCATCTCCACCGAGGGAATCAGACAGGTCATCATCATCAGCTGGAACACTCTCTATTGGACTGACCTTTTCTCCTCCTCCCTGACCCCTCTCCTCTGCCATGAGGGCTCAATCCTGTGGAAAGTTCTTTGCCCTGCACCTTTACATTTACATTTTAGTCATTTAGCAGACTCTCTTATCCAGAGCGACTTACAGTTAGAGCATTCATCTTAAGATAGCTAGGTGGGACAACCACATATGGGATTATTTAAGATACTCTTTGAAGAAGCAGGGTTTTAGATGTTATCAGAAGATGGGCAGGGACTCTGCTGTCCTAGCTTCAGGGGGAAGCTGGTTCCACCATTGGGGTGGGAGGGCCAAGAGACCAGAGGTGGCAGAATTGAGTGCTCGGGTTGGGGTGTAGCGTTTGAGCAGAGACTGAAGGTAGGGAGGGGCAGTTCCTCTTGCTGCTCCGTAGGCAAGCACCATGGTCTTGTAGTGGATGTGAGCTTTGACTGGAAGCCAGTGGAGTGTGCGGAGGAGTGGGGTGACATGGGAGAATTTGGGAAGGTTGAACACCAGGCGGGCTGCAGTGTTCTGAATAAGTTGCAGGGGTTTGATGGCACAGGAATGGGGAGAAGGTCTCCGGAGATGGTCCGGAGAAGGAAATGCGGTTGAGCGGGTAGGTTGTCGGGTGGCCGTACCTCACTGGTCGCAGGATTTCATCTGGAGAAAGAAGGGAGAAAGAGGTCAAAGCGTAAGGTAGTTCTGTGTGAGTGGGACCTGTGGACTCATTAGGCTTAGTGAATGAGGAGCGTATGTTATCAACCTTCTTTTCAAAGTGGATGACAAAGTAATCCGCAGAGTTAGGAGGGAGGGGGTGGGAGTGGATGATTAAGGAGGGAGGAGAAAGTGAAAAAGAGTTTCCAAGGGTTAGAGGCAGAAACTTGAAATTTTCACTCAGCTGCCCGAAGCCCTATTTCCCGTAAGCTTGCAATGCGTCACAGCCACAGAGCAAGAAGGGAGGGCTGAAAAAGGGACATAGAATGCGGAAAGGGAGGATAGTAGGGTCGAAGAGGCAGAATCAGGAGACAGGAGGGAGAAGTATTTATCAGAAGGGGAGAGATGATAAGATACTACTTAATCCTGGTTTATGTGTCAACAATCACTTGTTAGTTATGATCAGTCAGCAGTTCACACACTCAGTAGGCTACTGAGAAGACAGGCACCCGTGCGTCAATCTAAGTAACATAATAAAAATATTGCCATCAAAATCCGTCCATTTGAGCTAGAGATACCTGCATGGGCTGCGTCTCAATCCACTGCATCCACTTATGTCGGTCTTACGCATCTGTAGCGTCTGTACCGTTTTGCTCTAGGACCCACACAAGACCCACAGGACTTGTCTAAAGTGAACCGGTTTTTAAAAAGTATGGAGGTAGTTTTGTGACCTTGTAAAAATCAGTTAATTATGTGGCCAAAGAAAACTAATATTTCCTAAACTTTCTTGCACAATGGCCAGAAGTATGTGGACACCTACTTGTCGAACATCTCATTCCAAAATCATGGAAATTAATATGGAGTTGGGTCCCCCCTTTGCTGCTATAACAGCCTCCACTCTTCTGGGAAGGCTTTCCACTAGATGTTGTAACATTGCTGCGGGGACTTGCCTCCACTTAGCCACAAGAGCATTAGCGAGGTCGGGCAGTGATGTTGGGCGATTAGGCCTGTCTCACAGTCAGCGTTCCAATTCATCCCAAAGGTGTTCAGTGGGGTTGAGGTCAGGGCTCTGTGCAGGCCAGTCAAGTTCTTCAACACCAATCTTGACAAACCATTTCTGTATGGACCTCGCTTTGTGCACAGGGGCATTGTCATGTTTAAACACGAAAGGGCCTTCTCCACACTGTTGTACAAACTTGGAAGCACAAAATCATCTAGAATGTCATTGTATGCTGTAGCATTAAGATTTCCCTTCAGTGGAACTAAAGAGCCTAGCCCGAACCATGAAAAACAGCCCCAGACCATTATTCCTCCTACACAAAAATTGACAGTTGGCACTATGCATTCGGGCAGGTAGCGTTCAGCTGGTATCCGCCAAACCCAGATATGTCTGTCGGACTGCCAGATGGTGAAGCGGGATTCATCACTCCAGAGAACGTGTTTACCCTGTTCCAGATTCCAATGGCAGCGAGCTTTACACCACTCCAGCTGATGCTTGGCATGGCTCATGGTGATTTTAGGCTTGTGTGAGGCTGCTGGCCATGGAAACCCAGTTCTTGCTGATATTGCTCCCAGAGGCAGTTTGGACCTCGGTAGTGAGTGTCGCTACGTGCTACAACACTCAGCGGTCCCGTTCTGTGCGCTTGTGTGGCCTATCACTTCGCGGCGGAGCTGTTGTTGCTCCTAGACATTTCCACTTCACAATAACAGCACTTACAGTTGATTTCTAGCAGGGCAGAAATTTGACAAACTGACTTGTTAGAAAGGTGGCATCTTATGACAGTGCCACATTGAAAGTCACTTCAGTAAGGCCATTCTACTGACAATGTTTGTCTATGGAGATTGCATGTCTGTGTGCTCAATTTTATACACGTGTCAGCAACGGGTGTGGCTGAAATAGCCGAATCCACTCATGTTAAGGGGTGTCCACATACTTTTGTATATATAGTGTATGTTGACATTTCTTTGCATCCTTGACAATTGCTAATCAGTATCCAACAACAGCATCATCATTTTGGCAGGGGAAACGGTGTTGCAGTATTCTAGTGTGTAGTTCAGGAATAATTACAAGTGAACCTCGGGAGCTTTGTGTTCACGTTGTCCTAAGAAAGGGAACCGGACCGCGGAGTTCAAGCGAACCGAACTCTGACCACCTCTCGAGATCTCAGTTCGGTTCACTTCGGGGACTCTTTTGAGGGCCTGAGTTCCTTTTCAGTGTTCACACTGCACACAAAAATTAAGCAAACCGCACTGAGTTCACTAAAATTGCCTGGAAGGGACCAAGAGTGAAAACACCCTTAGACATTTGTTTAAGTAGACGGCCCTAGCTAGAAAAAAAGACAGTACTAGAAAACAGATGAAGACAAAAATTATACTTATCTATAGCTAGGAGTACTCTAGCTATAGAATTGAGCACCTGCCCCCTGTCTTCACCCCTGCTCTCTCCCGTGCTCTCACCGTGTCCCCTACCCTGGAGGCTGTGCCCTGTGGATGCTCTCTTCCCTACTCCGCTTCATTCCGTCATCTCCCCTCTCCCCAGTCCCCTGCCCAAGGGCTGCCCTCTGCAGACTGCCCTCTCCCCAGTCCCCTGCCCAAGGGCTGCTCTCTGCAGACTGCCCTCTCCCCAGTCCCCTGCCCAAGGGTTGCTCTCTGCAGACTGCTCTCCCCAGTCCCCTGCCCAAGGGCTGCTCTCTTCAGACTGCTCTCTCCCTAGTCCCCTGCCCAAGGGCTGCTCTCTGCAGACTGCTCTTTCCCCTGTGTGGGCTCCAATGCAGTGCAGTGTGACTCAGGCTCAGGTAGCTAGCTGAGGTACATGTTCATGCTAAACACCAGAACGGTCCTTCCACAGGCCACTGTCACCTACAGTAGCAACACAGAGCCAAACTCAAAGCCCTGGAATCTCTCTCTCTTTCCTTTCTCCTGTCTGTATCCCTTCTTTTCTTTATCTACTCCCAGACCATCTCCTCACTTTCTTCGTTCCACAGCCAATGCCTGCGCACACACACATGTAATTCCCAATAGACACATATTGTTAATTATGATTTGTCTTCCTTCGCTATTCCTTTCAGAATGTGAACTTATGACTATGACCTATGACTATCCCAGAAAGATATGGTATTGTCCCCTCATTTTCCATTCAAGCTGGTCTGAATCGCATTAGGTGAACCTTGTTTCTATTGACCTCTGACTGTTGATAGGAATGTGTCAGTTCAAGTTCATACTGTATGTTAATGACAGAGGTCATGAGGTTGTTCTGGACACTGCTCTACAGTGCCCCTTAACCTCCCTTGGCCTGTAGACAGTAGACACAGGGAGAGCTGCTGGTAGTGTGGGTGATGGGAGGGAGGGCTGATGACAGGAGCTCCCTTGGGCCCTGTCAGAGCTGTCAGCAGCAGGCCCACAGGAAATGCCCAGGCTTCAGGCCTATCAATGGGCCCTTTTAGCAGGAACACACTGTGCCTGTTCTGGACGAGGTAAACAGAAAGTGCTTCACGTCTACAGTGCAAACACAAACACACACCACTGCTGCACACACACACATAACACATACACACAATCAAATACACACTCCTAGGCACACTGTCACACACATACACCCTCTCGGGCATGTTGGAAAGCCACTGAATATGGTCTAATCAGGTGTAATCAGTCTCTCTGGAGAAGGCGGTGTACTGTACTGCTATTTGGGCTTCAGGGCTGAAGTTGGAGGTGGCTGAGGTGTGAGACAGCAGATAGCTCTTACCGCTCCTAGTAATAAGTTATTTAGTGAATCCTAGCCACAGTTTACACCTGTGGCTAGAATTCACTGCCGTATTTTAATGTAGTGACTACTTAAAGTTGGCAATAGAGAGGGACAGCAAAGGTGTAGAGAGAGAGAGAGAGTAGGACAGTGAGAGGGAGAGGTGGATGGATGGATAGAGATTGAGAGAAGAGGGACAAGGGAAAGGGAGAGGGAGAGAGTAGGACAGTGAGAGGGAGAGGTGGATGGATGGATGGAGATTGAGAGAAGAGGGACAAGGGAAAGGGAGAGGGAGAGAGGGCAAAGGCAGGTTGGAATATGAAGATTCATTCAACGTAGCTGTGGAGCAGACGTTTGTTTACTTGATCTATGAGGAGAATATATGACAAATTCTGACAAGAGGACTTTGAACTTAATAAGGATGAAAGAGAGAGAGGGAGAGAGATGGAGAAAGAGTGAGGGAGGGAGGTAGAGAGAGAGAGAAAGCATGCCGCTGCGTCTCCGATAGACAGCTGTTTCTCATCGTTCTGCTTCACGCCCCGTGCGTCTGACACTTCCCATTAGCCAGACTCATGCAGCATTTACATTAGGATTTGTCACACGTTTCAAAGTTTGGAAAAGCTATTTTTGCCACCAAGCATGCCCGCCTCTCATTAAAGATCTCTGTGCCCCTCACCTTCCAACAAGCTCAGATGATAGATATTCCTAGCCTGGGCTGACACAGAGAACGGATCATTATACAGCCCAACAAACCAATCAACCAGTCATGTGGGCCAGTGACAGGGTAGTGCAGGCACAGTCCAATCATTGATCTCCTTTGATCAGAGTCCTTTCGTTGATCAGGGATTCTGTCCAATCACATGGCGGCATGCTCAATGAATGATAGCTCATCGAAGGGCTTATAGTGGAGTTCTGGGTTGTCACTGTCTCTGGAACAGCCTGTCCATCTCTCCCTCTCTCTCTCTTCCTCTCTTTCCCTCTCTCTCTCCCTCCCTCCCTCTCTCTCTCTTCCTCTCTTTCCCTCTCTCTCTCCCTCCCTCCCTCTCTCTCTCTTCCTCTCTTTCCCTCTCTCTCCCTCCCTCTGCCTCTCTGATAAGAAGACAAAAGACAAACAGCCCCTCCTGCCATCGATCGCCTCAGGGAAAAAGCTTAATGGCCTGCCTCAAAGTAATAACACTTCTGGAGTTCTCTCAACTGATGGGGATGATATATGCTCTGCCCCCGATGGCACCCATTCTGAGCCAAGAGAGACAGAGAGGGGAGAAGGGGAGAAGGGGAGATGGGGAAAAGAGAAGAGAAAAGTGAGCTAGAGACAAAGGGGTCAAACATACATGCTGTGTAGAGTATTCCAGTAAGGATGATGATGAAGAAAAAGATGATGATGATGTTGTAGGCTAGTCATTACAGTAAAGTAGTCAATGCTCAATGGTCCAGACCACACTATGTCTTGGTGTGGAGTAGTTTCTACAGCATTAGACCTGATACATTCAATCCAACAGTGCTCTAACTTCCCAATGGGACTGCAGATGCTTAACTGCTGTGTAGCAGCATGCTCTGTAGCAGCTCCCCCTGCACTGGACTGCACTACACTGCAGTGTATACAACATTTACAGGGGTTCAGGCTGCCTACAAACATGTGTCAAGCCCCATCACCTTCACACAGTCTCCCTGATGCACCTTCCGATCCTAAAAGACTGCAGATAGAGAGTTCAAACAGGATCAGTCCTCTAGAGTTGTCTTTGTCATTGATTCTTCGTCACGGTGGGTATCACTATGTGCTTCTGTAAGTCTCCTTAAGTAGCCAATTAGCCATGTGCCAAGCACATTAATGTATTATCAGCCTCTAATTATGTTGGCGAATAATAGTAGATGTCCTCGCACTGCTGCAAATGTCAGAAACGTAACAGAACATGAAGCGGTTGAGTCATCACAGATACAGTTCTATCTGTCTGCATCCACCAGATAATGGCCAGCTTTGAGGCCAATTATAATGTACATGTATCTATAAGAATATACCTAGAATTTTAACACTCTAAATGTTCCTCTTTTGTGGCTTAATTTTGACATATAGAACATCTCACCTTCATGATTGAGTCTAGTTAATCTAGTAGAGTTTGCTGGGATGTTTAATGCAGACCTGGGGTTAGAGGTCATAAGTGTTATGATAATGAGGTGACAGTGAACAGAGACAACTCCCCCTCCAGCTACTGTGGGAACAGGCCTGACCGCTGACCCTGGCAGTAAGGCCCTCTGTGGTTGGCTGTCTCTGTATCTCTGTGTGTCGCCTGATCACAAACACTCACCTTGGGCCTGATAGGCTGTGATGGATGGGACTCTGTGAGGACGAGGTCAGACAACTCAACCACTGACAGGAAGAACTCACAGGACAGACCCCAGATAACTGTGTGGGTGTTTGATCACAGGAGGGTAGAGAGAGGAGGAGAGAATCATGAATGAATATGAATATTTATAGCTCTTAATTCACCCAACGCCAGACAGACCTCCCCAAAATGATGCTCTCAGAAATGTTAAACAGGAAGACAGCTCCTAGCTCTCTCGCCGCTTACATTGGGAGAATCTCAACTCTCAGCAGTGTGTGTGTGTGTGTGACCCTGTTTATCTGTGTGTAATGTGTATAAAGGCAAATGTGTGTGTGCGCGTCGCATTTGTCTATGTATGCGCTTGTGTGTAATGCTTGCCTGTTTGGCCAGATTAAATGACATACAGTGTCTGTCAGACTGGACTTGCAGGATTCAGAGCACAAATCCCCTGGCTTAAGGAAAGGTATTGCTTAGCTACAAGCAGAGGTAGAACACAACAACAATGAACAGGTTTCTGCTTTTATTCCACCTAGATGACAATGAAAGGACAATAGGAAGTCTGTTATAATCATAATGACAGATATACTTCTGTTCAGTACTGATCATCATCATCTTTATGTATACAGTAACTCATGTGCATGCATGTGTGTGTGTGTGTTGAGTGAGTGCATGCACATGCATGCCTGTGTATTGAGTGAGTGTTCAGTGGGCTTGTGTTTTCTTCAGCCTGCAGAGTCGCACTGCAGTAGCTCCTCTCTCCTCTGTCCTCTGTCCGCTGTCCTCTCTCCTCTGTCCTCTGTCCTCTCGCTCCTCTCTCCTCTCCGCATGCCTGGATGATATCGCTCCTCTTAATCTTCAAAGTGAGTCCTGACACTCAGGAAACACCCCCCGCTTTGAGTTCCTTCTCTCTGTCAGACACAAGGCGGAGCTCCTGCACGGCAGTGTGCGTGGCGCAGTATGTTACATAAGCAAAGTGTGATGGAGGGGAGCGCTACGCTAGCTAGCTAGTACATCTTATCTCTTTGATCAGCAGGGGGTAGAGATGCTTAAAGATGCTCCCATGATGCAGAGCCGATAAGCATGAGGAGTAGTTCAAAGAGACAGAGTCACACGTGGATGGTTATCACTGAGGATTACATTATAAAAAGGGACACTTTCTCCCAATGATCTAGCCTCTGATTTCACAGTTAGTCTGGGTGACAGGGATTTCACAGATAGTTTGAGGGACAGGGATTTCACAGTTAGTCTGAGGGACAAGGATTTCACAGTTACTCTGAGGGACAAGGATTTCACAGTTAGTCTGAGGGCCAGGGATAAGCCAGCAGCTCCTACAGCGCAGCTGTAGATTACAGGATGCCACATGTGACAGAGGTGTGAGACTCTCACATATGGGCCTCTAATTACCAGGTCACAGTGAGGGGGACAGGTGTGGACGGTGGAGAGTGAAGATGTGTGTATGTGTGGCACTCCTATGATGTGCCTTGTCAAAATGGTCTCCAACGACCCTCCAGACCCTCCAGGCCCAGCTTGTTGGCTGGTGTCACTTTAACCTGTTGGCTGCTGCTGCTAGGAATGCTGGGTAATGGAGATAGGAAATGGGAGGATGGGAGAAATGAGAGGAAAGGAGAGGAAATGAGTGAAGCAGCAGCCAGCTGAACAAGAGCCATCCCACCCTTTCAGTCGAGAGAGAAACAGAGAGAGAGAGAGAGAAACAGACAGACCCAGTGAGGGTGTTTTTACTGCCTGCGTGGAGCGTTTTTTAAAGGCTCTTTAACAAACTCACACTGATGGATTTCAGTGATGCGGTCTGCCTTTAAATAGAATCCCATTCACATGATATTTACTCCCAGTCATCTGAGCAGATTATTCTGTTTTTCATCATTATTTTTACATTACAGCTTACAAATGAATTCCAGAGTACTATACTGGCTTTGTAAAATAACAACAACAGAGAGTCAAAGTAACCGCTGGTCTCTTTTTGTAGCTAGTGTACATGGCTGTGTGTCTAGGAAACGTAGCCTGAGATTTGTGATTCTGGGAAAGGAAGGCGAAAGTCACTGGAGTTAATTAGGAGGGGGGTCTGTTTCACATTTGGTAGTGGAGACGGCATGGAAGGCCTCGTAAAGCAGATGAAAGACCGGAGGCGGGGTCAGGACGAGACTTTATTTTGCCAAAGAGAGACGTGGGGAGAGTGAGAGAGAGAGAGAGAGAGAGAGAGAGAGACTGACTTTTGTCTTACTTTAATGAGACACCCTCATTATGCTAAAAACACAACATCCGCCCCATCTCCACATTAATTCTCAAAGAGAGAGAGAGAGAGAGAGAGAGAGAGAGAGAGAGAGAGAGACTGACTTTTGTCTTACTTTAATGAGACACCCTCATTATGCTAAAAACACAACATCCGCCCCATCTCCACATTAATTCTCAAAGAGAGAGAGAGAGAGAGAGAGAGAGAGAGAGAGAGAGAGAGAGAGAGAGAGAGACTGACTTTTGTCTTACTTTAATGAGACACCCTCATTATGCTAAAAACACAACATCCGCCCCATCTCCACATTAATTCTCAGAGAGAGAGAGAGAGAGAGAGAGAGAGAGAGAGAGAGAGAGAGAAAAGTCCAGAGAGAGAGGAAAAGTGAGAGAGAAAGGAATATAGAGAGACAGAGAGGTTTCTTTAAGCTACAGGATACCAGAGGCATCAGAAATACTTTGTGGTGCCAGGACAAATTCATGTGGAGATGGAGATGCAATAACAAGACAGATCTGAGGAGAGAAACAGAAAGGGAGGTAACAATGGGGGTGAGAACCCTATAGGTTAGAGAAAAGAAGAGTTCAGAGAGTACACCAGAAGAGAGAACACTATAGGTTAGAGAAAAGAAGAGTTCAGAGTACACCAGAAGAGAAAGGGATAGAACAGAAGAAAACAAGACTGCAGCACATCATAAATCTGAACAGACCATCACAGATACAGATTACACTACCTGTGTGTGTGTGTGTGTGTGTGTGTGTGTGTGTGTGTGTGTGTGTGTGTGTGTGTGTGTGTGTGTGTGTGTGTGTGTATTTGAGTTCTATGTTAACTCTATGTGGGTGCAGCTACAGACACTTTGCAGGTGTTTGCTATGTCTCTGTGTGAGTGTATGTGTGTTAAAGATGCTGATTGTGTAAGTCTCAGCAGAAGAAGCAATAGAATATCCACTATCACTAACTCCTGTAGTTTGATTAATGACTGATCAGCATGCAGACAGAATCCAATCCATTCTCACTAACACCTGTAGTTTGATTAATGACTGATCAGCATGCAGACAGAATCCAATCCATTCTCACTAACTCCTGTAGTTTGATTAATGACTGATCAGCATGCAGACAGAATCCAATCCATTCTCACTAACACCTGTAGTTTGATTAATGACTGATCAGCATGCAGACAGAATCCAATCCATTCTCACTAACACCTGTAGTTTGATTAATGACTGATCAGCATGCAGACAGAATCCAATCCATTCTCACTAACTCCTGTAGTTTGATTAATGACTGATCAGCATGCAGACAGAATCCAATCCATTCTCACTAACACCTGTAGTTTGATTAATGACTGATCAGCATGCAGACAGAATCCAATCCATTCTCACTAACACCTGTAGTTTGATTAATGACTGATCAGCATGCAGACAGAATCCAATCCATTCTCACTAACTTCTGTAGTTTGATTAATGACTAATCAGCATGCAGACAGAATCCAATCCATTCTCACTAACACCTGTAGTTTGATTAATGACTGATCAGCATGCAGACAGAATCCAATCCATTCTCACTAACACCTGTAGTTTGATTAATGACTGATCAGCATGCAGACAGAATCCAATCCATTCTCACTAACACCTGTAGTTTGACTAATTACTGATCAGCATGCAGACAGACAGACAGACAGACAGTCTGTAGAGGAGGAAAGTTTCCTAAAGTTAAACCGGGGTGACACAGGAGAGTCCTGCGAAGGAAACAAGCTCTCTGAAGCGTTTCATATCAGAGTATCAGAGAATCTCTTTGTGTATAGGCACACACACATGCATGAACACATGCACACACACACAGTGCTGAAGCGTTGCAGATAAGTCTTAAACACTCCTCAGAATCAGCATAAGCTGGTACCCATAGAGATACTGCAAGGAATGACGCTGGAGAAGAGAAGCAGGTAAGGGGAGTTGACATTTAATTAGGAATGGATATGCGACAGGACAGGAACAGGGTCAGAACTGGGAAACACAAAGACAGACAAGCAATGCAGCAGCGAGGAACAGAGCTGGGGAACTGACAAATATAGGGGAGGTAATTAACAGGTGATTAAGTGAGTCCAGGTGAGTCTAATATCGCTGAAGCGCGTGACGAGGAAAGACAGGTGTGCGTAAATGATGGTGACAGGAGTGCGTAATGCAGGGCAGCCTGGCGCCCTCAAGCGTCAGGGGGGAAGAGCTGGAGCAGGCGTGACAGATACAAATCAAATGATATTTAATTCTATGCTGATACCAGTGATACAGGAAGATCAAATTATAGATCAGCATGTACGGTATTCACCCTCCCTCATGCGCACACACACACACACACACACACACACACACACACACACACACACACACACACACACAGAGAGCCAGCCAGCCAGCCAGCCAGGAAGTATAATCTTTAGCTGTGATTTCTAATGTGCTGTGGACATACAGCCCCCTACAGGGACATACTGGCTGAGCACCAGGGCTGTGTGGTGGTCCAGGGGTTAGATCAGAGGTCACATACTGAGCCTGTCCCCAGCAGACCTTTCTCAGCAGACGTCCATCTCTGACATCTTTGAAGAGAGATCATATATCATGGGGAGTCGCTCCCTCCATGTCAAACAAAGACCTTGTCTTACCTTACCCAGGGCCATCATTCCTGTGTGTGTGTGTGTGTGTGTTCGTGTGTGCTTGAACACGAGCATGTCTATGTGCTTAATTTGTTAGAGTATTAAAAGATAGGAATGTTTTTTTTTTACTGTGTTTTTTTTTTTTTTTGAGAAACTGCTATACCTGACAATCTCAAATGGAGCTTGAACTGCACAGCTGTCACAGAACGTTGTTTGAAAGTGCATATTTTCCCTCCAGATTGTCTCTCATTGTTTTGTTTTGTAAACAAATCTCTTATTTCCCTTTTATTGAGCGTACAACTCTGACAGCTGTCAAAACGTTCTCTTCTTTTGTTTATTAAATCACTGAGTCAAAGTCTGTATCATACGAGCCTCATGCCAAAGTTTCCATGCTTCTCCGATTTTTTACAATCTTTCCACACATTGGTTGTCTGACTGAACTATTCCTGTTTGCTGTATACTCCCCTTACCTGATCCCTATCTTACCCTAGAGTGTCCGTTTAATAGAGGCATTACAGAAGATGAAGTAATGCTAACGTTACTCATAGATCTATTTTCAGCTTGTAACATGGGGTGCTCGATGACACACAGCTGTAATTCCTCAGGAAGGAACCATGCTCTGATTGTTGTGATGCAGATAGAGGACAGGGTTGGCCATCCTCTTCTCAGTTACATGGTTAACTGCCTCTCTCTCTACTTTCTCTTTTTCCATCATTTGCTCAGTCCATTCCTCTCTCTTTTTCTCTTCCTATATTAATTCTCTCTCTCTCTCTCTCTCTCTCTCTAATTAAAATGTAAGGGCTTTATTGGCATGGGAAACATGTGTTTACATTGCCAAAACAAGTGAAATAGATAATAAACAAAAGTGAAAAAAACAATACAAGTTACACTCACAAAAGTTCAAAAAGAAAAAATACATTTCAAATGTCATTATGTATATAGAGTGTTGTAATGATGTTCAAATAGTTAAAATTAAAAAGGGAACATAAATAAACATAAATATAGGTTGTATTTACAATAGTGTTTGTTCTTTACTGGTTGCCCTTTTCTTGTGGCAACAGGTCACAATTCTTGCTGCTGTGATTGCACACTGTGGTATTTCACCCAATATATATTGGAGTTTATCCTAATTTGATTTGTTTTCAAATTCTTTGTGTGTCTGCATAATCTAAGGGAATTACAGTTGAAGTCGGAGGTTTACATACACCTTAGCCAAATACATTTAAACTCCGTTTTTCACAATTCCTGACATTTAATCATAGTAAAAATTCCCTGTCTTAGGTCAGTTAGGATCACCACTTTATTTTAAGAATGTGAAATGTCAGAATAATAGTAGAGAGAATGATTTATTTCAGCTTTTATTTCTTTCATCAAATTCCCAGTGGGTCAGAAGCTTGCATACACTCAATTAGTATTTTGTAGCGTTGCCTTTAAATTGTTAACTTGGGTCAAACGTTTCGGGTAGCCTTCCACAAGCTTCCCACAATAAGTTGGGTGAATTTTGGCCCTTTCCTCCTGACAGAGCTGGTGTAAGGTCTGTAAGGTTTGTAGGTCTCCTTGCTCGCACACTCTTTTTCAGTTCTGTCCACACATTTTCTACAGGATTGAGGTCAGGGCTTTGTGATGGCCACTCCAATACCTTGACTTTGTTGTCCTTAAGGCAGTTTGCCACAACTTTGGAAGTATGCTTGGGGTCATTGTCCATTCGGAAGACCCATTTGCGACCAAGCTTTAACTTACTGACTGATGTCTTGAGATGTTGCTTCAAAATATCCACATAATTTTCCTGCCTCATAATGCCATCTGGCCAAACAGGCAAGTGCACCAGTCCCTCCTGCAGCAAAGCACCCCCACAACATGATGCTGCCACCCCCGTGCTTCACGGTCGGGATGGTTTTCTTCGGCTTGCAAGCCTCCCCCTTTTTCCTCCAAACATAACGATGGTAATAATGGCCAAACAGTTCTATTTTTGTTTCATCAGACCAGAGGACATTTCTCCAAAAAGTACGGTCTTTGTCCCCAACCGTAGTCTGGCTTTTTTATGGCGGTTTTGGAGCAGTGGCTTCTTCCTTGCTGAGCAGCCTTTCAGGTTATGTCGATATAGGACTTGTTTTACTGTGGATATAGATACCTTTGTACCTGCTTCCTCCAGCATCTTCATAAGGTCCTTTGCTGTTGTTCTGGGATTGATTTGCACTTTTCGCACCAAAGTACGTTAATCTCTTGGAGACAGAACAGTTCTCCTTCCTGAGCGGTTGTCACGTTTGTATAAAGGGTCGGGAGACAAGCGCAGGAATGAGTAATATGGGTTTTTATTTTGCCCATATTACGGCGTGCTGTGTATAGGCACGGGGGACGAAGACGAAACCAACGCGTAACAAAAACACAGGGTTGAAACCCAAAACAAAAGAGCAAGGAGTACCTGGAATAAATAAAGACGCGCACAATGATTAATACACAGGACGAAGCCCGGAATCATCTGCGCATCCACAATGGCACGAAAGCCCAAACACACAGCACAGATACTCACATGCACCAACGGACATAGTACAACAATCGACAGCCCAATGGAGAACCAAAGGGAACATAAATACAAACACTAATCATTGGCAATTGGGGCCAGGTGTGTGCAATAACAGTTCCGAAGGGATCCGTGACAGTGGTATGACAGCTGCGTGGTCCCATGGTGTTTATACTTGCATACTATTGTTTGTACAGATGAACGTGGTACCTTCAGGCGTTTGGAAACTGCTCCTAATGATGAACCATACTTGTGGAGGTCTACAATTTTTTTCTGAGGTCTTGGCTGATTTCTTTTGATTTTCCCATGATGTCAAGCAAAGAGGCACTGAGTTTGAAGGTAGGCCCTGAAATACATCCACAGGTACACCTCCAATTGACTCAAATGATGTCAATTAGCCTGTCAGAAGCTTCTAAAGCCATGACATAATTTTCTGGAATTTTCCAAGCTGTTTAAAGACACAGTCAACTTAGTGTATGTAAACTTCTGACCCACTGGAATTGGGATACAGTTAATTATAAGTGAAATAATCTGTCTGTAAACCTTTGTTGGAAAAGTTATTTGTGTCATGCACAAAGTAGATGTCCTAACCGACAAGCCAAAATGATAGTTTGTTAACATGAAATTTGTGGAGTGGTTGAAAAAACAGTTTTAAAGAGTGTATGTAAACTTCCGACTTCAACTGTATGTGTCTAATATGGTCATACATTTGGCAGGAGGTTAGGAAGTGCAGCTCAGTTTCCGTACTCTTGTCCTACTCCTCCTCTGTTCCTCTGGTGATGTAGAGGTTAACCCAGGCCGTGCAGCCCACAGCATCACTCCCATTCATCAGGCGCTCTCATTTGTTGACTTCTGTAACCGTAAAAGCATTGGTTTCATGCATGTTAACATTAGAAGCCACCTCCCTAAGTTTGTTTTATTCACTGCTTAAGCACACTCCGCCAACCCTGATGTCCTAGCAGTGTCTGAATCCTGGCTTAGGAAGGCCAGCAAAAATCCTGAACTTTCCATCCCTGACTATAACATTTTCCGACAAGATAGAACTGTCAAAGGGGGGGAGTTGCAGAGATAGCCTGTAGAGTTCTGGCACACTATCCAGGTCTGTGCACAAACAATTCAAGCTTCTACTTTAAAAAAATCCACCTTTCTAGAAACAAGTCTCTCACCATTGTCGCTTATTATAGACCACCTTCAGCCCCATATACTACCCACCACTGCGACCTGTATGCTCTCGTTGGCTGGCCCTCACTACATATCCGTCGCCAAACCAACTGGCTCCAGGTCATCTATAAGTCTTTGCTGGGTAAAGCCCCGCCTTATCTCAGCTCACTGGTCACCATAGCAACACCCACACATGGCACTCACTCCAGCAGGTATATTGCACTGATCATCCCCAAAGCCAACACTTCCTTTGGCCGCCTTTCCTTCAAATTCTCTGCTGCCAATGACTGGAACGAATTGCAAAAATCTCTGAAGCTGGAGTCTTACATCTCCCTTTAACTTTAAGCATCAGCTGTCAGAGTAGCTTACCGATCACTGTGCCTGTACACAGCCAATCTGTAAATAGCACACCCGACTACCTCATCCCCATATTATTACTTACCCTCTTGCTCTTTTGCACCCCAGTTCTCTACTTGGACATCATCATCTGCACAACTATCCCTCCAGTATTAATGCTAAATTGTAATTACTTTCGCCTCTATGGCCTATTTATTGCCTACCTCCCTAATCTTCTTCATTTGCACACACTTTACATCGATTTTTCAAATTTTCTTTTCTGTTATTGACCATGTTTGTTTATGTGTAACACTGTGTTGTTGTTTTTGTTGCACTGCTTTGCTTTATCTTGGCCAGGTCGCAGTTGTAAATGAGATTGTTCTCAACTGGCCTACCTGGTTAAATAAAGGTTGAATAAAAAATTAATGAAATTGTATTAAGCTTTACATAACAAAATTACCTAGAGATTATTGTCTTTTACTTTTTCTCCTTCAGATGTTGGTTCAGACAACATTTCTCACTCAGTTTTGTGTTGGATGGTATTTCCAGGTTCCACTGTGTTCCTTCTGCAGTTTCTGGTTTGTTAGAAGTTTTTTTCTTGATAGTCCTTGGTAGTAATAGTCCATTCAGGTCATTTTGTCCAATATCAAGGTTTTATGTATGTAATTGTGATTTTGTCAGAAGTCTCAATGTAGCAGGTAGGCAGAGTCAGGCGCAGGACAACGGAGATGAGTAATCATGTATATTTACTCAAAATACAAAACTACCAAAATTGGTAATACAAATACAAGCTCACTTAAACAAGAACCTCTAACATAGAATAAACACGCACAAAACCATGGGGGAAACAGAGGGATTAAATAAGGAACATGTAATTATGGAATAGAAACCAGGTGTGTATAATGAAGACAAAAAAAACATAGAAAATTAAAAGTAGATCGGCGGTAGCTAGAAGACCGGTGACGTTGACCGCCAAACGCCGCCCGAACAAGGAGAGGGACCGACCTCTGCGGAAGTCGTGACAGATTTGGATTGAATGTTTTGATGTTGAGGTTAGTATCCTGTATAAATCCTTGTAAAAATAATTAAGGTAATCTACATGTATCCAACTCTAATTCTATATTTTTGCAGAAGAACTCAGGAGCCCATGCTCTCGGTGTCTCTCTCTTACTCTTACATTTCTCTAATTTCTCTCTCTCTCTCTACACTACTGCTGCCAGCTACAGCCTGGAGGGCCTGAAGGAGGAGAGAGAGAGATGTAGGAATATTAGTGTGGTGGAAAATGACAAAAAGTGATAGCAAGAAGAGATGTAGAGACAGGAAACGGGGAGAAGGAGGGATTGATAAAAACCCACTCGCTTGGGAACACTTGCTCTGTGTGAGTCATGCGTCTTATTGAGAAGAAATCATAAAAGAACAAGTAGAAATATCATTATTAATATTGTGGTATCATCAGATCTGGAAAATTGTATGAAGGAAGAAACGGCAAGGGAAACAAACACCTACTCTGCTTACAAGGGATTGATTGACACCAGAATGACTCTTTGTAAAGTCATAAAAAAATCCTATCAGAAGCTTGGAGTTGCCGTGGGTGACTGCCAATCACGATCGGTGTGAAGAACGGACCAAGGCGCAGCGTGAGTGGAGTTCCACATATTTAATAAAGAGAACATCCAAATGACAAAATAATAAACAACAGATCTGCCAAGGTGTAGCGCACACAGCACATACATCAAAACAATATCCCACAACACAGGTGGGGGAAAGAACAAACTAAACAGGATCCCCAATTAGAGGCAACGACTATCAGCTGCCTCCAATTGGGAACCACACACAAACACCACATAGAAAATATAAACTAGAACCCACCCTAGTCACGTCCGGACCTAAATCACCATAGAGAACCCAGAGGGCTCTCTATGGCCAGGACGTGACAGTACCCCCCCCTCAGAAGTCACCTTACTGAGAGGGCGCAGTGGACGCCTGGTGCGTGGAGCCGGCACAGGTCTCACCGGACTGATGACACGCACCTCAGGGCGCGTGCGGGCAGCCAGCACAGGAGTCACCGGACTGAGAGGGCGCACTGGACGCCTGGTGCGTGGAGCCGGCACAGGTCTCACCGGACTGAGAGGGCGCACTGGAGGCCTGATGTGTGGAGCCGGCACAGGTTTCACCGGACTGATGATACACACCCCAGGGTGAGTGCGGCACCCTAGGACGAGTGCAGGGAACCAGCACAGGACGCACCGGGCTGAGGAGGCGCACCGGAGGCCTGGTGCGTGGAGCCGCAACAGGTTTCACTGGACTGAGAGGGCGCACTGGAGGCCTGATGTGTGGAGCCGGCACAGGTTTCACCGGACTGATGATACACACCCCAGGGTGAGTGCGGGGAGCTGGCACTGGTAGTACTGGGCTGGGGAGGCGCACCGGAGGCCTGGTGCGTGGAGCCGGAACAGGTTTCACCGGTCTGTTGACACGCACCCTAGGACAAGTGCAGGGAACCAGCACAGGACGCACCGGTCTGAGGAGGCGCACCAGAGGCCTGGTGCATGGAGCCGGAACAGGATTCACCGGACTGATGACACGCAACTCAGGGCGCGTGCGGGGAGCCGGCACAGGTCTCCACGGACTGAGAGGGTGCACTGGAGGCCTGATGTGTGGAGCCGGCACAGGTGACACACACCCCAGTGCGAGTGCAGGGAGCTGGCACTGGACGTACCGGGCTGGGGAGGCGCACTGGAGACCTGGAGCGTGGAGCCGGAACAGGTTTCACCGGATTGATGAAACGCACCTCAGGGCGAGTGCGGGGAGCTGGCACAGGACGTACCAGGCTAGGGAGGTGCACCGGAGGCCTGGTGCATGGAGCCGGCACTGGTCTCACCGGACTGACGACACGCACTTCACAGTGCGGGGAGCTGGCACTGGACGTACCGGGCTGGGGAGGCGCACCAGAGGCCTGGTGCGTGGAGCCGGAACAGGTTTCACCGGACTGAGAGGGTGCACTGGACGCCTGGTGCGTGGAGCCAGCACAGGTCTCACCGGACTGAGAGGGCGCACTGGAGGCCTGATGCGTGTAGCCGGTGCAGGTTTCACAGGACTCATGACACGCACCCCAGTGCGAGTGCGGGTAGCTAGCACTGGACGTACCGGGCTGGGGAGGCGCATCAGAGGCCTGGTGCGTGGAGCCGGAACAGGTTTCACCGGACTGATGACACGCACCTCAGGGCGAGTGTGGGGAGCTGGCACTGGACGTACCGTGCTGGGGAGGCGTACCGGAGGCCTGGTTCCTGGAGCCGGAACAGGTTTCACCGGACTGATGGCCCGCACCTCAGGGCGAGTGCGGGAGCTGGCACTGGGCGTGCCCGGGCTGGGGAGGCGCACCGGAGGCCTGGTGCGTGGAGCCGAACAGGTTTCACCGGACTGTTGACACGCACCCTAGGACGAGTGCAGGGAACCAGCACAGGACGCACCGGTCTGAGGAGGCGCACCGGAGGCCTGGTGCGTGGAGCCGGAACAGGTTTCACTGGACTGATGACACGCACCTCAGGGTGAGTGTGGGGAGCTGGTACTGGACGTACCGGGCTAGGGAGGTGCACCAGAGGCCTGGTGCGTGGAGCCGCACCTCAGGGGGTGTGCGGGGATGACCCGCACCTCAGGGCGTGGGCGTCGCTGGGACGGTGCACCGGAGGCCTGGTGCGTGGAGCCGGAACAGGTTTCACCTGACTGATGACACGCACCTCAGGGCGAGTGTGGGGAGCTGGCACTGGACGTACCGTGCTGGGGAGGCGTACCGGAGGCCTGGTTCCTGGAGCCGGAACAGGTTTCACCGGACTGATGACCCGCACCTCAGGGCGAAAAGGGAGCTGGCACTGGACGTACCGTGCTGGGGAGGCGTACCGGAGGCCTGGTTCCTGGAGCCGGAACAGGTTTCACCGGACTGATGGCCCGCACCTCAGGGCGAGTGCGGGGAGCTGGCACTGGACGTACCGGGCTGGGGAGGCGCACCGGAGGCCTGGTGCGTGGAGCCGGAACAGGTTTCACCGGACTGTTGACACGCACCCTAGGACGAGTGCAGGGAACCAGCACAGGACGCACCGGTCTGAGGAGGCGCACCGGAGGCCTGGTGCGTGGAGCCGGAACAGGTTTCACTGGACTGATGACACGCACCTCAGGGTGAGTGCGGGGAGCTGGCACTGGACGTACCGGGCTAGGGAGGCGCACCGGAGGCCTGGTGCGTGGAGCCGCACCTCAGGGCGTGTGCAGGGATGACCCGGAAACCGGAACAGGTTTCACCGTACTGTTGACACACACCTTAGGACGAGTGCAGGGAACCAGCACAGGACGCACCGGGCTGAGAGGGCACACTGGAGGCCTGGTGCGTGGAACCGGCACCATGTGCCCCCCCCAAAAAATAAATCCTGGGACTGCTGTGGCCGCGGAACCCGGCGTCTTCGCTGTCCTCACGTTTTCCTTGGCGACTCGAGCCAAGGAAGGGTCTCGCTACCCCCCAGAATCTCTGCCCAGGTCCAGAACACCTTCTCCTCCTGGGTACCCTGCTTGGTCTTGGAATGGTGGGATATTCTGTCACAATCGGTGTGAAGAACGGACCAAGGCGCAGCGTGAGTGGTATTCCACATATTCAATAAAGAGAACATCCAAATGACAAAATAATAAACAGATCTGACAAGGTGTAGCGCTACACACAGCACATACAACAAAACAACATCCCACAACACAGGTGGGGGGAAAGAACAAACTAAATAGGATCCCCAATTAGAGGCAACGACTATCAGCTGCCTCCAATTGGGAACCACACACAAACACAACATAGAAAATATAAACTAGAACCCACCCTAGTCACTTCCTGACTTAAATCACTATAGAAAACCCAGAGGGCTCTCTATGGCCAGGACGTGACACTGCCGAGATGACGTCACCACAAGAACTGAGCCTACATGTGATATTATTGTTGCATTATTGCAACTCCTATAACCAGTCTGCTCAACCTCTCTTTAGTGTCGTCCGAGATCCTATAGACCTATATCCATCCTGCCCTGCCTCTCTAAAGTTTTCGAAAGCCTAGTTAATAAACAGATCATTGACCACTTCGAATGCCACCGTACCTTCTCCGCAGTGCAATCCGGTTTCCGAGCTGGTCATGGGTGCACCTCAGCCACGCTCAAGGTACTAAACGATATCATAACCGCCATCGATAAGAGACATTGCTGTGCAGCCATATTCATTGACCTGGCCAAGGCTTTTCGACTCTGTCAATCACCACATCCTTATCAGCAGACTCAACAGCCTTGGTTTCTCTAATGATTGCCTCGCCTGGTTCACCAACTACTTTGCAGACAGAGTTCAGTGTGTTAAATCGGAGGGCCTGTTGTCCGGGCCTCTGGCAGTCTCTATGGGGGGTGCCACAGGGTTCGATTCTTGGGCCGACTCTCTTCTCTGTATACATCAATTATGTCGCTCTTGCTGCCGGTCATTCTCTGATCCACCTCTATGCAGACGACACCATTCTGTATACTTCTGGCCCTTCTTTGGACACTGTGTTAACTAACCTCCAAACGAGCTTCAATGCCATACAACACTCCTTCCGTGGCCTCCAACTGCTCTTAAACGCTTGTAAAACCAAATGCATGCTTTTCAACCATTTGCTGCCTGCACCCCGCCCGCCCGACTAGCATCACTACCCTGGACGGCTCTGACCTAGAATATGTGGACAACTACAAATACCTAGGTGTCTGGCTAGACTGTAAACTCTCTTTCCAGACTCACATTAAACATCTCCAATCCAAAATCAAATCTAGAATCGGCTTTCTATTTTGCAACAAAGCCTCCTTCACTCATGCTGCCAAACTTGCACTAGTAAAACTGACTATCCTACCGATCCTCGACTTCGGCGATGTCATCTACAAAACAGCTTCCAATACTCTACTCAGCAAACTGGATGCAGTCTATCACAGTGCCATCCGCTTTGTCACCAAAGCCCCTTATACCACCCACCACTGCGACCTGTATGCTCTAGTCTGCTGTCCCTCGCTACATACTCGTCGCCAGACCCACTGGCTCCAGGTCATCTACAAGTCCCTGCTAGGTAAAGCCCCGCCTTATCTCAGCTCGCTGGTAACCATAGCAGCACCCACCCGTAGCACACGCTCCAGCAGGTATATCTCACTGGTCACTCCCAAAGCCAATTCCTCCTTTGGCCGCCTTTCCTTCCAGTTCTCTGCTGCCAATGACTGGAACGACCTACAAAAATCACTGAAACTGGAAACACTTAACTCCCTCACTAGCTTTAAGCACCAGCTGTCAGAGCAGCTCACAGATCACTGCACCTGTACATAGCCCAACCAACTACCGCATCCCCTACCGTATTCATTTATTTATCTTGCTCCTTTGCAACCCAGTATTTTTACTTTGCACATTCATCTACTGCACATTTACCATTCCAGTGTTAAATTGCTATACTGTAATTACTTTGCCACCATGGCCTATTTATTGCCTTACTTCCTTATCTTACCTCATTTGCACACATTGTATATAGATTTATTTATTTTTTCTACTGTATTATTGACTGTATGTTTGTTTACTCCAATGTGTAACTATGTGTTGTATGTGTTGAACTGCTTTGCTTTATCTTGGCCAGGTCGCAGTTGTAAATGAGAACTTGTTCTCAAATTGCCTACCTGGTTAAATAAAGGTTAAATATAAAAATTAAAAAATATGATGGTGTGACCATTATGGCATAACCCCTAGCCTGCTACGGCTATATCCCCACTGAGTGTTAACGGTTGATGCGTCAGGCCCCCCTGGGCCTGAGCCGAGTGGGCATCATCTGACCGAAAGCAACAGTCACTGTACCCATGATGCCTTTACGCCTCCAACCTGGAGGAAGGTGATTGGCTCTGGGCTTCATTAATCTCTCACCTGGCTCTCTCTGGCTCTTTCAGGCTGTTTCCAGCCTAAGTGTTCACAGAATCCTGACAGTAATTGTGTTCAGTCATTAGTTGTATACATATATATGGTAGTGAAGACATGGTGTCCTCCCCTCAGGGTTATTCAAGTGGAAACATACAGAAACCAGTCCAGAATGATACAATGGAAGGAATGATGATGAGAGAGAGAGATGGAGGAAGAGACGGAAAGAGAAACAAAAGTGAAAGAAAAATGAAGGGATGAATGAGAAGATGGAAGAGAGGAGAGATGGAGAGGAAAGGATTGTGAAATAGTGAAATAACAAACACAGGGAATGTTTCACTATCTCTTTCTGTGTATTACGTTAAGATCACATTTATAAAAATATTAAAGTAGCTGTCCAGTGTTTCCAGATTTCTATGAACAATGACCTAAAATGAATTACAATAGGAGTGAAATACTTTTCTTTCCAAAAAAATGTTTAATTAAGAATGTTAAAAAGCAGGTTTTCTATGTTGGAATTTTGTGGGCACTCTCCAACAGCAGAATCGTGTGGGAGTATACCGGTCATAAAAAATTGTCATGCGAGTAGACCGCTGATTGGCCAGCTCAGTCATTGAGGAAGGATAACATAATTCTCTATGAGGAAATTGTTTGAGACACAAGTTTGAGGTGGGGTTTTTTCTCCAATTTATTCTTTGGCCACAGATACGATTATAGGACAAGTCATCAACATTATTTGGGTATGAACTTTTTAAAAGGGAGATTTTCACTGAACAGTTACTTTAACACATTACCATGTTATTTATGGTACTCCCGCCTGCAGGAGAGCTCCTTGTGCTTTAGCTTACGAGCTAAACTAAATTTCACCATGATTGCGCTATGAGGGATCACTGGTGGAGCACAGCCAAGATGAGAGCAGTGAGTGGGAGGGGTAATGATACACTACATGACCAAATGTATGTGGACACCTGCTCATCGAACATCTCATTCCAAAATCATTGGCATTAATACGGAGTTGGTCCCCCCTTTGCTGCTAGAACAGCCTCCACTCTCTGTGAAGGGTTTCCACTAGATGTTGGAACATTGCTGCGGGGACTTACATTCAACCACAAGGCCATTAGTGAGGTTGGGCACTGATGTTGGGCGATTAGGCCTGCCTCGCAGTCCGCATTCCAATTCATCCCAAAGTTGTTAGATGGGGTTGAGGACAGGGTTCTGTTCAGGCAAGTCAAGTTCTTCAACACGATCTCGCAAACCATGTCTGTAAGGACTTCACTTTGTGCGCTGGGGCATTGTCATGCTGAAACAGGAAAGGGCCTGCCCCAAAATGGTGCCACTATGTTTGTCTATGGAGATTGCATGACTGTGTGCTCGATTTTATGCACCGGTCAGCAACAGGGGTGGCTGAAATAGCCGAATCCACTAATTTGAAGGGGTGTTCACATACTTTTGCATATATAGTGAATCACAGGAGGTTGGTGGCACCTTAATTGGGGAGGATGGGCTTGTGGAAATAGCTGGAGCGGAATTGGTGGAATGGTATCAAATACACCAAACATATGGTTTCCATGTGTTTGATGCCATTCCATTGGCTCCGTTTCAGCCATTAATATGAGCCGTCCTCCCCTTACCAGCCTTCACTGTATATGTTTATGTCATATACATTTTGTGGTATACGTGTGTACTGTATGAGCTTTGCTCAACCTTTACTACATCTATGTTCAAAGTGCTGCTATTTGCACAAAATAAATTGTATCTCAACAGAGTACCTGGAAAATATGTTCCTAGAGATCAGTTATAGTTGAGCTTCTAAGAATACACAGTACGAGCAACTGAGGTCAAAGTTCTGCCAATCCTCAGTGTTCCTATCCACCCCTAGGTTGGAGCCAAGTGATACAGCCCTGATCTGGCCGAAGTCTTGTTTGTTGTGGACTTGACCTCTATGTCTGGATAAAAAACAGTTGTCCCAAATGTTCCCATCTCATCCTGGTTGGGAAGGCAGTTTATGTGTGTGTGTTTGTGTGTGTGTGTACAGTATGTGTGTGTGTGTGTGTGTGTGTGTGTGTGTGTGTGTGTGTGTGTGTGTGTGTGTGTGTGTGTGTGTGTGTGTGTGTGTGTGTGTGTGTGTGTGTGTGCGTGTGTGCGTGTGTGTGTGTGTGTAAAGTGTGTAAAGTGTGTAAAGTGTGTGTAAATGCGCACTTGTGCGTGCGTGTGTGCGTGCGCTTGTCTGTCATTATTTAGGACTGAGCTTAGAAAAGCTTTGTCAAACAGAGAGAGTCCCACCAACAGGGTAAGTTTGCTCATTTGCATAGAAAGTAAATACCATACATTTACAATGCTGTTTGCAGATGTGTGTAGTATTTGTACAGATGTGTGTAGTATTTGTGTAGATGTGGGTATTGTATTGCTTGTGGCAAATGTTTGATGTATATCTCTTATACATGAAAACGATGTGTTCTGTATCAGTGCGTCCATGTGTGTTTGTATGAGTGCACACATGTAAAGGATATGTCTGGGAGCTCCATTGCTTGGTAGGCATGTCTGTCTTTATGTTGCACATGAATGTAGCATTAGAGTCACACTGTATGACTGTGCCGATGTTTCACTCTTGATTACTACTCACGCTCCACCACGCTGTGAAATACCTTTTTAATACCCATAATTCCACAAGATTGCAGTCGATTCAGGTCTGGAAAGGTCAGGGGCCACTCCAGGGTTGCCATTTTCAAAGCTGTTAGCGAAGCAATTTCATCTCACTTCCGTCCAAAAACCCCCAATGAATTCAAGTAGAGTGGCAGGTTGAGCAAAAAGAGAGAGACGCAGACTCTTAGTAACCATGACAAAGGTATACTGGAAAAAAATATAAATAGCAAGACATTTAACTTAAATTAAATGTATGGACAACTGACAGACCTACGTCAGACCAAAGAGACTGATGGCAACTCAGTGCAACTTTGAACTGGCAGAAATCTATTCCCTCACCTAATCTCTCTTGCTCTATCTCTCTGTCTCATTAAGCATTAATAACAGTTCAACTGCTTGTATATAGAGGCAGATCATTGTTCAATTAGCAGAGTACCTTTGTTGTACCTTTGCTTATACACACAGCAGTGCATGTACTGTAAGAATAGATCAAGTGCTGTTAGAATAGTGCACATGCTGTTAGAATAGTGCACATGCTGTTAGAATAGTTCATGTGCTGTTAGAATAATGCACGTACTGTTAGAATAGTGCATGTGCTGCTAGAATAGTGCACATGCTGTTAGAATAGTGCACAGTATAATGAAGACAGAGAATCAATTTGTTTATGGTTTTACTATACATTATTGAGTAAGAACTGTTCAAAGTCCATGCATTAAAATTAAGTGTGTTTGAAATGTTTTTAATTTAACCTCGTTGTACTGCAGGTGTTGGTACATTCTACCCTTTATAATCTGTGAACAATGAAACAGTCCATTCTTCTAGACTAGTGTTGGCTTAGGGTGAAGGGCAATGCCATGATCAGTGTTCACACTCTTCTGTCACTGCACCATTTTACACCTTTATGTATTATTTAGAAGGACAAGTTTCTGTGTAAGCATTTCACTGTAAGGTCCACACCTGTTGTATTCGGCACATGTGACAAATAACAAATATGAGTTCAGCACAGGATGTTGGTGGCACATTAATAGGGGAGGACGGTCATGTGGTAATGGCTGGAGCGGAAAAGGTGGAACGATATCAAATACATCAAACATATGGTTTCCATGTGTTTGATGCCATTCCATTTGCTCCGTTCCAGCCTTTATTATGAGCCGCCCTCCCCTCAGCAACCTCCACTGGAGTTCAGCCTTC
Source organism: Brachymystax lenok tsinlingensis (assembly GCA_030435695.1). NCBI lineage: Eukaryota > Metazoa > Chordata > Actinopteri > Salmoniformes > Salmonidae > Brachymystax > Brachymystax lenok. The sequence continues at coordinate 27,166,070 of CM059790.1, read as the reverse complement.
GCTTTTTATGTACAGTTGAAGTCGGAAGTTTACATACACTTAGGTTGGAGTCATTAAAATGATTTTTCAACCACTCCACAAATTTCTTGTTAACAAACTATAGTTTTGGCAAGTCGGTTAGGACATCTACTTTGTGCATGACACAAGTAATATTTCCAACAATTGTTTACAGACAGATTATTTCACTTATCATTCACTGTATCACAATTCCAGTGGGTCAGAAGTTTACATACACTAAGTTGGCTGTGCCTTTAAACAGCTTGGAAAATTCGAAATAATGTTGTCATGGCTTTAGAAGCTTCTGATAGGCTAATTGACAAAATTTGAGTCAATTTGAGGTGTACCTGTGGATGTATTTCAAGGCCTACCTTCAAACTCAGTGCCTCTTTTCTTGACATCATGGGAAAATCAAAAGAAATCAGCCAAGACCTCAGAAATAAAATTGTAGACCTCCACAAGTCTGGTTGGGAGCAGTTTCCAAATGCCTGAAGGTACCACGTTCATCTGTACAAACAATAGTACGTAAGTATAAACACCATGGGACCACGCAGCCATCATACCGCTCAGGAAGGAGACATGTTCTGTCTCTTAGAGATTAACGTACTTTGGTGCGAAACGTGCAAATCAATCCCAGAACAACAGAAAAGGACCTTGTGAAGAAGCTGGAGGAAACAGGTACAAAAGTATCTATATCCACAGTAAAACGAGTCCTATATCGACATAACCGGAAAGGCCACTCAGAAAGGAAGAAGCCACAGCTCCAAAACCGCCATAAAAAAGCCAGACTACGGTTTTCAACTGCACATGGGGACAAAGATCATACTTTTTGGAGAAATGTCCTCTAGTCTGATGAAACAAAAATAGAACTGTTTGGCCATAATGACCATTATTATGTTTGGAGGAAAAAGGGGGAGGCTTGCAAGCCGAAGAACACCATTCCGACCGTGAAGCACGGGGATGGCAGCATCATGTTGTGGGTGTGCTTTGCTGCAGGAGGGACTGATGCACTTCACAAAATAGATGACATCATGAGGAGGGAAAATTATGTGGATATGTTGAATCAACATCTCAAGACATCAGTCAGGAATTTAAAGCTTAGTCGCAAATGGGTCTTCCAAATGGACAATGACCCCAAGCATGCTTCCAAAGTTGTGGCAAAATGGCTTAAGGACAACAAAGTCAAGGTATTGGAGTGGCCATCACAAAGCCCTGATCTCAATCCCATAGAAAATGTGTGGGCAGAACTGAAAAAGCGTGTGCGAACAAGGAGGCCTACAAACCTGACTCAGTTACACCAGCTCTGTCAGGAGGAATGGGCTACAATTCACCCAACCTTTTTTGGGAAGGCTACCCACATTTTATTTTGTGGAAGGCTACCCACATTCTTTTACACTCAAGTTTTACAATTTAAAGGCAATGCTACCAAATACTAATTGAGTGTATGTAAACGTCTGACCCACTGGGAATGTGATGAAAGAAATAAAAGCTGAAATAAATCCTTCTCTCTACCATTATTCTGACATTTCACATTCTTAAAATAAAGTGGTGACCCTAACTGACCTAAGACAGGGAATTCTTACTATGATTAAATGTCAGGAATTGTGAAAAACTGAGTTTAAATGTATTTGGCTAAGGTGTATGTAAACTTCTGACTTCAACTGTAACTTTGTGACTTTTAGTGTCTGAATGTCAAAATCTGTGATTTATTCAAACTTAGAAGAAGACAAGTGAAGCACTGTAAGCAAAGAGTCTCAATTTTAAGATGACACTGATTTCAAAGATAAGAATGTGAGCTCATTTGGAGTTTGAGTATATTTACCTTGATTTTAGGCAACATAGTAGTGTGTCTGCATGTGTATGCTTGCGTAGTTTTTCCACAAATAATAGAATTTCAAAAACAGCCTACGGTATGTACTCTCTGACACTCAATGTTTTTGAAGTGCAAATTAGTTCCCAGAATTCATTTCATTTGGATAGGGGACTATTAGCATAATTATGATAAACATTACTAATCCCTGTGCTCTTTGTGGCAGGTATCATCGTCTGTGCCCTTATCCATTGATCAGTTGTCCAGGGATTTATGAAGCTCGTGCGGCAAAGTGGGGTTTATTTGTGGATCCACAGGCTGGCACAACATGGCTCTTGTTTCTTTGTATTTTCTTTTGTTAGATTACTTATTTTTCTTCCTCTAAAATGTACCTCACCCTGACCCCTGTATCCCCAAAAGTCTCTTTCCCATTTCAATAGTTATTACTAGGAATAAATGGTAGAATCCTTGATTTGTTTTTATTGGCATTTAATCTTTGGTTGCTTCGGTTTTGCATTGTTGCATGTGTCTTAGTTTGTTTTATTGTGTATATGGTGCGTGTCTGCATTTCTGCCTAGGATGTACCATATGTAACCAGATTTGACGTTTTGCATGGTCTTATGTAAATATTGAATTGGGCTAGCGTATGATGAGTTATCCTGATGAGTTGTCCTGTTTCACATATTGTGTGCAGTGCTCACATGCCTATCCACCCCATGGCCTTCTAGTGGTATGTGCTCTGCCAGCCAAACATCAACATTAGCAACCTTGACAGGAGTATGTAGTCTTTAGCTGCTTCACTAATTATCTTAGCTTTCACTAAGGGAGAGAGAAATATATATATATATATAGAGAGAGAGAGAGAGAGAGAGAGAGAGAGAGAGAGAGAGAGAGAGAGAGAGAGAGAGAGAGAGAGAGAGTAAATTGTTTGGCTGCATTTCATCCCAGTTAATTTAGCCCTCAACCCACGGGATTGTGGGTCTTCATTTGGAATGAGGCTCCTCATTGATGTGTCTCAAAGTCAGAGGCTCATTAGAGAGAAACACTAAATCTCAGCACCTGCAGCAGCTCCTCTGGCAAGCACCAAGCAAGCAGCATCCTGATGACTCCAGCACTGACTGGGCTGACCATGATGATGACTGTGTAATGATGTTGTCCGGGCCTCTGGCAGTCTCTATGGGGTGCCACAGGGTTCAAATCTTGGGCCGACTTTCTTCTCTGTATACATCAATTATGTCGCTCTTGCTGCTGGTGATTCTCTGATCCACCTCTATGCAGATGACACCATTCTGTATACTTCTGGCCCTTCTTTGGACACTGTGTTAACTAACCTCCAAACGAGCTTCAATGCCATACAAGACTCCTTCCGTGGCCTCCAACTGCTCTTAAACGCTAGTAAAACCAAATGCATGCTTTTCAACCGTTTGCTGCCTGCACCCGCCTGCCCGACTAGCATCACTACCGTGGATGGCTCTGACCTAGAATATGTGGACAACTACAAATACCTATGTGTCTGGCTAGACTGTAAACTCTCCTTCCAGACTCACATTAAACATCTCCAATCCAAAATCAAATCTAGAATCGGCTTTCTATTTCGCAACAAAGCCTCCTTCACTCATGCTGCCAAACTTGCACTAGTAAAACTGATTATCCTACCGATCCTCGACTTCGGCGATGTCATCTACAAAACAGCTTCCAATACTCTACTCAGCAAACTGGATGCAGTCTATCACAGTGCCATCCGCTTTGTCACCAAAGCCCCTTATACCACCCACCACTGCGACCTGTATGCTTTAGTCTGCTGGCCCTCGCTACATACTCGTCGCCAGACCCACTGGCTCCAGGTCATCTACAAGTCCATGCTAGGTAAAGCCCCGCCTTATCTCAGCTCGCTGGTAACCATAGCAGCACCCACCCGTAGCACGCGCTCCAGCAGGTATATCTCACTGGTCACTCCCAAAGCCAATTCCTCCTTTGGCCGCCTTTCATTCCAGTTCTCTGCTGCCAATGACTGGAACGATCTGCAAAAATCACTGAAACTGGAGACACCCTCACTAGCTTTAAGCACCAGCTGTCAGAGCAGCTCACAGATCACTGCACCTGTACATAGCCCAACCAACTACCTCATCCCCTACCGTATTCATTTATTTATCTTGCTCCTTTGCACCCCAGTATTTTTACTTTGCACATTCGTCTACTGCACATCTACCATTCCAGTGTTAAATTGCTATATTGTAATTACTTCGCCACCATGGCCTATTTATTGCCTTACTTCCTTATCCTACCTCATTTGCACTCTTTGTATATAGATTAGTTTTTCTACTGTATTATTGACTGTATGTTTGTTTACTCCAATGTGTAACTCTGTGTTGTTGTATGTGTCGAACTGCTTTGCTTTATCTTGGCCAGGTCGCAGTTGTAAATGAGAACTTGTTCTCAACTTGCCTACCTGGTTAAAAAAAGGTGAAATAAAATAAAATAAAATAAAAACAAAAAATGTGGACTGGTCTGCTCGACTCAGAGTTTATGTCCACTGTTACTGTAGTTTATAGGCACTGTTAGTTAGTGTTTGCTGGAGTGGGACATATGAAACACACTCATACACATGTACAATGTGTAGGTCTACCTATTTGCACATGAACAGCTGCAGACATACAGCTTGGGTTAGGGTGCAGTGCATTTCGCTACACTCGCATTAACATCTGCTAACCATGTGTATGTGACCAATACAATTTGATTTGATTTGATTTGAGTGCAAGTGACACCTTGAAATACATCAAAAATGCAACCTTGATCAAGAGGAATTTTACCTCCTCTCTGGCCTATGAAATAAACAAGGATGATTCAAGACTGATACAAGACGTTTTCAGGTAGTCTCCCAGCTAAACCCAACTCTGTCTATCTTCAATAGCATGCTGTCTGCTGGGCTGTACATTATAATTGGTGGCTTAATGAGAGTAGCCCCAGAGCTCTGGGGTTTCAATGCTACAGTGTGTTGGGACTGTGCAATCTCAGTTTGGGATGTTGAATGTTACACAACTGTGTGTGTTTTGTGTGTGCGTGTGTGCGTGTGTGCGCATGTGCGCACGTGCTCACAGTTTGTGTCTATCTTAGTTATTTCATTCAGTTTAAGCTTTAAAGTGGACCACTGGGGAATATATAAAATGATACCTTCACTGAACCAGCCAGACTGCATCATTACACCAACAGTAGAGGAACTTTTTTTTACTGCATACATAAAACATGTAGGGACACTGGAGACTTGAACAAGGCTGTGTTTACAACAGAGGGATGAGATCAATAGTAAAGGAAACAGAGTCTGTTTGGCTGTGTGGTCAGAGACACGCTATTCTCTGCTCGCTCTCACTGTCTCTTATACATGTAACAGCCAAAATAAAGGAAACACCAACATAAAGTATCTTAATAGGGTGTTGGGCCACCACAAGCCAGAACAGCTTCAATGCATAGATTCTACAAGTGTCTGTAACTCTATTGGAGGGATGCAACACCATTCTTCCACAAGAAATTCTATCATTTGGTGTTCTGTTGATGGTGGTGGAAAACACTCTCTGGTGTTCAATTGGGTTGAGATCTGGTGACTGAGACAGCCATGGCATATGGTTTACATTGTTTTCATGCTCATGAAACCATTCAGTGACCGTTCGTACCCTGTGAATGGGGGCATTGTCATACTATGGGGGCATAGCCATGGTAGCCAAAATAATGGCATGCCCAGTATTTTTATACATGACCCTAAGCATGATGGGATGTTAATTGCTTAATTAACTCAGGAACCACACCTGTGTGGAATCACCTGCTTACAATATACTTTGTATACCTGATTTACTCGTGTTTCCATTATTTTGGCAGTTACCTTTACAATTACTGTATTCTTCATCAAAATAACTGTCTCAAGATTTTCCTTCTTGTGAGAAGTAAAATATGTTACCGTGTTCTGTGGAGGTGCTCATGCTTTAATTAAAGCGATTCAGCATATGCCTAATGACCACAGAATTTTACCATTCTGGTAGTAAAAATTACAAAAGAAAGTGAATTGAATTTGGTCTGTAAATAATTTCCTGCTCCAGCAGTTCCATGCCCATGTTTAATTGTATTGTGGCTGTTAGATAGCTCTTGTTTTCCATCTTTCAATGCAATACACAGCACCCACATGACAAAAGGAGACATGCACTTTCACACACACACACACACACACACACACACACACACACACACACACACACACACACACACACACACACACACACACACACACACACACACACACACACACACACACACACGAACACACACACAGCTCCCTGGGTAATTGTTGACATGTTTAAAGGATGGGTATGCCATCGGTTGTTTCTCTCCTTACATCGACTTATTAATACTCTCTGAATTATGTTATAATTTCAGTTTAAAAATAGACCCTCACAACATTCAACAGACTTTTGTCATAAGCATCATATACAGTCCATGCAGTCCATCCATCTATCCATCCATTCCCCAGAATTAGCTAGTAGAGGTGGGATTAGGACCAGGCTAAGGACCCAGACTCACTCTCACCCTCACCCACCCCCCTCATCTCCCAATGGCTACTGTACATGGTCTCTCGTAGGGCTTGTTCCAAATTAGACAGAATAACAAACAGACGGCCGTCTTAGATGGGTACTTACTGTTAACCTCTTGTAGTTATGCCCCTTTTACACATTAAACTTTCCTCAATTGTTTGCAGTCATAATATTGCGATGTGAAATGTTGAAGTTTGGTTACAATTTGTTATCGCTAAGTGCCAGAGTTCTACAGATGAAAGCCAGTTTGTTACAACAGGAACATTATCCTGCAGCAAAAACAGGAAATGTGAATTATTATGTGGATTATAATTAATTACATATTTTGTAGGAGTTGATACATTTTTCATGAGGGAAAATCAAGTCTGACATTTTTAAGTGTAAATTACAAACTCCAGAAGACTTTTTAAACATTAAATACAGTACAAGCTTGACATTTCCTGCATTTTCCCAGACTGGCATATATTGGTTGAAGTTTTTCTCTATTTTTCTTTGGCTCTACTTTGTATATCCCTCTCTCTCTTTGTGTCTGGTCTCTGTTTTGGCAGACTGTTGAATTTAAAATGTGATGTTCAGTATCTGCCTCTCGCTGTGTGTGTGCCATACAGTGGATCCAGGCTGCTGGTAGATAGAGCGTAGCAACTATTTTATACTTAACCTTTATTTAACTAGGCAAGTTCTTATTTACAATGACAGCCTACCAGGGAACAGTGTGTTAACTGTCTTGTTCAGAACAACAGATTTGTACCTTGTCAGCTCAGGGATTTGATCTAGAAACCTTTCGGTTACAGGCGCAACGCTCTAACCAGTAGGCTACCTGCCACCCCAATGCCTTGCTGTTTCCAACTGAACAGTCTGGCATACCTCTACTGTAGAGCCATGTTCAGGCTCGGGAGAGACAACAACCAGAACATGACATCATCTCTCTGAATCATCAGCCAGACACACTGTCTCATCGTTTTACACAGAAAACTGGATTATATCAAATCTGAAGAACAAGGTTTATATGATATTCAGAATTTCCATGACCATGATTTACCGTAAAGCGGGGGATTACGTTTCAGTATTTATAGTCCTGTGACCTTTGTTTACATGCGTATTTTCGCATCTGTTTTTCGGTCTATCAGTGTTTGTGTGTGCTGTACATGTTTATGTATGACTGGTCTGTTTCTGTTAGTGTCTGGTCTAAACCCCCTCTCCCCCATTCCCCCCCGCTTTCAGTGATGTTAACCTCCACATCTGCTCAATGTCAGAGAGAGGTGAACTGAGGGAGGGGGGAGGGAGGGAGGAGGGGGGCAGAGCTCCAAGTGTCACTCTTGGCCTCATTGGTCTCATTTTACACACATCCATTAATCCCAGGCTCAATTCTCCCCATCATCCAACAATCTCTCTAGCTGCTTCTCATACCCCATCATCCCTCCTCCCCTTCCTCTCCTCCCTGACCAAGGAAGCTTTATAGGCTCTGCTTTCTGCACATTCTTTCCCTTCTCTCTCTCTTTCTCACTTATTCATTCCTTTTCTTCTCTGACTCACTCAGACAGTTTCATATTGCTTTACCACAGTGTCTCTTTCCCCTTCATTCTCTTCCTTATCCTGCCTCCTCTCATCTTTCTAATACTGACACTATTTACCTGGCTTGGCCCTGTTTTTATCTGTCACATGCACAAGTACAGTGAAATGCAGAATTGGTGGGTCCCCTGCAGCACGGTTGAGCTAACGTAGGCTAATGCAATTAGCATGAGGTTGTAAGTAACAAGAAAATGTCCCAGGACATAGACATATCTGATATTGGCAGAAAGCTTAAATTCTTGTTAATCTAACTGCACTGTCCAATTTACAGTAGCTATTGCAATGAAATAATACCATTCTATTGTTTGAGGAGAGTGCACAGTTTTGAACATGAAAAGTTATTAATAAACCAATTAGGCACATTTGGGCAGTCTTGACACAACATTTTGAACAGAAATGCAATGGTTCATTGGATCAGTCTAAAACTTTGCACATACACTGCTGCCTTCTAGTGGCCAAAATCTAAATTGCCGCTGGGCTGGAATAATGCATTATGACCTTTCTCTTGCATTTCAAAGATGATGGTGCAAAATAAACTTTTTTTTTTTGTATTTTCTTTTACCAGATCTAATGTCTTATACTCTCCTACATTCCTTTCACATTTCCATAAACTTCAAAGTGTTTCCCTTCAAATGGTATCCAGAATATGCATATCCTTGCTTCATTGCCTAAGATACAGGCAGTTAGATTTGGGTATGTCATTTTAGGCAAAAATTGAAAAGACGTTTTAACTTGCAAGCCCTACCCAACAGTGTAGTATTCAATATCAAAATAGTAGGCCTCCCAAGTGGCACAGTGGTCTAAGGAACTGCATCGCAGTGCTAGCTGTGCCACTAGAGATTCTGGGTTTGAGTCCAAGCTCTGTTGCAGCCGGCCGTGACCGGAAGAACCAAGAACCAACCACAGTTGGCCCAGCATTGTCTGGATTAGGGGAGGGTTTGGCTGGCAGCGATGTCCTTTTCCTCTGACACATTGGTGCGGTTGGCTTCCGGATTCAGCGGGCATTGTGTCAATAAGCAGGGCGGCTTGGTTGGCTTGTGTTTCGGAGGATGCACGGCTCTCGACCTTTGCCTCTCCCGAGTCCGTACGGGAGTTGCAGCAATGAGACAAGACTGTAACTACCAATTGGGGAGAAAAAAGGGAAAATTAAAAAAATAATAATAATAATAAATATCAAAATAGTATAACTAATAAGAAAAGAAATCTAAGAAAAGAAATAGGAGAGGAAGCTATATACAAGGTCAGTTTCAATATCCCATTTACAATGTGCAGGGATACTGGAGTATTGAGGTAGGCAGAGATTAGGAGAAAGTGACTGGTAACAGGATAAATAATAATAATAGTAAACCCTATTTGGTGTTTTGGTGTTTTATTAGGATCCCCATTAGCTGTTGCGAAAGCAGCAGTTTCTCTTCCTGGGGTCCACACAGAACATGAAACATGACATAATACAGAACATTAACAGCCAAGAACAGAACTACATAAATATAAAAAAGGCACACAGCATACATACTGTATCAATACATACACACTGTCACGATCTCCGGGACGGACAGACCAAGGCGCAGCGACTGGGGACCCTCACTGGCGGGAGCAGGATCCGGACGTGCTGGGTTCCCGACAGGCACAGGAATCCTGGAGCGTGGAGCAGGGACAGGACGAGTCCATGACAGGCACAGGAATCCTGGAGCGTGGAACAGGACGTGCTGAGTTCACAACGGGCACAGGGATCCTGGAGCGTGGAACAGGGATCCTGGAGCGTGGAGCAGGGACAGGACGTGCTGAGTTCACAACGGGCACAGGGATCCTGGAGCGTGGAACAGGGATCCTGGAGCGTGGAGCAGGGACAGGACGTGCTGAGTCCACGACGGGCACAGGAATCCTGGAGCGTGGAACAGGGACAGGACGTGCTGGGTCCACCACGGGCACAGGGGGCCTGGTGCGCGGAGCCAGAACAGGACGTGCTGGACTCTCTAAGCGCACAGGGGGCCTGGTGCGCGGAGCCGGAACCGGACGTGCTGGATACACTACAGGAACAGGGATCCTGGAGCGTGGAACAGGGACAGGATGTACTGGATCCACAACACGCACAGGAGACCTGATGCATATAGCCGACACCCCTCTCCCAGGTTGTTCACTCATCCTGGCTTCACCGATGAGGGGAGCTGGAATGTCGTGCACCGGGCTGTGCGCGCGGACAGGAGACACCGCACGCAGAGCCGGCGCAGGATATTTCGGTCCTAACAGGCGCACTGGAGACCTGGCGCGCAGAGCCTGCATCACTCCTCCAGGCTGCACACTCACCCTAGCCCGACAGATGAGTGGCGCTGGAATTTTGCGCACCGGCCTATGCATGCGCACTGGAGATACCGTGCGCACAACAGCATAGCACGGTGTCTGCTCAGTACGACGCATCCTCCAACGCTCCCTCCAGAGAGCACGAGGAGTTGGCTCAGGAGTCCACCCTGAATCGGCCAAACTCCCCGTGTGCCCCCCCAAAAAAAGTTTTGGGGCTGCCTTTCAGGCTTCCGTGCCAGGCGAGGTCTAATAAACTCCCCTCTCTCCGGATCCCATGCTCCGTATAGCTTCTCACACCTGCTCCGCTCTGCCGCCGCTGCTTCCAGCTCCTCTCTTGGCCGACGATACTCTCCAGGCTGGGCCCAGGGTCCGTCCCTAAATAATTCCTCCTCCCAGGTCCAGTACTCCCGGGGTCTCTCGCTGCTTGGTCTTTATTTGGTGGTGGGTTATTCTGTCACGATCTCCGGGACGGACAGACCAAGGCGCAGCGAGGCATCCAGTATACATATTTTATTAAACAACGATACTGGGCAAAACAACAAACAAAACTAACGAAGATCGTAACGAAACATAGACTTAACACACGAACAACGCTATGCATAAACAATAACCCACAAAACCTAAATGAAAACCCCAAACATACATATATATGGTTCCCAATTAGAGACAACGAAACACAGCTGCCTCTAATTGGGAACCATTACCCCAACATAGAAATAGAACACCTAGAACTCAAAAAAAACCCTACACCAAAACGAAACCTAAACACGCCAGCCTAAAACTCTGGCCTGGAATGACACACACAATATCTAGGTAACAGATATTGTGGAGTGTGTGTATGTATGTGTAAGCATGTAGGTGCTAGCATGAGTGTGTGAGTGTGGTAACAGGAATATATAAATGCTTATAGTAATATACAGTATACATGTAAACAGGAGTAATAGTGGCTAGTAGCAGGATAAATAGATCAATGAACAGCAGTGTAGTGGTGGTAATAAATCTAGTCAAAAATCATTTTAGCAGCAGCGTAAGTGTGAAAGGGAGCATTAGTTGTTAGCCATTTGATTTCTTGATTTGAACAGTCTTATGGCCAGGGGATAGAAGCTGTTTAGGAGTCTGTTGATCTGAGCCTTGCTGGATGGGAGCATGGAGAACAGTCCAAGCTCCCATTTGGAATTTTTTCTGGCCTTTCTCAGACATCGCCTGGCATGTTCGTCCTGGATGGTTGGGAGCTCACCCCCAGTGATGTGCTGGGCCGTTCCAGTAATGCGCTGGGCCATTCCAGCGATGCGCTAGGCCGTTTCAGTGATACACTGATTCTTCCAAACATTTCCCACATGATCGGACAGTGTTGCTTTGGTGTTTTATTGTATCTTAACACCTGGTGCAGTAATGGTACGTTCTGTGCTTGTGCTAGCCATTTTAGTACGTTCTTGTACATCATCATCTTCTGACTAATCTCTGGTACATATGTCATATGCTATTCATTCTTTTACATGCCTGTTTTCTGGGTCAATGTGCTGTGATCCTGTAAAGCCACACATAACTGTAAGGTCAGATGGATCAGGAGGATATGTGACCTCAAGCAGAGTGACACTGGCATTAGTGCGGAACAGTTGTTCTAGAACCATACTGGACCATAAAGATGTCACAGTTGATGGAAACACAAATAGTAATAACATGAGGAAGACAGTAGTTTTATGTCATTATAGATGGTAGCACTGATGGAACTATCAGAGTAATGTCACAATGGAAGTTAACATAGAAAAAGCAGTGATGTCATGTCACAATGGAAGGTAACATAGAACAAGCAGTGATGGCACAATGGAAGGTAACTTAGAACAAGCAGTGATGGCACAATGGAAGGTAACTTAGAACAAGCAGTGATGGTACAATGGAAGATAACAGAACAAGCAGTGATGGCACAATGGAAGGTAACTTAGAACAAGCAGTGATGGCACAATGGAAGATAACAGAACAAGCAGAGTTTTTATATTTTTTTATTTCACCTTTATTTAACCAGGTAGGCTAGCTGAGAACAAGTTCTCATTTACAACTGCGACCTGGCCAAGTTCGACACATACAACAACAAAGAGTTACACATGGAATAAACAAACATACAGTCAATAATACAGTAGAAAAAAATTTAAAAGTGCAAATGAGGTAAGATAAGGGAGGTAGGGCAATAAATAGGCCATGGTGGTGAGGTAATTACAATATAGCAATTAAACACTGGAATGGTAGATGTGCAGAAGTTGAAAGAGTGAGTGATGTAGAGTGATGTCACAGTGATGTCACAATGAAAGGTAACATAACAAAGCAGTGTCCCCAGTTGATAGAGTGTGGTGCTTGCAATGCCAGGGTCTTGGGTTCAAACAAACTACAATATTTCTATACAGATTAAGATAATAAACCATTAAATTGGAGCTAGTGCAAAGTTTGACTGTATTCTAGCCTCCCACTTCTCCACACACACTAACCAGAGGCAGCCGTGCCCTAGTCTCTATGTGAATATCATACTGGAAGAAAATACTTGTAAACATGTCAAAATTCCTTCCCAGTAAATATTACCCAGTGTCCCTGAGGAACTTAGCTCATGGAGAGATCTAAGGCTTTTTGAACGGGCGGCTAAGCGATCACAGGAGGGTAGAGAGAGGAGGAGAGACTCATGAATATTTATAGCTCTTAATTCATCCAACGCTCGACAGACCTCCCCAAAATGATGCTCTCAGAAACACTAAACAGGAACACAGCTCCCAGCTCTTGCTCCAGGGAGAATCTCAACTCTCTGTAGCGTGTGTGTGTGTGTGTGTGTGTGTGTGTGTGTGTGTGTGTGTGTGTGTGTGTGTGTGTGTGTGTGTGTGTGTGTGTGTGTGTGTGTGTGTGTGTGTGTGTGTGTGTGTGTGTGTGTGTGTGTGTGTGTGTGTGTGTGTGTGTGTGAGATTCTGTGTGGGCTTGATGGCTCCTTGTGTGATTGCCAGCCAGGTCACCTGGGATACAAGTCAATAATCAACATCCATCCATGTCTGAGGACGTTGGGAGATTACATTGCAAGTTCTAATCCAACGATAGAGAGTTGTTTTTTAGATGTTTGTTTTAAGCCTGATATTTGGAACAACGTTGAAATTTGACGTTTGAGAAACATGGATGAACGTCTAATTCTGACATGAGACAGAGAGCTAGTTGGTGAGTGTGAAACTTGTCCCATTGTGTAAAGACACATGGTAAATGTATTCCAGAGGAGGCCGGTGGGAGGGGCTATAGGAGGATGGGCTCATTGTAATGGCTAGAATGGAATAAATGGAATGCTATCAAACACATCAACTATATGGAAACCACATATTTGACTACATTCCATTTATTCCATTCCAGCCATTACAATGAGCTCGTCCTCCTATAGTTACCTGTATATATGTGTGTGTGTGTGAGAGTTGCATGGCATTGTGCGCAATTACGTCTAACAAAAGGATGAGAGGATTTAGTCTATGATGAATGAATCCATCTGTTCACATACCGTAAGTCCTGCTCATCTGGACTGTTGCATCATAAAGCCCAATTGAATCACTTCTCCCCCATGCAGTTAACCCTCCCACCCAAAGGATCTGAGGAGAGCAACGACCCACCACCATACTGCTCAAAGACAGAGGTTCCATTCAAACATCTACAGTACAAATCTACCTACAACTTATAACATAAAAGCTCTGTAACATTCGATGTTGCATCCCTAACAGACAGGTGTGAAGTTCCATCATCATGATGCTGTGCTGTGACAGGAGAAAGGAGAGGGGAGGGTTTCAACTCCTCAGAGGAGTGGCTGAGATGCTGCATGGCAATTGGAGAGCCCTTCCTCCCATCTCTACTGCATGGACCTGATGCAAATGTTATATAGGATTATTTCCTCTCCTGGCTGTCTGTATGATCTCTGTCACTCTGTCTGTGTGCTCAGTTCTCTTGAGTGGCATTAAGTCCTGCTGCTGTGAGGGACAGTGATTGTTTAAGGCTGGGATTGGAGGAGATAGATGTCAGTAGTTTGAGTAGAGGCCTACCCCTGAGACACACTGGATTCTGGGATGTCTGTCTGTCGGCTCATACAGAACTGCAGTGGAATGATATAAGCAGGCATGCACACACACGCACACGCACACACACACACACACACATACATGGGTCTTTCTATAAACTAGGTTACCAGTGAGGATTTGCTGCTGGACAACTTGTTACAGTGGTTGATAAATCATTGGTAATAATCTGCCAATTTCTTTCATGTCATTACATTAAGATATAGGGGGGAACATACTGTAGCTATATTGAATACAATTCACGAGTTGCTTTTAAAACCTGTATAAACCTTTCTCATGGCTGGTGTGTTGACACATTTGTCAAAAATCGTGTGACATAAAGCATTACTTTCTGTCCTTCCATTTATGGCAGTGTAAGTTGTTGTTATATCATATATTAAGCATTAATCAGTTAAATTAGACATTGAACTTGAACCCTGTAAAAAACCTAGATCTAGCTGTCAGACCGTTTTTTGTAAATGCAGTGTAGCTACTTAAAAGTGTGTGTCTCTTTATGTTACAGGGTGAAAACAGTTTCCATGGGTACACGAATCCCCCAAAATGTATGCAATTGCAAAATCGATTGCTTCTAACCGAAAGAGTAACCTTACCTTGACACTTAAAACCTAAATAAATACTGCCTTTACAGTTTCTCGATTGCTTAAACACATTTGCCCACTCTGACATCACATTTTCAAAACAGTTAACACACAGGATAAAACTGAAGCTCAATGGCCAAAAGGACTCATTTTGTTAGCAAAATGCTCTAACACTCACAAAACATTAAAAATATGCAACATAAGCAAATATTTCCATCAAACACCACAACTTGTGGTCAAATTAATTTATTCTTTCAATCAATCATTACACAATGGACAACAAAATACAGCCATCAATATGAAATATGATACTTTACAAACTCAAATGGATACCGGAAAAAAAAGCTACCAAAGGAAACTTATGGGTGGAAATACCTTTCAAAAAAATATATATATATATTTTATCTTTCACATTTAGTCCATTCGTTCTTGACGATTATGCCACAGGTTCTCATCAACATCGCATTGAATGTTTTCCTTGCAATGCACCGAGGAAATATCTCCTTGCATGGCGTATCCATCCCTGGCAGTCCTCTGCACCTATTGCCAGGCAACCAGCATTCATTGCCTCCAGGAGGCATCTGCTCATATGGCCGGTGATCATACACCTTCCACCTCCAAGCAGAGAAGAACTCCTCGATTGGGTTCAGAAAAGGCGAGTATGCAGGGAGGAATTGCATCATAATACGAGGCTGTGCTGCAAACCATTCATTCACAAGGCGAGAGTGGTGGAAAGCCACATTGTCCCAAATTATGACATACAGAGTCATGCCAGGCCTCAACAGCCCTCTCTCCTCGGGTGGAATCAGTACTTCTTTCAATGCATCAAGAAATGTGATGAGGCGTTCTGTATTGTATGGGCCAATAGTTGGTATGTGGCAAAGGACCCCATCATTGGAGATGGCAGCACACATGGTGATATTGGCACCCCTCTGACCTGGCACTGTGACAGTGGCCCTCTGCCCAATGATGTTCCTCCCGCGTCTCCTCACTTTACAGAGGTTGAAGCCGGCTTCATCCACAAAAATGAATTTGTGATGTGCCCCTTCAGCTTCAAGCTCCATTATTCTCTAAGAAAAAGAGCAAATTCATAAAGCAAATTATTCCAGTCGCATGTAACTATGGTAAACAAGGTATTACAATAAAAATCTGTACCTGCACATACTGGAATCGTGCCTCCTTTACGATGTCAGAGTTTCTTTGAAATGGAACTCTGTACAGCTGCTTCATTCTGACATGGTTTTGAACTCGATCTATAGTTGCCAAACTCACACTGTTTATATTTCTAAATGCTCCTGATCTGCAATTACTGCTGCCTGGATGTCACGCAGTCTGATTGCATTGTTTGCCACTACCATATCTACAATGGCAGACTCCTGTTCAATACTAAATATCTTTCCTCTGCCACCAGTGTGTGGTAATGTGTGGATTCTATAAAGTAAAAGCAAAAAGCATGTCAAAATTGACATTACTGTATGACAGTCACATAAATGGGATTGATAAAACATCTGCATTACTGTAGACACAGTTTGTTCTGCTAACAGGGCAATACAGTAAAGCTGAAATACACAGTGGTATACATTACAGTAACACTGTGAATTACCTGTTCTCATTCGAAAAAGCCTGACAATAGATGCCACAGTGCTCCGACTCAGAATGGGCTGGACCCTTTGTCCAGCCTCTCTGAAGGACAAGCCATGATTGATGACATGGTCAATAATTGTTGCCCGAATTTCATTTGAAACTTGAGCTTGATTTCGTCCTCTTGCTGCTGCAGCTCCTCCACCACGCATACAAACTCCTCTTCCTCGGGCCCCTCTGCCATGGCCTCTTGGTCTCCTTCCGTGCCTATGGCCTCTTTGATCCATGCTTGCAAATAGCAACACAGAGGTGGCATCTTTTATAGATGGATGAGGACTGATTGCTGATTGAAGAGTTGTGCAAATGAGTTTCACACAGGTGCATAGAGATTTATAATTATGCAGGTACTTTCTATCAGCTGTGAATAGATGTTTTCCTTTTGTTCAACATAGTGAATCCAATAGAGTTCAGGGTCTTTCAAGGAGATCAGATGTAACTGTTTTGACAAAGGGTGTGAAAAATGTGTGAAACAAATGAAAAAGTGTTAAAACATTTGCAAGAGAAGACTTCTGCTGTGCTAAAAATGTGATGATGAAGATCAAGCGGATCTCAGTTTCATTTAGTGTGTCTTAGCAAATGAGAAAAACTGTAAACTGGTTCTTCAATAATTATCCATAACACTTTTGGTGTCGAGCTGTATAATTATACCTTGATATTTTCACACATCATCATTTGATTCAGGAAATAGTTTTCTGAATGAAAGTCAAGTGACAAAGCAGTTGTGATAGTGCATGAGATGTTTTAGTTTCCATGTTACACCTGCAATTTTAAACAATTCAAGGGGCTTGAAGTAGCCTGCTTGAACTTGAATTTGACGCTCACAAATTCAAATACTGGTGGTTGAAAAATTCTAATTCAATTTGGTGGTAGAAAAGTCCTTGTAATTATTGTAGCCAATTTAAAAGTTCTCCTGCTCCCTTACAATTATCAGTGATTTCATTTTGATCAGTTTTTGTGAGAGATGTGGCCACTTTAGTTTGTTTCCCCCTGCTTCAATTGAGGGGTGTTGCGCTACTCTGTTGCAGTCAAACCACATGCAGTTATGATGATTGGACAACATCTAATGCTGGCTTCAACTCGGCTTTCCATAAAAATCCTTCCATTACAAAAGAAACCTGGTTTTTGGTCGCTTTCTCATTATAAAAACACAGATTGTGATATTCAAATAGTGAGATTAATGCTACCACTATTCATGGATTTATTATGTGTGCCTGCATCAGCCACATAGAAAAATATAGAAAAATCACCATGCATGCGTCCAATTTATTTAGTCAGGCAAGTTATATCAACCCCAGAAGTGATCCAAGTTCTTCACCCGCTCCCTCAAGCTAAATCGAGGGCCGACAGGGGCAATGCTTGTGAATTGGACCTCCACTTAAGATGGCAATCAAACTGCATCTGGTTGTGACTGGGATTCCCCCGAGGGAAAGTGGCTAGTACGAGGGCTGTGGGGGTCAAATTAACGTGTTTGGACTGCAGCCCAGCTCTCGAAGTCTTCTTGACTTGCTGTGTAGTCACGAGGGTCGCGTGTCAGCCAGGCTAGAGCAGGCAGGGGTCGACAGTGCCCTCTCAGTCTGGAGCATGACGATGAGACTGTCTCATATACTCATATGGCTCTTTAGACACCCCGCACGCACTCACACAGACACACACACGGTGAGTCACACACTCTGCCAATTTATGTAGGCAAGGAACACACATAGGAATCTCTTGGATAACTGAGTGCAATATAACTGGTTTGAGGTCCACATCTATCATTGTGTTAATATGTTCCAAGAGAACACCACCAGTAATTGAACTGTATTAATTGTTGGGTGAGAGTGCTGCTACCATTGGACTGGTTTGAATTAGAATTAGATTTAGTAACACACTGTATTGTATTTATTTGTGGGGGTAATGTGTGTGCATGCATGTGTGTGTGTGTGTGTGTGTGTGTGTGTGTGTGTGTGTGTGTGTGTGTGTGTGCATGCATGCGTGTGTGTGAGTGTGTGAGTGTGTGTGTGGAGCTGGGGATGGGGCTGCAGCTGGGGATGGGGCTGGAGCTGGGGATGGGGCTGCAGCTGGGGATGGGGCTGGAGCTGGGGATGGGGCTGGAGCTGGGGATGGGGCTGCAGCTGGGGATGGGGCTGGAGCTGGGGATGGGGCTGGAGCTGGAGCTGGGGCTGGAGCTGGGGATGGGGCTGGAGCTGGGGTGGGGCTGGAGCTGGGGATGGGGCTAGAGCTGGGGATGGAGCTGGGGCTGGGGATGGGGCTGGGGCTGGAGCTGGGGCTGGGGCTGAGGCTGGGGATGGGGCTGGGGATGGGGCTGGAGCTGGGGATGGGGCTGGAGCTGGGGCTGGGACACCTCACTGTTGAGGCACACTCAATATCTCTCTTTCTTTCTCTCCATCATTCTGTCTCCCTCTCTTTTTTTATCTCTGATTATGTCCCTCTCTTTCGACATATACTGTATGTCTCGTGCTCTGTATGTCTCGTGCTCATGTTTTTCTCTCGCTCTGTTTGTCACTGTGACAGATAATGCTATCAATCCCATGTGTTTTAAAAGGCTGCTTTTGAAGCTATTGTTTACTGCTTATGCAAACATCTGTTGTCAGGTGTGTGTGTAGCTGCATGGACCAGACTGAAAAGCAGAACAGACACTGTGCTCAGACTGACAGGATTATGGGACAACCCTTTAACATCAGACACACCTTATTTTCCCATATTAATTTGTCAGAGCAGAAAAAATGTAAATAGACTGTCCTCCTTTATCATTACTGGGTTGTTTTTTGAGCACATGACGCAATCAACAAGAAAGAGGAATGGGGCACTTACGCCACCACAACTCAGGCCGTGATGCCTGCTTCCAGCTACCTCATCAACTCCTGACCCACACTGACACTCACTGTACTGATGTAATATTTTTCAGGCAGTGATTCCTGCTTTCAGCTACCTCATCTCCTCCTGACCCACACTGACACTCACTGTACTGGTGGAATGTTTTTTTGGCACCCAGACGGTTTTACTGAGGTAAAGTACTTGGGCACCTGGAGCTGATAAGAGCTAGCCAGGGGACGTTGGCAAGCGGCCAGGCCAGGGGAGGGAGCTCAGGGTGGGGAGGGACAGACAGACAGATGTAATAGATGTGCCCCTCTCTGACTCAAGGTATTTGTGTGTTTAAATATGTGAAACTGTTTGTTGTTTAGTGCCTGTCTGGGCCAGAGTGATGGAGAAAAAGCACACTCCATTACTCTTGTGAGAGGAGAGTAGGGGAAACAAGATGAGATGGGAGCGCCAGTGCATTGCAAATGCCACCTTGCATCAGTGATGTAGAACATACAATGGTAAGTGCATTTTTGCAGCACTGAAAAATGTGTTTGACCAAAACTCGAACAAAGCAACAAAAAAATACCCAACTCCAAAACACTCGGGTCCTTTCAACTTTGTGTAAGGTAGAAGGAAATAAGGGACGAGAGAGAAAGTGCATTTGAAGCCAGGGCAGAGGAAAGGAGAGGAGGGTAGTGGTGTGGAGTAAAACCAAATGGACAGGAAGAAGAGAATACTGAGATCAGAGTTGTTTCTATTTTCTGAGTCCGTGTGGCAGTTGGCTGCACAGCAGAGAGCAGAGAGAGAGAAGGAGAGGGAGAGGGAGAGATTTCTTGTGTTGTGCACTTCCATAAATAATTACCCAGGTGACAAAACAGAGGCCAGGTCTAGAAGCGTTGCCTTAGTTTATCTATGAAAGCATAAAACAGCTTAACAAGCTTGTCTAAAAACAGCACATACCGTAACGCACAACACATTACTCAGTCAGTGTCATTACAAACAACAGCACACATGATCACAAAAAATAACTATTGTACATACTGTACTACCTACACACTTACCAATACACACCAACCATATTGAAATACACGTCAAACTACATGCTAATAGTTGTGTAAAGGGATGGAGAACAGGCATGGGGATGGGGGTTAACGTTTGAGATAGGCTTAGGCTTATTACAGCCAGTGTAACTGGTTTCTCTTACAGACATATCCCATGTTCAGCCTCCTCCCTGTCATACATCAGGTCTTCATGCTTCACTAATTGAGACGCCCTCCTCACCCTCACCCTCACAACCTCCCCCCACCCCTCCCTCTCTCTCTTCAGTAAATGATCACATTAACTCTGCAAGACAGAGGTCCGTGGCATCTCCGTGGTGATAGAGCGGGACCTAGTTCTTCTTGGTGACCTTCCTCCTGCAGTCTTCCTCTTCAATATTCATGCTAAGGGGAACATTAGCATTGTTACCATGAAAAATTGATGACGTATACTGTGGAGCGAGCCTTTCCTAGTCACTAAAGAGAGGGGCAACAGGGATAGAGAGGGATCTTGGATGAAAGTGAGAGGGATTAAAATGCATAGAAAAAAAATAAATACTGTCACGTCCAGGCCTGAGAAGACAGGCTGGCGTGTTTAGTTTTGTTTTGGTTTTTCTGTTCTAGGTTCTCTATTTCTATGTTGGGGTAATGGTTCACAATTAGAGGCAGCTGAGTGTCGTTACCTCTAATTGGGAACCATATATATGTTTGTAGTTTGCACTAGGGGTTTGTATATAGCCTCGTTAGTTTGTTATGTTCATTTTACGATCTTTGTTTTCATACGTTTTGTTGTTTTGACTCAGTTACATGTATTAAATAAAGCATGTATACTGGATACCTCGCTGCGCTTTGGTCTGTCCCTTCTGGAGATTGTGACAAATACATATTCTGCATTTGTTTTATTTAGTGTTTATATTTCATACCTGGTTTTATAAAAGGTTGTAATTTTCGTTATGCAACCTGAATGTAATTAAATGCAGAGGCCAAGAGAAAATGAGAAGGGCAGGGGGAAATAAGACCGGGACGAGGGAGAGAGGACAAAGTTCGAATGAAAGAGAGGGAGAAAGAGACTGTCCTAGAAAAAAGATAGATAGAGAGAAACAGAGAGAGACAGACAGAGAGAAGAAAGTGAAAGAGAAAGTGTCCTAGAGGGAGATTGGTTTCACCTGCATCCCAGTGTTTTTATAGACTCCTATAGGGCAGCAGGAGACTCAGCAGAAATGAAACAGGGGAGAGTTTTCACTCTATTTAATCCATCGGTAGGAAGTTTAGCTGCACTACTCCCAGAGTTACAGACAGTGTCAAAGAGCCAGGTTAGTCCCACAGTAGTATAGCTCCCTTTCACATAGCCCAATACTTCCCTGAATAAAATTAATCTTCATGCCCATTCTGAACCGTCCCTGGACAGTCTGCATGGACAAAGATAGTGATGCTCTGTAGTGACTACAGTGTAATTGCTTCTGAGCCACAGAGAGGGGGAATATGGAGAGGGTGAGAGATAGTGTGTTAGAGCTAGAACGACAGGGAGAGAGCAGGGGGGTGACTCCTGTCTGGGTCCCAGCAGGTGTGTTGATGGGGGTGACAGTGGGTCAGTGGGGGGGGGATCATGGGGAGCAGTGGTGTCTCAATCGACCAGTTCACATCACTGTCAGGTCAAAGCCCGAGGACCCTGTCAGACAGTAGTAACAATCACTATGAAGTCTCATTTCACACCAGCAGATAGAAGACACTGTAAGGGCTCAGAGGAGCATCTGCAGTGACAGTAGCCACAGCTGCACCTGAGATAGGGCTGACTAGTGTTGAATACCATTCACTGTATCACCAAGCCACGTTACGATAAATACTGAACAGAATCTTGCATGTATTGCACATTCTTTGGGGCTGCAAACGTAGAACCAAGCCCAGTAGGGACCTAATACCTCAATAGCCGTTGTATTTTACCAAGCCTGTAAACACATAATCACTAAGCATCCCCGGCCCTGTAGACGAGAGGAAGGGATGAGGCTCTGGATGGACCAAGTGATAGATGACAGCAGGAAAGGTCACTCAGCGAAACAGAGCTGTTAGTTCATCAACACTCACTCACTCACAAAGACCCTCGTCAGCCTGATTGGCTGCTGGGTGGGCTCCGCCGGAGATAGCACTGTGACAAATACCCCACTCCCAATCACAGACTGATGAGAGGGGGAGAGAGATAAAGAGAGGTAGACAGGGAGGGTGAGAGAGAGAGAGAGAGAGAGAGAGAGAGAGAGAGAGAGAGAGAGAGAGAGGGGGGGGGTAGAGGGGAAGAGAGAGGTGTGGGGTTTGGGAGGATGTGGGGAGAGAGAGAGAGAGAGAGAGAGAGAGAGAGAGAGAGAGAGAGAGAGAGAGGGGGAAGAGAGGGATGTGAGTACATAAGTACAACTTATAAAAAGCTTTATATAGCATACATAAAGCAATGCATGAATGCTTCACAAATCATCTATAAGCGTATAGTGTATAAACATACATAGTGAGTTATCTCAAATTTGCCAATACACCTTACAGTGAGAATTGTTATGTCACCCTTTATACACCATTAACAGAGTATGAGATAAGTTTATGGATGATTTGAGAAACATTTATGTAGTGCTTATGAAGCCTTTACGTGCTATATGAAGCCTTTATAACATTTTACATTACATGGGGGGGGGCGCTGTGAGAGTTTTTTAAGATAAGATACTGATCAAAGAGGTAGGATTTCAGACGTCTCCGGAAGATGGGCAGGGACTCAGCTGTCCTGACTTTAAGGGGAAGTTTGTTCCACCATTGGGGTTCCAGGACAAAGAAGAGCTTTGCCTGTGCTGAGCAGGAGCAGTTCAGACGCCTTTGTCTTCGTCTTGTCGTGTCCCGTGTATATATCTTTTTTTTCCTTCGTATATATTTTGTATATATTTTTTCATATTTTTACCTCAGTTTTAAGACACTCTCCTGCATCCCGCCTCACCCAATGTGGTTTGGATCTGTTATTTTCTATACTTTAGAACCGGAGCCCCCAACAGAAGCTAGCCAGCTAACTAGCTACTAGCTAATAGTCAGTTAGCCACTGCTAGTGGTCATCAGCTAACCTTAGCCTGGTCAACTCCTGCCAGTCTGCACAGTGCGTTTCAACCCAGAGCTTACCGGACTGCTCTTTCTCCTCATCTCCGGCTTCCTACCGCAAGCTCTGAACCTTTTCACCTGGATCATCGCAGCTACCTAGCTGCTATCTAAGTGGCTACCCCCTGGCTAACGTCTCTGTCCCGAAGCAAGCACCAGTGAGCTTGGAACTAGCCTCGTGCTAGGCCCATCCCCCGGCTAGCTGAAGAGGTCCATCAGCCACTCCTTGGGCTATAATACATATTTTGCCAATTGGCCTGGACCCCTTTTATTGCCGATGGAGCCCCGCCGATTCCACCACAACTGGTCTACCGACGTATTCCGCCCGAGGGGTGTCAACAGGCTCCTTCGTCTCGACGTGCCCCCCACGGCTAGCATGCTAGCCCATCTGCTAGCCTGCTAGCCGCAGCCCGCTAGCTATCTAGACCACATCGGACTGCTAGCTGAAGAGCACCATCAGCCAATTTCTTGGGCTACAAAAACTATTTTGCCAATTGGCCTGGACACTTTTACTGCCTATACGGAGCTCTGCCGATCCAACACGACTGGTCTGCCGGAAGTAACCGTCCGAGGGGGCTACAACAGACTTCTTCCGTCACGACGTCCCCCCTAATGCCCTTCTGCTACCCCCGGCCCTCTATCTCTGAATCGCCGTGTCTCCAGCTCGCCTAGCCTCCCACTGGTCCCTATGATCACTCGGCTACGCATGCCTATCCCTAATGTCAATATGTCTTGTCCATTGCTGTTTTGGTTAGTAATTATTGTCTTATTTCACTGTAGAGGCTCCAGCCCTGCTCAATATGCCTTAGCCATCCCGTTTGTTTCACCTCCCACACATGCTGTGACCTCACCTGGTCTAAATGATGTCTCTAGAGACAAAACCTCTCTCATCGTCACTCAATGCCTAGGTTTACCTCCACTGTATTCACATCCCACCATACCCTTGTCTGTACATTATGCCTTGAATCTATTATTCTGCGGCCAGAAACCTGTTCCTTTTACTCTCTGTTCCGAACGCACTAGACGACCAGTTCTTATAGGCTTTAGCTGTACCCTTATCCTACTCCTCCTCTGTTCCTCTGGTGACGTAGAGGTTAATCCAGGCCCTACAGCGCCTAGCTCCACTCCCATTCCACAGGCACTCTCATTTGTTGACTTCTTCAACCGTAAAAGCCTTGGTTTCATGCATGTTAACATTAGAAGCCTCCTCCCTGAATTTGTTTTATTCACTGCTTTAGCACACTCTGCCAACCCGGATGTCCTAGCCGTGTCTGAATCCTGGCTTAGGAAGACCACCAAAAGTTCTGAAATCTGTAAACATGGGCACCCTCATAGATATCATCCTGACCAACCTGCCCTCTAAATACACCAGGATCTCAGCGATCACTGCTGCATTGCCTGTGTCCGTAATGGGTCTGCGGTCAAACGACCACCCCTCATCACTGTCAAACGCTCCCTTAAACACTTCAGCGAGCAGGCCTTTCTAATCGACCTGGCCCAGGTATACTGGAAGGATATTGACCTCATTCCGTCAGAAGAGGATGCCTGGTCGTTCTTAAAAGTGCTTTCCTCACCATCTTAAATAAGCATGCCCCATTCAAAAAATGTAGAACCAGGAAAAGATATAGCCCTTGGTTCACTCCAGACCTAACTGCCCTTGACCAGCACAAAAACATCCTGTGGCGTATTGCATTAGCATCGAATAGCCCCCGCGATATGCAACTTTTCAGGGAAGTTAGTTACCAATATACACAGGCAGTTAGGAAAGGAAAGGGTAACTTTTTCAAACAGAAATTTGCATCCTGTAGCACAAACTCAAAAAAGTTCTGGGACACTGTAAAGTCCATGGAGAATAAGAGCACCTCCTCCCAGCTGCCAACTGCACTGAAGCTAGGAAAAACTGTCACCACCGATAAATCTACGATAATTGAGAATTTCAATAAGCATTTTTCTACGGCTGGCCATGCTTTCCACCTGGCTACCCCTACCCAGGTCAACAGCCCTGCACCCCCCACAACAACTTGACCAAACCTCCCCCATTTCTCCTTCACCCAAATCCAGATAGCTGATGTTCTGAAAGAGTTGCAAAATCTGGACAACCTACAAATCAGCTGGGCTAGACAATCTGGACCCTCTCTTTCTAAAATGATCTGCCGCAATTGTTGCAACCCCTATTACTAGCCTGTTCGACCTCTCTTTCGTATCGTCTGAGATCCCCAAAGGTTGGAAAGCTGCCGCGGTCATCCACCTCTTCAAATGTGGAGACACTCTAGACCCAAACTGTTACAGACCTATATCTATCCTACGTTGCCTTTCTAAGGTCTTCGAAAGCCAAGTTAATAAACAGATCACCGACCATTTCGAATCCCACCGTACCTTCTCCGCAATGCAATCTGGTTTCTGAGCTGGTCATGGGTGCACCTCAGCCACGCTCAAGGTCCTAAACGATATCATAACCGCCATTGATAAAAGACAATACTGTGCAGCCGTATTCATCGACCTGGCCAAGGATTTTGGCTCTGTCAATCACTACATTCTTATCGGCAGTCTCAATAGCCTTGGTTTCTCAAATGACTGCCTCGCCTCGTTCTCCAACTACTTCTCAGACAGAGTTCAGTGTGTCAAATCGGAGGGCCTGTTGTCCGGATCTCTGGCAGTCTCTATGGGGGTGCAACAGGGTTCAATTCTCGGGCCGACTCTTTTCTCTGTATACACCAATGATGTCGCTCTTGCTGCTGGTGATTCTCTGATCCACCTCTATGCAGACGACACCATTCTGTACACTTCTGGCTCTTCTTTGGACACTGTGTTAACTAACCTCCAGACGAGCTTCAATGCCATACAACTCTCCTTCCGTGGCCTCCAACTGCTCTTAAATGCAAGTAAAACTAAATGCATGCTTCAACCGATCGCTGCCCGCACCTGCCCGCCCGTCCAGCACCACTACTCTGGGCGGTTCTGACTTAGAATATGTGGACAATTACAAATACCTAGGTGTCTGGTTAGACTGTAAACTCTCCTTCCAGACTCACATTAAGCATCTCCAATCCAAAATTAAATCTAGAATCGGCTTCCTACTTCGCAACAAAGCAGTGCTATCTCCGGCGGGGTTTTTGAGCCCACCCAGCATTCTTCATGCTGCCAAACATACCCTCGTAAAACTGACTACCCTACCGATCCTTGACTTCGGCGATGTCATTTATAAAATAGCCTCCAACACTCTACTCAGCAAATTGGATACAGTCTATCACAGTGCCATCCGCTTTGTCACCAAAGCCCCATATACTACCCACCACTGCGACCTGTATGCTCTCGTTGGCTGGCCCTCGCTTCATATTCGTCGCCAAACCCACTGGCTCCAGGTCATCTATAAGTCTTTGCTAGGTAAAGCCCCACCTTATCTCAGCTCACTGGTCACCACAGCAGAACCCAGGCTAGGCGAGCTGGAGACACAGCGATTCAGACACAGCAGAACCCACCTCCTCCTTTGGCTGCCTTTCCTTCCAGTTCTCTGCTGCCAATGACTGGAACGAATTGCAAAAATCACTGAAGCTGGAGACTCATATCTCCCTCACTAGCTTTAAGCATCAGCTGTCAGAGCAGCTCACAGATCACTGCACCTGTACATAGCCCATCTGTAAATAGCCCATCCAACTACCTCATCCCCATATTGTTTTATTTTTAATTTTTTTCTCATTTGCATCCCAGTATCTCTACTTGCACATTCGTCTTATGCACATCTATCACTCCAGTGTTTAATTGCTAAATTGTAATTACTTCGCCACTACAGCCTATTTATTGCCTTACCTACATAATCTCATCTCATTTGCACACACTGTATATAGATTGTTTTCCTATTGTGTTATTGACTGTACGTTTGTTTATTCCATGTGTAACTCTGTGTTGTTGTTTGTGTCCCACTGCTTTGCTTTATCTTAGCCAGGTCACAGTTGTAAACGAGAACTTGTTCTCAACTGGCCTACCTGGTTAAATAAAGGTGAAATATATTTTTTTTAAATGAAGAGGCAATCTAAACCCATGCAAAAAGCACATGTACTGTATCTCTAGTGTTGAACTTTATATTACCAGGTAGGGGAATTGGGAACACATTCCCAAACATTATGTGGTGAAGAGATGCTGTAACAAGTGCTGTGGGTTATTTACAGTTTTTACCAACTGCTTACACACCAAATCTTTTCATGTCACACGATCTTTGAAACCTCTCACTCAAAGTGCAAAACTACACACCAAATATCCAAAACCATAAGCTATTTCTCAGCCTTTGACTGTCAATTGCATAAAACACTTTTTTCAAAACACTACACACAATTCTCTACCTAAAACACAAAAATCTAACAGGAAGTGACTTGATTTCCTTTTCCAAACACAACCAATCAAAATGCTACACTTATTCACCAGGTCACACACACACTCCTCACATGTGCGAACACTAATAGCTTAACTGATCACTAACCAATCACTGCTTTACTGTAGTATAGGCCTATAAATAGGTCAAAGGTCAGATTACCTGTTTTGAACAATGGATTCCAACAATGGACAGAGAGCAAGAGGAGTAGGAGGGAGAGGAAGAGGAAGAAGAGGACTAGGGGAAAGAAGAGAAGGAAGGAGAGCCATCTCTGATGAGATTAGGGCAACACTTGTTGATCATGTGATCAACCACGGTTTGACCATGAGAGAGGCTGGACTGAGAGTCCAGCCCAACTTGAGTCGATTTACAGTGTCGTCCATAATTCAAACCTTCAGAAATGAGAACAGGTATGCAACTATCTAATGACTATTTTAGCATTACAGTAATGTACTGTAAAATACGTATGACTGCATAGTATTGCATAAACATTTGTAACTCTAAGCCATCCATTTACTGCACTGCATTGAATGAATGAGGTTGGTTATCATGCTGTACTACATTTTTTTGTACATTGTTTACAGTTCCTATGCTGAACACATACTGTGTTTGAATTCTGTACAGAGTGGAAAGGCAAAGACATCATGGAGGGCGAGGACGCTTGTTTACAGATGTACAAGAGACTGCAATTATAAATATGGTTTTGGCCAACAATGCAATTAGGATTCGAGAGATAAGAGAGCATATCTTGAATAATGACACCATATTTAACAACATCAATGCTGTAAGCCTGTCGACCATACAACGCATCCTCCAACAGCAGCGAGTGACGATGAAACAACTTTACAAGGTGCCATTTGAGAGAAACTCTGACAGAGTCAAGAATATGCGACATGACTTTGTAGAGGTATGTATGCAACACTACCTCCAGTACTTCAGACATACCATATTTACTCATCTGTATATCCTTTTGTCTGTTACAGAGAATATTGGAGCTGGATGCCCATGTAATTCGCCATGAATTTATTTATGTGGATGAGGTTGGCTTCAACCTCACCAAAACCAGGCGAACCAGAAGAAATGTAATAGGACAGAGGGCAATTACCAATGTCCCTGGACAGCGTGGGGGTAATATAACTATGTGTGCTGCCATCACTCAAAACGGGGTCCTCCATCACAATGCCACACTGGGTCCGTACAACAACGGCCATATGCTCACTTTTCTGGATGTAATTTACACAATGCTTGTCCCTGATCCAGATCAGGAGCCTGCTAGATTTGTGGTTTTATGGGACAATGTTAGTTTTCACCGGGCTGTTCTGGTCCAAAACTGGTTTGCCACCCATCCACAATTTGTAGTTTTGTACCTACCCCCATATTCACCTTTTCTAAATCCCATAGAGGAATTCTTCTCAGCCTGGCGCTGGAAAGTGTATGATTGCCAACCCTATGCCCGCATGCCGCTTCTCCAGGCAATGGAGGACGCATGTGGGGACATAGAGGTTGCCTCTGTCCAAGGTTGGATACGCCATGCTAGGAGATACTTCCCTAGATGTTTGGCAAGAGAAAATATATCTTGTGATGTGGACGAAGCATTGTGGCCAGACCCAGTAGCTTAGCACTGGTGACTGCCCCCTACCAATTCCTGGACTGCCCCGGGACCCCACACACACAATTGTGTTCTTTACTGTATTCTAAAGAACATACTTTTGGTTTACATATGTTTATGGTTTTGTTGTATGCTACTGTATACAACAGTAATGTTTGGCCTAATAAATATTTTCTGTTTCTACATTGCATTGGTGTTTACAGTGTACTTGTTACCCCTCTCAGCAGATTACTTTCACTGTATTGAAATGTAGATAGTTAAAACTTGTTAGGGAGTGGCAGCTGAGGGGTCGGTTTTGGAGAGCCTGGCGTGCCCAAAGTAAAATGCCTCCCATTCAGGCCCAGAAAATAGGATATGCACATATGGTACCATTGGATAGGAAACACTCTGAATTTTCCAAAACTGTTAACCATTTGTCTGTGAGTAAATCAGAACGCATATAGCAGGCGAAACCCCGAGGAATGTCTGTCCTGGAAAAAGTGATTTTGACACATTGCTCATTTGGGCACCCCTCCCTCATGAAAATGACCATATAAGGGCATATGAATGCAGTACCCATCGCTTCCTTTAGATGTCAACAGTCTCGAGACAGTGTAAGTTTTCATTTTGGATGAATAAGACCAGAGAATAAGAGCAAACCAGGAAGTGTATCTTTTATGTAAACAGTACCCAGTGCGCGCGCACGACAAAGCACGCAGTGTATTTTTTACCGTCGTTATTGATCAGTTTATATTCCGGTTGATTTATAATAGTAAATATACGTAAAAGTGTTCCTAAGGATACATTTAAAACTATGTTTGATTGTTCTTGGACAAGTTTATAGGTATAAGATGAACGAGTTTGCGTCACGTTTCAATGGAGGAGTGGAGGCTGTCGTTTCTGATTATAACGCGCGAACCAAATGGAGGATTTATGGATAAAATACATTACTTTTTCTAACAAAAGAACCATGGATTGTCTTCGTTGGACACTTAGGATGACCTCAGCAGAAGTTCTTCAACAGGTAATTGATTTGTTTTCGCTGTGAAATGTGTTATGTGTGTGCCATGATGGCTAATCGATTCATGGCTATGGGAAAAATGTGAGGTGCTACCCTCAAACAATTAAATGCGCTGCTTTAGCCGTAAAGCCTTTTTGAAATCTGACAACGCTGTGATATTGGCAAGAAACAGAGCTTTTGATGAGTATGGAACACTTGTATATTGGTGGATGTTTAATAATTCAACTTTTGGATTTTGAATTTGGCGCCTTACATTTTACCTGGTAGTGTCGGGAGCAGCCCGCTAGCGCCCCAGTGATCCCTGAGAAGATATAAGCCTATGAAAGACCAAAGAGCTTTAGATGTAAAACAACAGTGTTTACATGGTATATCCAAAAATGTACTATTATGAAAGCAATGTTTGCCATTTGATGCAAATGCTTCATTCTGACATGTTTATGGCATTTTGAATGCAGTGTTACATTTTGAAGGAGATGTGAGGCATTTTGCATTTTGTGTGTGCAGTTTGGGGAATTGTGTGTAGAGTTTTGAAAAAAAAGGAGACAGTTTTGAAAACGTGTGTAAGCAGTTGGAAAAAACTGTAATGACCTCTGAAAGTCAGGTCTTTGGTTTAATCTACCAGGGGTAATTTGGCTCCTGTTGACTATTAGAGGAAGCAGTCTGCTGTATTGGCCCTAGAACACCATTTCCACAGCAGCATCCGCTCCCCCATCCAGGTACTACTGACCAGGCCTAAAACAACTTTGCTTCAGGGAAAAGGCAGCAGAAGGATGTAGGGTGATATAGTGTCTGTTTTGATGTTATGTGTGTGTGTGTGTGTGTGTGTGTGTGTGTGTGTGTGTGTGTGTGTGTGTGTGTGTGTGTGTGTGTGTGTGTGTGTGTGTGTGTGTGTGTGTGTGTGTTTGAATGAGGTCATCTCCAAGGATTTCCTTTGATTAGGTCTGTTTTGATGGGGTAGGATTTTCAACGGAGGATTTAGCAATGCTGCCATAAATTTCATTGGGTTACTACTTCTGCCTACTTATTTGCCACCATATTACTTACTGGTGCTGTGTGGCAGGATAACCCTAGATGCACACAGAGATACACACATTACTGTCGTTTTAAGCACAAAACATGTATATTTTTATTGAATCACACACCCACTTCCATCAACTTAAGGGACTCCAGAGCGGGGAAGATGCCAAAGAACTGACTGCAAATTGTCTGACTGAAGGATTAACTTTTGCCTGTCCAATGCCAGCTCTTTTCCAACCTCTGTAATAAAATAAAACATTGACTGGCATATACAGGAGTCCGTGGGGTTTTCTTTAACGCAGGACTAGCAGCTGAAATGCAATCAGCAGGCTCACATCTAGCTATAGTGATTCAATTAACAGTCGTGTCATACTCTGATGATTAAGTTTATCATTAACTCTCAGTCTCTGTCTATCTGCCTGTCTGTCTGTCTGTCTGTCTGTCTCACTGAAACAGCTGTAGATGGCTCATGTTTTGTGTTTACAGAGAAAACTGTGATGTTTTGTAGACACTGACACACGTATATGTGGGTCTTCGTGGGTTGTAAATAGAAACTATTGTCAGAAAGAAGAAAACCCATCACAAAGACACAGGTATCTGTCTAAGCCCCTGGTTTAATATCTGTGTTCATCTGTGTTGTACACACATCGTGGTATTGTTGTCTATGCCCCTGGTTTAATATCTGTGTTCATCTGTGTTGTACACACATCGTGGTATTGTTGTCTAAGCCTTATGCCCTCTGTCTCTGGTTAGTGTAGCTGCCACGGTTTAATTTGCTTTAGATTACAAGGTGATGTTTTTCCTTGATCAGGAACATGCTAGGACAGAGACTCTCTGTAGTAAATGACCATGTATGTGCAAGTAGTCTGGGTAGCAATGCAAGTAGTCTGGGTAGCCATTTGATTAGATGTTCAGGAGTCTTACGGCTTGGTGGCAGAAGCTCTTTAGAAGCCTCTTGGACCTAGGTACTGCTTGCCATGCGGTAGCAGAGAGAACAGTCTATGACTAGGGTGGCTGGAGTTTTGGACAATTTTTAGGGCCTTCCTCTGACACCGCCTGGTATAGAGGTCCTGGATGGCAGGAAGCTTGGCCCCGGTGATGTTCTGGGCCGTACGCACTACCCTCTGTGGTGCCTTGCAGTCGGAGGCAGAGCAGTTGCCATACCAGGCAGTGATGCAACCCGTCAGGATGCTCTTGATGGTGCAGCTGTAGAACCTTTTGAGGATCGGAAGACCCATGCCAAATCTTTTCAGTCTCCTGAGGTGGAATAGGTTTTGTCGTGCCCTCTTCACGACTGTCTTGGTGTGCTTGGACCATGTTAGTTTGTTGGTGATATAGACGCCAAGTAACTACACTACAGCCCCGTCGATGAGAATGGGGGCGTGCTCGGTCCTCCTTTTCCTGTAGTCCACAATCATCTCTATTGTCTTCATCACGTTGAGGGAGAGGATGTTGTCCTTGCACCACACGGTCAGGTCTCTGACCTCTTCGCTATAGGTTGTCTAGTCATTGTCGGTGATCAGGCCTACCACTGTTGTGTTATCGACAAATGTAATGATGGTGATGGAGTTGTGCCTGGCCATGCAGTCATGAATGAACAGGGAGTACAGGAAGGGACTGAGCACGCACCCCTGAGGGGCACCTGTGTTGAGGATCAGCGAGGCGGATGTGTTGTTACCTACCCTTACCACCTGGGGGCGGCTCGTCGGGAAGTCCAGGATCCAGTTGCAGAGGGAGGTGTTTAGTCCCAGGGTCCTTAGATTAGTGATGAGCTTTGAGGGCGCTATGGTGTTAAACGCTGAGCTGTAGTCAATGAAGAGCATTCTCACATAGGTGTTACTTTTGTCCAAGTGGGAAAGCGCAGTGTGGAGTGCAATAGAGATTGCATCATCTGTGGATCTGTTGGGGTGGTATGCAGGGTTTGGGTGGTAGTAGGGTTTCTCTGATTATGCTGTTGATGTGAGCCATGACCAGCCTTTTAAAGCACTTCATGGTTACAGGCGTGAGTGCTACGGGTCGGTAGTCATTTAGACAGGTTACCTTAGTGTTCTTAGGTCTGCTTGAAACATGTTGGCATTACAGACTCAAACAGGTAGAGGTTGAAAATGTCAGTGAAGACACTTGCCAGTTGGTCAGCGCATGCTCGGAGTAAATGTCCTGGTAATCCGTCTGGACCTGTGGCCTTGTGAATGTTGACCTGTTTAAAGGTCTTACTCACATTGGCTACGGAGAGCGTGATCGCACAGTCATCTGGAGCAGCTGATGCAATCATGCATGTTTCAGTGTTAATTGTCTTGAAGCGAGCATAGAAGTAATTTAGCTCGTCTGGTAGGCTCATGTCACTGGGCAGCTCTCGACTGTGCTTCCCTTTGTAGTTTGTAATAGTTTGCAAGCCCTGCCACATCCGATGAGCATCGGAGCCGGTGTAGTACGATTTGATCTAAGTCCTGTAATGATGCTTTGCCTGTTTGATGGTTCGTCGGAGGGCATAGCGGGATTTTTTATAAGCTTCCGGGTTAGAGTCCCGCTCCTTTCAAGCGGCAGCTCTACCCTTTAGCTCAGTACGGATGTTGCCTGTAATCCATTGCTTCTGGTTGGGGTATGTACATACAGTCACTTTGGGGACGACGTCCTCGATGCACTTATTGATGAAGCCAGTGACTGATGTGGTGTCCAATGCCATCGGAAGAACATATTCCAGTCTGTGCTAGCAAAACCGTTCTGTAGTTTAGCATCTGCTTCAATTTACCACTTTTTTATTGACGAATCACTGGTGCTTCCTGCTTTAATTGTTGCTTGTAAGCATAAATCAGGAGGATAGAATTATGGTCAGATTTGCCAAATGGAGGGCGAGGGAGAGCCTTGTATGCGTCTCTGTGTGTGGAGTAAAGGTGGTCTAGAGTTTTTTTCCCTCTGGTTGCACATTTAACATGCTGATAGAAATTATATAAAACTGATTTAAGTTTCTCTGCATTAAAGTCCCCGGCCACTTGGAGCACCACCTCTGGATTAGTGCTCATTGAATGTGGTCTTAGTGCCCGCATCGATCTGTGGTGGTATGTAGACAGCTACGTAAAATACAGATGAAAACTCTCTAGGTAGATAGTTTGGTCTACAGCTTATCTCTACCTCAGGCGAGCAAAACCTAGAGACTTCCTTAGTTAACGTGCACCAGCTGTTGTTTACAGATATACATAGACCCTTTACCCCTTGTCTTACCAGAGGATGCTGTTTTATCCTGCCGATAGCGTGTATGTTATTAATGTCATCGTTTAGCCACGACTCTGTGAAACATAAGATATTACAGCTTTTAATGTCCCGTTGGTAGGATATACGTGCTTTTTGTTCGTCACATCTATTTTCCAGCGATTGTACGTCGGCTAACAGTATGGATGGCAAAGGTAAATTAGCCACTCCTCGCCTGATCCTCACAAGGCACCCCAATCTCCTTTCGAGAAATCTCTGTCAACTTGCTGTTGAGAGTTAGAATAGTAGAATACACAAAGTGCAATTTCGAAAATTTCGTTGTGCATCAGCAGTTTATTTTGTTGTCAGTCACTGACAGTAACTCAATTAGGGCTTTCTCCTATAGAGCTCAATTTTTATGGAATGGTCTGCCTATCCATCTGAGAGACGCAGACTCTGTCTCAACCTATAAGCCTTTATTGAAGACTCATCTCTTCAGTAGGTCCTATGATTGAGTCTAGTCTGGCCCAGGAGTGTGAAGGTGAATGGAAAGGCACTGGAGCAACGAACCGCCCTTGTTGTCTCTGCCTGGCCGGTTCCCCTCTCCACTGGGATTCTCTGCCTCTAACCCGATTACAGGGGCTGAGTCACTGGCTTACTGGTGCTCTTCCATGCCGTCCCTGGGGGGGGTGCGTCGCTTGAGTGGGTTGAGTCACTGACGGGATCTTCCTGTCCGGGTTGGCCCGGAGATCTTTGTGGGCTATACTCGGCCTTGTCTCAGGATGGTAAGTTGGTGGTTGGAGCTATCCCTCTAGTGGTGTGGGGTCTGTGCTTCGGCAGAGTGGGCGGGGTTATATCCTGCCTGTTTTGGCCCTGTCCGGGGGTATCGTCGGACGGGCCCACAGTGTCTCCCGACCCCTCCTGTCTCAGCCTCCAGTATTTTTTCTGCAATATTTTATGTGTCGGGAGGCTAGGGTCCGTCTGTTATATCTGGAGTATTTCTCCTCTCTTATCCGGTGTCCAGTGTGAATTTAAGAATGCCCTCTCTAATTATCTCTCTTTTTCTCTTTCTTTCTTTCTCTCTCTCTCTCTCTCTCGGAGGACCTGAGAATTAGGACCATTCCTCAAGGCCTACCTGGCCTGATGACTCTTTGATGTCCCCAGTCCACCTAGCCGTGCTGCTTCTCCAGTTTCAACTGTTCTGCTTGTTCTATGAACATTTTAAAATCTTGTCCATGTTCTGTTATAATCTGCACCCGGCACAGCCAGAAGAGAACTGGCCACCCCTCACAGCCTGGTTCCTCTCTAGGTTTCTGTTATAGATTTTATGTTTAATGACTAAATGTTTGTACATCTAAGAATATTCCATTCTGAAAATGTATGCAATAGAGATAGGGTTATAAGACAAATGGTAGTCCAATTAATGTGTATGTTTAGAAATTAATATTGTGTGGAGAGTGGAACAGGCTTGTACGACTTGACCTAGGGAGTATCTGGGAGAACAAAGAATTCTTTGATTCTACCAGACACGTGAGAGGCCCCTGTCCTTGGGACGGGAGGGACTGTTAGGCGCTGTCCAAGTTTGACTTATGTTGTAAGATTGTGATATGCCGTTGAATGTGTACTATGGGAAAACACTATTTCCTGGAAAGGGTGTGGAATAGGGTGGGGCTCTCTTGCAGGACAGCCACTCCTAGGGAGAGTAGCAACAGTGCTGAACTTTCTCCATTATTAGACAATTTGTCTTATTGTGGACTGATGAACATCAAGGCTTTTAGAGATATCTTTGTAACTTAGGAACATTGGGTTAACTGCCTTATTCAGAGGCAGAACCACAGATTTCTTAACCTTGTCAGCTCAGGGATTCAATCTTGCAACCTTTCGTTTACAAGTCCAACACTTTTTGTATATCAACCTGTACAATATAAAATACTGTGTACACCTTTGAAAATCAGAGCTCTCCTGAATAAACACTTTTACATTTGACCATTGTAGATAGGGCCTCTGTTTGTCTCATTACAACCAGTATCGTACAAATACTGGGTAACAGACAGAGTTGTTTAATTAATGTTCAGTTTGTGAGCATTGAGAACAAAATTTCCATAACAGTTTCTTTCTAGGTTCTGGCCTTTCTAGGGAGTTTTTCCTAACCACCGTACTTTTACACCTGCATTTCTTGCTGTTTGGGGTTTTAGACTGGGTTTTTGTACAGCACTCTGTGACATCAGCTGATGTAAGAAGGGCTTTATAAAATAAATATTAATTAGCCTATGCCAGCTAACAATTTTTAGATTGGTAAATTATTCTAGCCATCTATCTAAACTTGTATTAATCATGGCCGAATACCGACAGGACATGCAGGGCACTTGCCCAGGGGTCCTGACCTCCTGGTGGCCCCCATTGATATTGTTAGTCACTCTCACTCAGATATCAAATTAACATGGCAGAAGGCATGGCAAAATGCACAGAATAGCAAAAATTCACCTCATCACCTGATGACAAAATTTATCAAATTGCAAGAAATTAGCTGTAAAACTGCAAATGTTTCTCTCTGCATAATTAGTTGAATTGCATGAAATTTGTCAATTTGTCAACATTTATATATGTTCTCTCTGCCCCATGGCGACATGTGTAGAATTGCAGAAAACTTAATTTAAAATGGCAACATTTTCTCTAAGCCTATGGCAAAATACAGTGTCAAGAAAAAGTATGTGAACCCTTTGGAATTGCCTGGACTTCTGCATAAATTGGTCATAAAATCTGATCTTTGTCTAAGTCACAACAACAGACAAACACAGTCTGCTTAAACTAATAGCACACAAACAATGATACGTTTTCATGTCTTCATTGAACACACCGTGTAAACATTCACAGTGCAGGGTGGAAAACGTATGTGAATCCTTGGTTTTAAAAACTGAATGACCCTCCTTTGGCAGCAATAACCTCAACCAAAGGTTTTCTGTAGTAAGGAGGAATTTGGACCATTCCTCTTTACAAAACTGTTTCAGTTCAGCAGTAGTCTTGGGATGTCTGGTGTGAATCGCTCTCTTGAGGTCATGCCACAGCATCTCAATCGGGTTGAGGTCATGACTCTGACTGGGCCACTCCAGAAGGCATATTTTCTTCTGTTGAAGCCATTCTGTTGTTGATTTACTTCTGTGTTTTGGGTCATTGTCGTGTTGGCAGACAGATAGCCTTACATTCTCCTGCAAATTGTCTTGATAAAGTTCATTTTTCTGTCGATGAAGCAAGCTCTCCAGGCCCTGAGGCAGCAAAGCAGCTTCAAAGCATGATGCTCCCTTCACCATACTTTACAGTTGGGATAAGGTTTTGATGTTGGTGTTCTGTGCCTTTTTTTCTCCACACATAGTGTTGTGTTCCTTCCAAACAACTCAACTTTAGTTTCATCTGTCCACAGAATATTTTGCCAGTAGCACTGTGAAACATCCACATGCTCTTTTGGAAACTTTTTTTTGGACGTGCCTTTTTCCATGGTGTCCTCCCATGAACAACATTCTTGTTTACTGTTTTACCTATCATAGACATCAACATGTTCCAGATATTTCTTTAAGTCTTTAGCTGACACTAAGATTCTTCTTCACCTCATTGAGCATTCTGGACTGTGCTCTTGCAGGACAGCCACTCCTAGGGAGAGTAGCAACAGTGCTGAACTTTCTCCATTATTAGACAATTTGTCTTATTGTGGACTGATGAACATCAAGGCTTTTAGAGATATCTTTGTAACTTAGGAACATTGGGTTAACTGCCTTATTCAGAGGCAGAACCACAGATTTCTTAACCTTGTCAGCTCAGGGATTCAATCTTGCAACCTTTCGTTTACAAGTCCAACACTCTCACCACTAGTCCAACGCTCTAACCACTAGGCTACCTGCCACCCCAACATGAGGCAACGCTTCTTGTGAATAGCAAACTCAAATTTTGTGAGTGTTTTTTATAGGGCAGGGCAGTTCTAACCAACATCTCCAATCTCGTCTCAATGTTTGCCCATCCAAGTTAGCTGACTCCTGACTCCAATTAACTTTTGGAGAAGTCATTACCCTAGGGGATCACATACTTTTTCCAACCTACACTGTGTATGTTTAAATGATGTATTCAATATAGACAAGAAAAATACAATAATTTATGTGTTATTAGTTTAAGCAAACTGTGTTTGTCTGTTGTTGTGACTTAGATAAAGATCAGATAAAATGTTATGACCAATTTATGCAGAAATCCAGATAATTCCAAAGGGTTCACATACTTGTTCTTGCCACTGTATGTAGAATTGCAGGAAATTAACATTAAACTCTACCGCCAGGACGGGGCCAGTAAAAACAATTGACCGCAAGGTGTGGGGGTCCCTCAAACAAATGTTACTTAGAGCCCCCAAAAGGCTAGGGCCAGCCCTGCTTAATGCTATAATGCATTTAAGAGAGTTAAGTAGTATAACTGCAGAAATAGATTGATTGCACAAAGAAGTTGACTGCATGTGTGGGTATGGATGTGGTCATGCAGACCCGTGAGCCACTGTGACCCTTCATGATGAGTTTAGATTTTTTGTGGGCCCCACCCCCATCATAGTTGCCCATCCCTGGTCTAGTGTGCGTGTGCATTTTAGTGTTGTGTGTATGTGGTATGCAGTCCTGCTGAGCCTACAGCTGGTATTCATCTATAATATGGGAAACAGAAAAGAAAACGCCGCACACTGCTGCTCATGCTGAGAGGTGATATTTATTATTTACAACAACGTTTTGACCCTTAGGTCTTCATCAGGCATCCATATCACGGGGGGGTGGGGGTCCTATATATAGGGGCAGTACTCAGTGACATCACTTCCTGAAACAGGAGGTAAAACATGTATAACATAGTTTTACAATATTAACATTCAATGTATCAAAATATATGGTTATACACAGGGAACGTGATCAATATTTACAGTAATACACATACAATATTCAATCTGTAATATCCCTCATTATCTGACTATAAACAAAACATGTCTGGTTTGTTGTGTGTTGTTTAGTTTTGTTTCCTCCTTGCTCTCCCTCCCCCTCTCTCGCCCTCCAGCGCTATTTGTCTATCCCTGCATGGGAAACAGTCCAAGCCTCTCCCAGTCTCCCTCCCTCTCAGAGCAGGTTTAGCCACTTTTCTGTCTACCTTTGCTCTGGCCCCGCCCTTCTCTGCCACTTCCGGGTCACCTGGACCAGCTTCCAGATGTTAGCAGCCGGCTCTGGGTCAACACAGCACATCCACAACTCTCTGACTCTGTTCTGTCCTGTTCTCTATCCCAGAATTCCCCCAGGACCGGCAGCACCCTAACATTTCCTTACTGAACTCCACCAGCCAATCAACAGGTTCTGTGACCGGGACATTTCCTTACTGAACTCTACCAGCCAATCAACAGATTCTGTGACGGGACTTTTCCTTACTGAACTCCACCAGCCAATCAACAGGTATTGTGTTCACCTGCAGTTCATACTCTCTCCCTCCATCCCCCCTCTCCCTCTCTGGCTCTTTGACAGATCTAGAGTTACACCCTTTCCTAAGTAGTGAACTGAAGTGAACGTTGCTCTGTAAGTCCTGTAAGTACTACAACAAACTCTGTAGTCAGAATGTATGATTGCTACCTATCTACACAGCTCTGAAGGTTAACAGTAAGTAGAAGAAGTCTACTTGACAGTTTGTCTAATGTCTCACACTTCTGTTTGTGTATTTGCATCCATGAAAGTCATTTGAATGCTGTTTGCATCGTGTGTGTGTGTGTGTGTGTGTGTGTGTGTGTGTGTGGATGTCAGACATGTTCTCTTCCCTATATATTCCCTGTCTCTGTAAGTGTCTGTACAGTAACTTATCCATTTTATCTGTCTTGAGTGTAACTCTGTGCTGATCCAGACAGACTGAGCCATTAGAGCCGCTCCATTGAGCTCATTGGCTGCCTGCTTCTCTCCTGTCCTCTGAGTTCTGCTGTTCCAGACAGTAGACCTGATGGAGTGTAGAGAGGGCAATGATTGCCATAGTCTGTGTTTTAATCTTAAATAATGTTTGATAGATTTCTGGATCTGGGAAGCATATTTTCTAATATCTAATTGTTTGTTTACGTGTGGTATTAGAAGTCACGGTACATACAGTACCCTCTAGGCTGGAGCTCCTTAGATCTCAACCACCTGGCTGGATAATGAGGAACTAATTATTTTCCTACAGTACACATATTACTTAACTAACACACATTATGGTAAATAGTCTAACCTTCATGAACTGACTGTAGGTCTCATTATCCATCA
Source organism: Brachymystax lenok tsinlingensis (assembly GCA_030435695.1). Classification (NCBI taxonomy): domain Eukaryota; kingdom Metazoa; phylum Chordata; class Actinopteri; order Salmoniformes; family Salmonidae; genus Brachymystax; species Brachymystax lenok. The sequence goes on along the minus strand of CM059790.1, from coordinate 27,125,103 downwards.
CAAGTGTAAAATATCAATGCCATACTTCTACAGGGATGAATGTTTAAGTTATGTCATGTAATTTGCATGCGTTGTGTACATGCACTTGATATTTGTGTGCATACACTTCAGCCTGGTCTCATAGACTAGACATAGTAAACGTAAATCCTGGAACTCAAATTAGCATGATATGTTATGTTTGGTATGGTTACATAAGACAAAAATGAAGATTACATGACTGGTTGATTGATTGATTTGGGGGTGTAACACAAAGGTAGCTAACCGTTCCCTAACCCCTAGCCTACCTAGCCACCTTGCTAACGTTAGCTATAACGTATTGCAAATTCATAACATATTGTACAAATTGCAATTAGTAACATATCATATGAATTGTAATTAGTAACAAAATATCATATAAAATGTGTTGACAGGTTGTGTTGATAGGATTTGTCAGCGGTTCCCAAACTAGGGGTCGCGGCCCCACGTTGGGTTGCCTGATATGAAAATTGAAGGAGAATTTCCAAAATCCTGAAAAAACTAAATATATACAAAAGAATATATATATTATAATATCGCCTTTGTATCTCAAAATCATTGTAATGTGGTTAACCTTAAAAATCGAAATAAAAATTATTAAAATCTAAAATATCAAATTCAACCAGAGAGCACCCTTAGATCATGGGAAACGGCCGCACTTTACCATTGCACTTGAATCATTCCCACGGCGAATGGCTAGGCCCGCTACGCTATGAAACCACACACTATTGCAGAGACTTTGATATTCCCGGCCGCAATTGATAAGATAAAAACAATGGCGGAGGCACAGAAACCCACATCAATACTTTTGTCAGATATTCATGCTATAGCTAGCAATCAAGAGGAAACTGACTGAAAAACTCGAAAACTCCCCAGCTTATGATCTCAAATGGACGATAGCTGTGAGGGCCGAGATGCCCATGCATTGCCTTTTGTTCGCTATAGATGTTGGAGATGCTATTCACGAGGACATATTGTTCTGTTTCTCGATTCCCGAGCATGAAAGTGCACAGGGGATATTCATTGTGCTACGTGGCTATATTGACGAAAAACAGATTCCATGGGAACGAATGGTGGTCTTCTGCACAGATGAGGCTCCATCTATGGCGGGACGGCGGGCAGGACTCTGTACTCTAGTTATGATTGTGTCTCCCTCTGTCATATGGACGCATTGTATGATACACCTAGAGCAACTGGCGGCAAAAGATCTGAGCACCGAACTCTGAGATATATTGCAGCAGGCAATTTCGATTGTAGACTAGATCAAACCACATCCACTGCGCACACTCCTGTTTGCAAAATTATGTGGAGATATGGGATCAGAACATGACAATGTTTTATTTCACACCGAGGCTTGGTGGTTATCGAGGGGGAGTGTTGGAAAGATGTTTCGCATTGAGAGAGGAACTGTTGTCATTCACAATGGATGTAAAAAAAAACTGACTTGTTTGACTTTCTGTGTAATGAAAGGAAAATGTGTTTCCATGCTTATGTCACAGATATATTTGGGAAACTGAACGGACTGAATGCAAGCATACAAGGGAAATACAAAAACATTCTACAGATGAGTGACCAAATCAGTGGATTCAGAGGAAATAATTCTTACTGGAGAGTATTTCAAATACGAACTATGCCCCCATGGCTGTGCATGTTTCTAACAGACAATCAAAAATACTGTTAGAATGTTTTTCAATTGAGACTGCCATAGCTCCAAACAAAGAAGTAAACATTGGCTGTGTGTAAAAAAAAAATGTTTTATGTGGTTGGGTCGCGAGAATTTTCTGATATCATAATGGTGTTCTGGGCTAAAAAAGTTTGGGAACCCCTGGAGTATGTTGACAGGGTGTGTTGACCTGGTGTGTTGACAGGGTGTGTGTTCATGTGTTCATGGTGTCTTGTTCTCAGTGTGAATATATTTGGTCTTGTATCTTATCTTATTCCCATTTTCTCTCTCTGTACAATTGCTTTGTTTCACCTACGGTCTCGTGTGTCCCCTAACCTCAACGTGTCATGATTATCTGCAATGTGACACATTAATTATTAATTTGGCTGTTTATTAATAATCAGCTTTATGATCACCTGATGTCATCATGAGGCACAAGTGGGTTTCTATGTTATTACCCACGGTGCCCCTCTCTGTTGTTGCTGCTCTGAGCGTGCGTGTTTGGAGGAGGAACATGGGGCTGTGGAATGCTCTGCCTGTGACGAACATGTCGGAACAGCCCTGCCTGCCTGGCTCAGACAACACACTGAACCTACCGGCCTGGGAACCTGCAGGGCCAGGCATAACATACCATACCCTGGCTATGTGAGCTGTTAACTCCCTGAAGAACCAGGCATAGGTTAGTAGAGAAGCAGTACAGTAAATGGGACCTTCATTATGTCCACTGTAGCATGCACATTGCACTCATGCTGTTCCATTCCACATGACATACACATAGTTACATGTCAAAGGATACTCTGACCTCGATGTGCTGGATATGCCTACAGTTTGTTTCTGCATGGGTGAGGGACAGGATGTGGAACTGTAATTGGTGTGCTTTTGAAAGGTTTAGATTTGTCAGGTCAACACAGGTTTTTGTGGATTAGTGTCACTGCCTTTTGTTGGGATAGCAGGATGTGCATTAGCTGCATTAGTTTACATTATCATAGGAGTATGGGACAAATTTACACAGCTACACACTAATATACTGCAGACATTCACATGCTGACAGTAACACACTTAACTTGTCACAGGGTCGTTTTTCAACCAGAGCCATAAGGAAAGGCGCTGAGTCAGCACTGGGTTGTATCATTACTAACTCATCAACTCACACTGTATCACACGATCATTGGAGATACACACTGACCAATGTGTGTGTGAGACAGTTTCTGAGCATTGCATGAGTGTCTGTGTAATGTGTACGGTATGTGAGCCGTTTGTATTCATGAGTCATTGGATTAAGTCTCGTATGAGTGGTTCTGGCCTCCGTCTACATTTAATGGTTTCCTTATGCCATCTTTCATAGTCTTTCCTCCCTGAATGTTGGGAAAAGGTTACCCTGGTTACACAAAGGACTTGTCTCTCGAAAATGTATGATTTAATTAAACGTGGTGTGAACAAAAGCCAATGAAGAAAGTCCAAACAAACGGATTACTTTAGAAAGGCTGAGGCTCATTTCTTTCTTATTAATCATGTTAGCCTGGTTATTGGACGGCTGGTGAGGTGAGCTTTAGCCTAGTTATTGGACGGCTGGTGAGGTGAGCTTTAGCCTGGTTATTGGACGGCTGGTGAGGTGAGCTTTAGCCTGGTTATTGGACGGCTGGTGAGGTGAGCTTTAGCCTGGTTATTGGACGGCTGGTGAAGTGAGCTTTAGCCTGGTTATTGGACGGCTGGTGAAGTGAGCTTTAGCCTGGTTATTGGACGGCTGGTGAGGTGGGCTTTAGCCTGGTTATTGGACGGCTGGTGAGGTGGACTTTAGCCTGGTTATTGGACGGCTGGTGAGGTGGGCTTTAGCCTGGTCACGTTTCAGCCTGTCATGGCCGTCAGCTGTGTGTCATTCTCTATTTCCCTCCAGAGCAGGTTAGAGCAGGGTGGGTTGGAGCTCCCCCGGAGTGGTTCTGTGACGCCATGTTGTCACTCAGAGGATTAACACTGAGATATTGATCTCTGGGAGGTGTTCCCCGGGCACGGGTGTGTCCCCTCTGAATGCTTTGTTGCGTGTGTGTGTCGGTATTTGTTTGTGAATGGAAACCTCCGAGATTTTACTGTTTTATTACGCAAGGCATTGCTTTGGTTAATGAGTTTCAGATACTGCAGAGGACTCTGTGACTGATTGGTCTGCTGTCGTTGTCTGTTTAGACTACACATATATTAAACATGTATACATTCTGTTCTCTCTATCCTCACACTTTACCTCTATATCGTACTTTTCTTCTTAACCTGCCTCTTCCCGAGAGAGAGAGAGAGAGAGAGAGAGAGAGAGAGAGAGAGAGAGAGAGAGAGAGAGAGAGAGAGAGAGAGAGAGAGAGAGAGAGAGAGAGAGAGAGAATGAGCTCATGGGCTCCTGAGTTCTTCTGCAACATTTTTTAATTAGAGTTGGATAAACAGGTGACATCAATAAGGGATCATAGCTTTACCTGGATTCACCTGGTCAGTTAATGTAGATAAACTAGATTTTTTTCGCAAGAACTTATACAGGATACTAACCTCAACATCTTCAATCCAAATCAAAATTCCATGTCTAAAACCTTGATTTTGGACAAAATTACCTGAATGGACTATTACTACCAAGGACTATAAAGAAAAAACGTATAACAAACCAAAACCTGCAGAAGAAACACAGCGGAACCTAGAAATACCATCCAACACAAAACTGAGTAATGTTCAGCCTAAACCCAATTCTGAAGCCACAAAGTAAAAGACAATAATCTCTAGGTAATTTTGTTATATAAAGCTTAATAAATAAGGCTACTGAGCTACCAAGCTGCTAGGACAAAACTGACCTGGCTGCAGCTTTAATGGCTTATCCCTATGGAGAGGTCATTACGATACAGTACCCCACGGATATTAGAAATAACACTGCACGGAATAAGTACAAAAAAGCTCCTCAAGGACAATCCAGAGACACTATTTGCTGACTGCTACAAAGAGGGGAATGTAAGCAACTTAATTTTCCACACAGACCATCCTCTGGCATGGCACAGTGCTAGAAGAGCACACTACCCCTATGTCAAGAGAGAGGGTATTGGCCCAGGGTGGAAACTCTAGAATACTAGACATTAATTGAAACAACCTCTGTCATCGTGTACAAGTCTGAGGCAGTAATGGTGCAGGACATCCTCATGCAGTTCCAGCAGAACTTTTACAGGATCAAAGAGAGAGCACAGCAGGACAAGATATCTCTGTCTGTGACGACTCCCCCATCCTGAGTGAGTCTGATCACACCTCTTCAAATTGTCCTGCAGATGAGGATAGTCACCCACCCAGCACTGAACCCACCCAGGTCCCACAACTGCACTGCTCCTCCATCATTGAGAGGGATAATTTCACAGAGCTGGAGAGAGACACGGTGGAGCTTAGAGACAGTCCACACAATCCAAACAGAACAAACCCACAAAACAGGCCAACACAGCAACACCCCCCAACAAGACCCGGAGCGCAGAAGGTGGAGATGGACGACTGTCTGAGAGAGATGGCTGCTCTACGGACTGAGGTGAGAGAACTTAAATAGCCACACATGGCACTGAAGGAGGAGGTGACTAAGCTGTGGTGTGACAGAGAGCAGGACACTCCCACAGAGAAGCCAGCAGAACAGCCCACCTCAGATGCAGAGCACAACCTCAACACCGCAATGGGACAGATAACACAGGACCCACCAACCCAACAAACCGCACCCCCTCCTAACAGCCCCCCTGTCAGCTCCCCTGATAGCTCTCTTGACAACCCCAACACATCCATTGAGAACACACAAAAGTCAGAGACTGTGCTCTTCATAGACTCAAATGGCAAATACATTCAAGAGGATAAACTTTTTCCCAAACACAAAGTGGCTAAACTCTGGTGCCCAAACACTAGGCTGTTGTCAGAGGACAAACTAGGGTCCCCTAGCCACATCATAATTCACAAATGTACAAATGACCTGAGGGCCCAGCAGGAACGAGTGGCCACAGCACTACCTTTCTCCAACGCACAAGTAGTTATCTCCATGCAAGAATTTCACAAGATGTGGCCTCAAAACCTAATGTCTACTTGGCCCGTCACTCCACCCTGGACTTGAACAACCTTTACGACCAGGTCCACCTCTACAAGGCAGCAATATCAACTTTTGCAAGGACCCTGAAGGACGTCACCCTCAACCATAGACCCAGCACCTCACACAGGAGCAACAGAGCAATGGACACCCTGCCCAGACCAGAGAAACACTCCCTCCTGAAGGACTTGCACCGAGAGAACCCACGCCAAGAGGACCTACACCCAGACCACAGTATCACCCGCCACACCCCAACCAGCTGAGACCACCCCAAGCAAACCCTGGCTACACCCTATATACTGTAGGCCCCCCATATCAGACCTATGCCCCTTCTGCCCACCCCATGCCCCCGGCCCCTGCTGCAAGGACCTCAACATGACAGCAGGACATATGCCCAGGCCGTGAGCAGAGCAACAGGCCCAACCCCCACATTCACACCCGCCCAAGCCCCATCCCGCGACCTAAGAGGTATGTATCAGATGCTCAACATGCTCTGCTCACACCTACTGTGATGATCCGGGCCTAAACCACACAAAAACAACACTAGACACTATGGAACACAAAGCTTGTACTATCTCATTCTGGAATATACAAGGTCATCTGCCTTTGGCCTAAAGAGCAGGAACCCAGACTTCATCAAAGACATTTGAAATACAGACATTGTCATACTACAAGAAACATGGAATAAAGGAGACGGACCCACTGGTTGCCCTCTAGGTTACAGAGAGCTGGTAGTCCCATCCACCAAACTACCAGGTATGCTTAGGGTCATTGTTAATTTGGAAGACCCATTTGCGACCAAGATTTAACTTCCTAACTGATGTCTTGGGATGTTGCTTCAATATATTCACATAATTTCCCTTCCTCATGATGCCATCTATTTTGTGAAGTGCATTGATTTGCACTTTTCGCACCAAAGTACGTTAATCTCTATGAGACCGAACGCGTCTCCTTCCTGAGCTGTATGACGGCTGCGTGGTCCCATGGTGTTTATACTTGCGTACTATTGTTTGTACAGATGAACGTGGTACCTTCAGGCATTTGGAAATTGCTCCCAAGGATGAACCAGACTTGTGGGTGGAGGTTTAAAAAAAAAAATCTGAGGTCTTTCTTTTGATTTTCCCATGTTGTCAAGCAAAGAGGCACTAAGTTTGATGGTAGGCCTTGAAATAGATCCACAGGTACACCTCCAATTGACTCAAATGTTGTCAATTAGCCTATCAGAAGCTTCTAAAGCCATGACATAATTTTCTGGAATTTTCCAAGCTGTTTAAAGGCACAGTCAACTTAGTGTATGTAAACTTCTGACCCACTGGAATTGTGACACAGTGAATTATAAGTGAAATAATCTGTATGTAAACAATTGTTGGAAAAATTACTTGTGTCATGCACAATGTAGACGTCCTAACCGACTTGCCAAAACTATAGTTTGTTAACAAGAAATTTGTGGAGTGGTTGAAAAAAAAAAGTTTTAATGACTCCAACCTAAGTGTATGTGAACTTCAGACTTCAACTGTAGATCTTCTGCACAGATTCTGTCAGACCTGGGCCCTGACAGTAAATCTCAGTAAGACAAAAATAATGGTGTTCCAAAAAATGTCCAGTTGCCAAATTCCATCTAGACACCCATGCCTTAGAGCACACAAAAACTATACATACCTCGGCCTAAAAATTAGCACCACAGGTAACTTCCACAAAGCAGTGAACAATCTGAGAGACAAGAAGGGCCTTCTATGCCATCAAAAGGAACTATGCCATAAAAATTTGACATGCCAATTAGGATCTGGCTAAAAAGACTTGAATCAGCTATGGAACCCATTGCCCTTCTTGGTTGTGAGGTTTGGGGTCCGCTCACCAACCAAGAATTCACAAAATGAGAAAAACACCAAATTGATAATCTGCATGTAGAATTCTGCAAAGAATATCCTCTGTGCACAACGTAAAAAACTAAATAATGCATGCAGAGCAGAATTAGGCCGATACCTGCTAATGATGAAAATCCAGAAAAGAGCCATTAAATTCTATAACCATCTAAAAGGAAGCGATTCCCAAACCTTCCATAACAAAGCCATCACCTACAGAGAAATGAACCTGGAGAAGATCCCCCTAAGCAAGCTGGTCCTGAGGCTCTGTTCACAAACACAAACAGACCCCAGAAAGCCCCAGGACAGCATGTCACGATCTTCGGGATAGACAGACCAAGGCGCAGCGAGGCATCCAGTATACATGTTTATTAAACGAAAACGTAACACACGTAACTGGGCAAATATACAACAAAATGAATGAATGAATGAATGAATGAATGAATGAATGAATGAATGAATGAATGAATGAATGAATGAATGAATGAATGAATGAATGAATGAATGAATGAATGAATGAATGAATGAATGAAGATCGTAACGAAACATAACACGTGAAAACCACTAAAGCTATGTACAAACAATAACCCACAAAACCTATACGAAAACCCCAAACATATATATGGTTCCCAATTAGAGACAACGACACACAGCTGCCTCTAATTGGGAACCATTACCACAACATAGATATAGAACACCTAGAACAAAAAAAACCTACACCAAAACAAAAACAAAAACACGCCAGCCTGTCATCGTGACACAGCAACACAATTAGACCCAACCAAATCATGAGAAAACAAAAGATAATTACTTGACACATTGGAAAGAATTTACAAAAAACAGAGCGAAAAAAAGCAAACTAGCAGGGCCAAAATGCACTTCTTAACCTCCTGCCAAATGTATGACCATATTAGAGGTACTAATTTCCCTCAGATTACACATACCCACAAAGAATTTGAAAACAAATCCAATTTGATAAACTCCCATGTCTATTGGGTGAAATTCCACAGTGTGCAATCACAGCAGCAAGATGTTTGACCTGTTGCCACAAGAAAAGGGCAAACAGTGAAGAACAAACACTGTTGTGAATTCAACCTATATTTATGATTATTTGTTTTCCCTTTTGTACATTAACAATTTGTTCATCATAACAACAAACAGGGAGAGACGGAGAGACGGAGACAGGGAGAGACGGAGAGACAGAGACAGGGAGAGATGGAGACAGGGAGAGACGGAGACAGGGAGAGATGGAGAGACCGAGACAGGGAGAGACAGAGACAGAGAGACCGAGACAGGGAGAGACAGAGACAGAGAGAGGGAGAGACAGAGACAGAGAGAGGCAGAGAGAGGGAGGGAGAGGCAGAGAGAGGGAGGGAGAGGGAGGGAGACAGAGAGAGACAGAGAGAGAGACAGAAAGAGGGAGAGACAGAGACAGAGAGAGGGAGAGGGAGAGGGAGAGAGAGAGGGAGAGACAGAGAGGGGGAGAGACAGAGAGAGGGAGAGACAGAGAGAGAGGTAGTGACAGACAGAGCTAAACACAAAGAGCAAAACATCTACCCTCTAATCTGAGTTTGACTGGAGCAGTGTAGAGACAGAAACCTTTCAAGCTGTACATCTCTCTCTCTCTCTCTCTCTCTCTCTCTCTCTCTACACTGCTCCAGTCAAACTCAGATTAGAGGTTAGAGTTTGGAGTTTTCTCATTCCTCAGGCTCCTGGTGCTGATGTTTTGCTCTTTGTGTTTAGCTCTCTCTGTCTCTCTGTCTGTTTTGAGGTGAAAGCTTCCCCCCTCCAGAGAGAGTGAAGAAGAGCAGGACATGGCTGGTCTTCTCCATTGCAGGTACCAGAGAGTAGCAGGATAAAACAGTCACTTCATCACAGCAGCCCACCGTGGGGAGCTTCATCTTTGTTATAGTCTGGTTCAGCTTGCTGTTATTACCACAGTTCTCCTCCCAGACACACACAGCAAACAGACAGAACTCAAAACTCTCCCTCTTATGTAGGCCAAGGCCTGTGCGTGTGTGTATTTACAACTAGGTGATGTGTACTCTGTCCATGTTTATGTGCGAGTGTGTGTGTCTGGTTGTGTACAGAATAGGTGCGTGTGGGCACGTCTATGTTTGTGGGCATGCTTGTTAGTGTACAGTATGTGCACCATTTACAGTCATAGGTGTGGACGTGTGAATGTGCTTCAGCTCAGGTACTGAATGACCTCTCTGACAGTCAGGTATATCATCTTTGGAAGGCTATGGAGCGTGTCATGGAAACTGTCTCAGTACCTGCTGGCTTCTCACATGACCGCCAACCACACACACAGATGGAGAGGTGTACTATAGGTTAAAGAGGACATCACACACTATAGAAAAGGTTCTCTCTTATATGACATACTTTGTGCTTGATTAGTCAATGTCCATTACAGTACTCTACATTGATGCTCAGTGGATTGAAACCCAATATGGTTAGTTGATGTCAGTCAATGTCCTGTCGGATTATCTATAACATAATCAGCCAAAGCGATCAGGAGTTGCTTCAGAAAAATGGGCCATAAGGGTGCCAAAAAGATGGCTGTTGCCAGGGTGACGTAGTCCTTGGATGTCAGTCGTCTCTGCCCATCTGTTCAGGACGGTGTGCCAGGGGAAACCGCCTGTCTCAGAGTTGACGTAGTGATACTACAGTCCCAACCTACCTCTCATGAACATGGCATACTGTTTAAATGTACATGCACTGTATTTTGAGAGATATTTGAAACTGTATATATTTCAGATGTAGGATCTTGTCACGTTGTATAAATGATTGGAGACAGGCACAGGAATACGTAACAGGAGGTTTTAATATTCCACCCAAAATATACAACATGCCATGAAAAGGCACGCGGACGAAGCCCAAAACAAACATGTATACAAAAACACAGGGATGTAACCCAAACAAAAGAGCGAGGTAAAACCCCTAATAAATACACGGGACGAGACCCGTAATACACTACACGGGACGAGACCCATAATAACAAGTGCACAACAATACATGGGACGAGACCCGTAATAACGAGTACACAATACACGCAGCACGAATGCCGAAACAACAAAGCACAGGTACTCACAAGACCAACGGACAATGGGAACAATAACCAACAAGACAATGGTGAACAGAGGGCACATATATACAGCTACTGATCAGGGGAATTGGAATCAGGTCAGTGTAACGAGACAGTTCAGTGACGCCTAGAGGCCGGGGATGTAAACCTCCGGAACTGGTGCACGGAATGAGCAGCAGTACCGGGGAATCCGTGACAGATCTTAATTTAAGCAGAAAAATTATTCTGCAGCAATGGGAAATGTGAATTATTATGTGGATTATAATGTGAATTATTATGTGGATTATAATGTGAATTTTTATGTGGATTATAATGTGAATTATTATGTGGATTATAATGTGAATTATTATGTGGATTATAATGTGCATTATTATGTGGATTATAATGTGAATTATTATGTGGATTATAATGTGGATTATAATGTGAATTATTATGTGGATTAAAATGGATGGAAATGTTCTTTAGGGGTTGATACATTTTTAAAGTCTGATATTTTAAAGTGGAAATTACTAACTTTTGAAGACTTTTTAAACCTCAAATAAACTACACGTTTGCATTTCCTGCTGTACAGGAACATTCTCAGCAAAGAGTGATCAAATTACAATCCTGCGTCTGTATGTCCCACACAGTACACGTGTATTGAATCTGAATAGCTGCAGACAGTAAAGTGTGTGCCATAGATTATTTCTCTCTCTGTCTCTCTCTGTGTTTGGTGTTGGGATAAGGAGTATTGATGTTTCTGTATCCAGAGAAAAAAGTAGTTTCTCAGTAGTTCGATATCGGTCTTCTCTGCCAGAAGAGGAAAATCTAAGTCAAAAGGAGTGAAATGAGAAAAGAGTCATTAGTTCTGCTGCTATTCTCACAGTGGCTGGAACACCATATGCAACACCAAGTTCTCTAGCTCATCTCAGAGAATACTAAGATTATGAACAGTTTCCAGCTTGAAACAATATCAATGCCTCTCTCTGTCTCTCTGTACAGCTCCATGGACGACTGCATTCAGTGAAATTCACCTGATCCCCCACAGCACCATACCAAGCCTCCCTCGGCCAAGCTTAGCCCCGCCCTCTTCATGAGTAGGCAGGAGGAAGTGCCTGAGGTGTCTGAGATTGCCATGGCGATGGCATCATCACCCCCACCACGACCACCCTCACCACGACCACCACCACCTGCCATGATTGGCTACGGCGGCCTGGAGTCGCCTCCGCCTGACCTGTGCCAGGCGTGCGGCCAGAGACACCTGTTAGAGGAGAACCATGAGTACCTGTACCGAGACGAGGTGGACGATGACCTCATGTGTCATATCTGTCTGCAGCCACTCATCAGGCCGCTGGACACGCCTTGCGGACACACCTACTGCCAGGAGTGTCTGACCAGCTTCCTGCTGGAGAGTGACTTCTGCCCCGTGGACCGCACCCATCTCATGCTGCAGAACTGCCGCAAGTCCAGCCTGCTGGTGCACAAGCTACTGGACAAGCTGGCCGTGGCCTGCCCCTTCTCTGACCACTGCACCGATACACTGCCCCGAGGAGAGTTGGGGGCTCACATCAAGAACAGGTAGGTCCTGTACCCCAACACACCCAAACCCACTATCTACTGGAATAACATATCTACTGTAATAACATATTACCCCAACACACCCTGACACAATATCTACTGTAATAACATATCTACTGTAATAACATATTACCCAAACACACCCAACCACAATATCTACTGTAATAACATATTACCCCAACACACCCTGACACAATATCTACTGTAATAACATATTACCCCAACACACCATAACACACTATCTATTGTAATAACATATTACCCCAACACACCCTGACACAATGTCTACTGTTACAACATAGTACCCCAACACACCCTGACACAATATCTACTGTTACAACATATTACCCCAACACACCCTGACACAATATCTACTGTTACAACATATTACCCCAACACACCCTGACACAATATCTACTGTTACAACATATTACCCCAACACACCCTGACACAATATCTACTGTAACAACATATTACCCCAACACACCCTGATACAATATCTACTGTAATAACATATTACCCCAACACACCTTACCACAATAGCTACTGTAATAACATATTACCCCAACACACCCTGACACAATGTCTACTGTAACAACATCTTACCCCAACACACCCTGACACAATATCTACTGTAATAACATATTACACCAACACACCCTGACACAATATCTATTGTTTCAACATATTACCCCAACACACCCTGACACAATATCTACTTTAATAACATATTACCCCAACACACCCTAACACAATACCTACTGTAATAACATATTACCCCAACACACCCTAACACAATATCTACTGTAATAATATATTACCCCAACACACCCTAACACAATATCTACTGTTACAACATATTAACCCAACACACCCTGACACAATATCTACTGTAATAACATATTACCCCAACACACCCTAACACATTATCTACTGTAATAACATATTACCCTAACACACCCTGACACAATGTCTACTGTAATAACACATTACCCCAACACTCCCTAACACACTATCTACTGTAATAACATATTACCCCAACACACCCTAACACAATATCTACTGTAATAACATATCTACTGTAATAACATATTACCCCAACACACACTAACACAATTTCTACTGTAATAACATATCTACTGTATTAACATATTACCCCAACACACCCTGACATAATATCTACTGTAATAACATATCTACTGTAATAACATATTACCCCAACACACCCTGACACAATATCTACTTTAATAACATATTACCCCAACACACCCTGACACAATATCTACTGTAATAACATATTACCCCGACACACCCTGTCACGATATCTACTGGAATAACATATCTACTGTAATAACATATTACCCCAACACACCCTGACACAATATCTACTGTAATAACATATTACCCCAACACACCCTGACACAATATCTACTGTAATAACATATTACCCCAACACACCCTGTCACGATATCTACTGGAATAACATATCTACTGTAATAACATATTACCCCAACACACCCTGACACAATATCTACTGTAATAACATATTACCCCAACACACCCTGTCACGATATCTACTGGAATAACATATCTACTGTAATAACATATTACCCCAACACACCCTACCACACTATCTACTGTAATAACATATTACCCCAACACACCCACTGTTCCTAGGCGTCATTAAAAATATGAATTTGTTCTAAACTGACTTGCCTAGTTAAATAAAGTAAAAAAATATGTATGTGTGTGTGTATATATATATATATATATGTGTAATAACATATTACCCCAACACACACTAACCCACTATCTACTGTAATAACATATCTACTGTACAACATATTACCCCAACACACCCTGACACAATATCTACTGTAATAACTTATTACCCCAATACACCCTAACACAATATCTACTGTAATAACATATTGCCCCAACACACCCTAACACAATATCTACTGTAATAACATATTACCCCAATACACCCTAACACAATATCTACTGTAATAACATATTACCCCAACACACCCTGACACAATATCTACTGTAATAACATATTACCCCAACACACCCTAACACAATATCTACTGTAATAACATATTACCCCAATACACCCTAACACAATATCTACTGTAATAACATATTACCCCAACACACCCTAACACAATATCTACTGTAATAACATATTACCCCAACACACCCTGACACACTGTCTATTGTGCAGGTAGCCTAGTTGTTAGAGCATTGGACTAGTAACCAAAAGGACCATAGTCACCAAGAAAACAATTGGTAACACACTATACCATGAAGGAATGAAATCCTGCAGCGCCCTCAAGGTCCCCCTGCTCAAGAAAGCACATATACATGCCCGTCTGAAGTTTGCCAATGAACATCTGAATGATTCAGAGGACAACTGGGTGAAAGTGTTGTGGTCAGATGAGACCAAAATAGAGCTCTTTGGCATCAACTCAACTCGCCGTGTTTGGAGGAGGAGGAATGCTGCCTATGACCCCAACAACACCATTTCCAACGTCAAACATGGAGGTGGAAACATTATGCTTTGGGGGTGTTTTTCTGCTAAGGGGACAGGACAACTTCACCGCATCAAAGGGACGATGGATGGGGCCATGTACCGTCAAATCTTGGGTGAGATCCTTTCTATCCCTCAGCCAGGGCATTGAAAATGGGTCATGGATGGGTATTCCAGCATGACAATGACCTAAAACACACGGCCAAGGCAACAAAGGAGTTGCTTAAGAAGAAGCACATTAAGGTCCTGTAGTGGCCTAGCCAGTCTCCAGACCTTAATCCCATAGAAAATCTGTGGAGGGAGCTGAAAGTTCGAGTTGCCAAACGTCAGCCTCGAAACCTTAATGACTTGGAGAATATCTGCAAAGAGGAGTAGGACAAAATCCCTCCTGAGATGTGTGCAAACCTGGTGGCCAACTACAAAAAACGTCTGACCTCTGTGATTGCCAACAAGGGTTTTGCCACCAAGTACTAAGTCATGTTTTGCAGAGGGGTCAAATACTTATTTCCCTCATTAAAATGCCACTCAAATTATAACATTTTTCACATGCGTTTATCTGGATTTTTTGGTTGTTATTCTGTCTCTCACTGTTCAAATAAACCTACCATTAAAATTATAGACTGATCATTTCTTTGTCAGTGGGCAAACGTACAAAATCAGCAGGGGATCAAATACTTTTTTCCCTCACTGTATCTACTGTAATAACATATTACCCCAACACACCCTAACACACTATCTACTGTAATAACATATTACCCCAACACACCCTAACACACTATCTGCTGGAATAACATATTACCCCAACACACCCTAACACACTATCTACTGTAATAACATATTACCCCAACACACCCTGACACAATATCTACTGTAATAACATATTACCCTAACACACCCTAACACACTATCTACTGTAATAACATATTACCCCAACACACCATAACACACTATCTACTGTAATAACATATTACCCCAACACACCCTAACACACTATCTACTGTAATAACATATTACCCCAACACACCTTAGCCCACTGCACTGACACCCTGCCTCAAGGAGAGATGGAGGCTGACATCAAGAACAGGTAGGAGAAACACTGAAAACCCCAACATGCATTTACACACTTGAAGAGGAGGCTACCCCTAGACACTTTTACCCACAATCTACTGTAAGAGCAGAGAGACTTCCTCACCCACAGTATACACAGTGTGACTATAGTGTACATTTTCCTAAATATGGTTAGATATTGCAGCACCCACAATAACTGCTGCATGTGTTTTTTATGTTCTGTTCTCCTCATCTGCTCCTCTCTCTCTGGGCTCATAATGTTGTTGTGATAAAACTGTGTTGACCTCCAGTTAACATAACATACACACCAAACATCCCTATTGTCTCCCTCCCTTCCCCTCCAGTCCCAGGGGGAGAGAGTACACTTCCTCACCCTGGCTCTTTCATCTGAACCAGCCTAGCTCCTCTGTTTACATATCATTAAAGAGCCAGAGGTTTGACTGCTCAGTGTTCAGTGTCTGGGTTCCTCTCTTCATTAGCGCTCGTTAACACTCTGTTAGCCCAGAGGCCTGGGAGATAATTACAAGTGCATCTACCTAGCTATGCACTGCTACTGTACAACAATGTGTTTCCCATTCAACTGAATTTTGATAGTGATTGCATAACCTCTATCTCCTGATACTGCAATCCCCTCGAAGTTTACCACCTTTCTCTTCCCTTCTCCTCCTCCATATTCATCGTCTGGTGTCCTGGGTCTCCCACTTACACCTCCCTCCATCTCTCCCTAGGCTCCCAGGTTTCCTCTCTGTTTCTTTCATGGTGCGTGAGTGTTGTATTGCGGTGTGTGGATGTGATGTGATGTGAGTGGGCCAGAGTCAGGAGGTGTTATCTATCTGTGGAGGGGAGAGGCCACGTCCTAGGGGGAAGATAAGAGGCACTCTGGCTTGACTGGGGATGCCCATCCAGCCTGATACACACTCTTCATAAGGGCATACTGGTAGTTGAACTTTGGTCCTGTCTGCTTGTGGTTGTGGTTGTGCGTTTTCGGTTCAGTGTTTGTGGTCTTGTGTTTGTGGTTGTGTTTGCGGTGTCCTTGTGGTCATGCAGGATTGTGTTATGTTTATGATGCAGTGTTTAAGTCATTAGGTTTGTGCTTATGGGCAGGTGTTTATAGCCTGTGTTTTGCTTACACATAATTTTACAGTGAGTTTTCCATGTTAGTTTATAAAGTGCCTTTCCTGGTGAAAATATGTGAACTATTTGTACTGTAGCGTGTGTGTAGTTGCAATGATTGTGTTTAGATTCTTATTTGTTACTTTTATTTTGTATTTTTTACTTAACTCGTATTTTCTTAAAACTGCATTGTTGGTTAATAAGGGTTTGTAAGTAAGCATTTCACTGTAAGGTCTACACCTGTTGTATTCGGCTCATGTGACAAATAACAATTGATTTGATTTGATTTTATTCTTGTATTTGTCCGTTCATATTTCGGACAGGCCATTGGGTTGTTTGCTTGTCCAGGCAGGTGTGCATTGATTCCTCCCATGTTTGGTGGTGCTATGCCTGTAGCCTGGTGTTTCATGCCTCTCAGTATACGTACACGCTGTTTGGGAAGTGCTGTCTACGTAATGTGGGAATGGAGTGGGATTTGTCTAAATTCAGATTACCCTGCAAAAGTCAAGTAAATAACTTTGTCAAAGCATGTGATAAACAGAAAGTTACAAATCCCTTTGCATGCCAATGCATTTTGTGAGTTGAGTATTGGTGAGATTTAGGTCCTTGTTTTGTGTTCATACATGGTGAGCATCCCAAATAGTACCCAGTATAGTCCAGAAAGGGGCCTGGTCAAAAGTAGTGCACTATAAAGGGAATACGGTGCCATTTGGGACACAGCTGTGACCCTGTGGACATGAAAATAGATTTGATTTTTGTCTGTCAATATGGATAGTTAGCTCTAAAGGAATTGTGCTTGAATGCATGCTTGGGTCTGTGTGCAAGTGTATGTACTGAATGCTTACGTGCAGGCCTGTGTGTTTGTGCTGTGTATGTGTGAGTGTGATGTAAGTCCACCTGGCTATAAGCCAGAGGGCTGATCTCCGCTCTCTGAACCCTACAGTGGCAGGTGGCCGTCCTGTCCCTGACCCTACTGACCTTGCTGGCCCTGTCACTTCTTGATGTCACATTGTGATGTCCTGACGATGGCCTGTCATTGGCTCTCATACATTCTGCTTCTGTAATTTGACTTGTTCTACTGCATGGCAGATGGATGCCTCATCCACACCAGAACATCCCTTTTTCAAGGGGTGCTTAGCAGCCACCTTACTAACCCTTGCTCTGTTGATTCCTCTAGCCTCAATTACTCTCCTTCTGGAAGACTGTTTGAGAGGAATGGAAATAGGCAAACAATATTCCTGTGTGAAGTGTGTGTGTTTGGGTGGTTGTGTGTGTGTGTGTTTCTGAGTGTGTGTTTGGGTGGTTGTGTGTGTGTGTGTTAGGGTAGTTGTGTGTGTTTCTGAGTGTTTGTTTGGGTGGTTGAGTGTGTGTGTTTCTGAGTGTGTGTCATGACTCCTTTGGGCCAGACTGGTTTTTACTTTTTCACAAACTGCATCCTGTGACAATCCAATTACCTTCCTTTTCCTGCCAGCCTGTGGCCTTGTGTGGTACACACTGCTGCACACCGCAGCCCAGCACACACAACTAAACACACACACACCAGCTCACACAACTCTACCCCTAAACACACAGCACCCACACATCTCTCTCATATTTACTCATCAAATATTCATTGGAATGGGGTATTTACACCATTTAAGTGCCTTACACAGTTCCAGACAAGACAGCACTACACTGAGACTTACTCACCCTTCAGGGTCCCTAACCACTACTAACCACTACCGCAGAGAGGAGAGGAGCTGTTAGATAGGCCTGCTGTAGAGAGATGGGGGCAAGAAAGAAAAAACAGAGATGGAAGGAGGAGAGCAAGAGAGGATAGAGGATAGCTTTAAAGGAGAGAATCAATGTGGGACAAAGTGGTAATGAAATATAGTGGGAGAGGAATTGAGAGGAGGGAGAGATGGAGAGATAGAAAGGAGATAAATGAGGGAAGCTGCAAGCTTGAAGTGTTACGTGATAACGTGAGTGGAGATCAAAGTTCTCTAACCACCGTCGGTCGGTCGGTCACTCCCTCATGCTCTCTATTTACAGCTGAAGAAAGGGATGACAGAAAGGGGGGAGATGAGAGGAGAGAGAGATGAAAAGAGAGGACAAGATGAAAAGAGAGAGAGAGATCTATCTATCTAGCCCTGTAAACACTCAAAACAAAAACAGTCTGCTTCATTTGCATGTCCTCTGTCTGCTAGCTCTGTGACCAGCCCTTATGCAACCTTAAGGTGCCCAACTTTATTAAACAATACAGTGCCACCCACCCATGACCTCCTGCAGGTTAGCGTTTTCCATCATGAATCTTGTTCTGGAGGCAGCTCTGCAGAGTTGTCACCTAACCCTAACCTTAACCCTAACCTTACCACACTGCTAACCCTAATGCCCAACGCCATCCTTAAATTTAGGTAATTTTTACAATATAGACAATTTTTACAATACACTACATGGCCAAAAGTATTTGAGAAACACACTTAAGGTTGTTAGGTACACTATGTATACAAAAGTATACGGACACCCCTTCAAATGAGTGGATTCTGCTATTTCAGCCACACTCGTTGCTGACAGGTATATACAATCAAGCACGCAGCCATGCAATCTCTATAGACAAACATTGGCAGTAGAATGGCCTTACTGAAGTGCTCAGTGACTTTCAACTTGGCACCGTCACAGGATTCCACCTTTCCAACAGAAATTTCTGCCCTGCTAGAGCTGCCTGGTCAACTGTAAGTGCTGTTTTTGTGAAGTGGAAATGTCTAGGAGCAACAACGGCTCAGCCACAAAGTGGTAGCCCACACAAGCTCACAGAATGGACCGCCAAGTGCAGAAGCGCGTAGCGTTTAAGTTGCAACACTCACTACCGAGTTCCAAACTGCCTCTGTAAGCAATGTCAGCACAATAAATGTTCGTCGGGAGCTTCATGAAATGGGTTTCATGAATCTCATAAGCCTAAGATCAACATGCGCAATGCCAAGCCTCAGCTGGAGTGGTGTAAAGCTCACCGCCATTGGACACTGGAGCAGTGGAGTCACTGTGTACTGTAATTCAGCCCCTAAATCCTGCTCAGCCAATCAAGTGTAGATGATGATTTGGGGGAGTTGTTTTTGTTTTGTTATTGGCGAAAGGCATCAGCATGCTTCAGTTTGGCTGGCACCTAGCCGAAGTGGTCTAGCCGAAGTGGTCTAGCGGAACGAGTGTGCTTGCATACTACCTTAAATGAGAAAAAAGCTGCAATAGTACGGTTTGTCCATTTTGAGATGCCGTAGCCAGTATACACTTCCTCAAAATATTCAGAATTAATCTAAGATAACTCAAGAAATCTATCATTAATTTTGTCGTTTTAGCCGAGGAGATCTAAAATGTTTGGTGCAGTATTTCACAATGAAAAAATGTGCATGTGTCTCGATGAATGACAACAAAGACTATTGAAGAATCCCTACTGTTGACCAATCACAGACGAAGGAGCGTAGACTACGACTCAGAATTTTTTTCCCCCCAAACAGCCCCAAAAAACTCACCGAAGTCCAAACAAACAAGAACATTGCAAAATGTTGTCATAATATATGCACAAACTTTTCCCAACTGTTTCGGCTGGGAAGCGTGCGGATGCCTTAAGATTGCAAGCTTATCAAACATGGTCTAGCCCCCTCCCCCTCCCCTGTTCCAATTCACACACCCCACAACCCTTTCCCTGAATGAATCGCTGGGCATTTGGCCACTGGTTTGGTTCAGTCAAGAATTATTATAACAGTTAACTCCCCTTTTCTGTTCTCTCTATCAGTCTGTTTCACTCCATTCAGAAAAACAGGCTTCTATCTTTGTAATGAATATTGTGTGCAGTGTGTTCTCTCCCCTGCTCATTGTCAATTATTTTTCATGTGCGGGCAGGGGGAGGTTAATGTAGTATCTCTGTGTGTGAGTGTGTGAGAGGGAGGGGGATTGCGACCAATCAGAGAAGCCCCAGGTAACCCCGTTTGTTTCTGTCTGCTCCATCTCTCCCTCTCAGTGGTTCCTGCTGCAGTATAAGTCACAGGCTGCGCTGTTCCCTCTGACACACATACACACACACTCGTACGAGCGCAAATCCTCTTACACCTCGCTAGTGCCCAGAGCAGATTATAGCCTGCACATCTCAAATCGTATTCCAAATGTGCCACTTTCCCCTGGGTCTCCTCCCTCCTCTTCCTTCTCCTCCTCCTCCTCCTCTTCATCATCTACCTCCACAGGACTTCTTCTCTGCACCTGCTTCTACTGCTGCTGCTTCTTCTTCTTCTTCTTCATCCTCCACTCCGTCTTCAACCTCTGGCAGCTGGCCCGCTCGCCTCTGCAGCTGAGATGACCAGGCAGCCTCTCTGAGGGAGAGAGAGAGAGACAGGAGGAGACAGAAAAGAGAGAACGGGAGAAGGAGGAAAAGAAAGGGAGTAATTTAGACCTGAGAGCTACTCCGAAGAAAGAAGGGAAGAAGGGAGAGAGTCAGCACGGTCAGGCTCGGAGAGGAGGAGGTGGAGGAAGGGAAAGAGGAGGAGAGAAAAGAAAGAAATAGAGCGAGAGAGAGCTGACTGTGTATTGACCATGAAGGCTCTGCTGCTGCTGGTTCTACCCTGGCTCAGCCCAGCCAACTACACTGACAATGTGGGCAACCTGCACATCCTCTACTCTGAGCTGTGAGTACCGTACCATTGTACCACTATCCCACTGTCCCACTCAGCATAGACCTGCTGCATCCATTCACCCCATCACTCTCCTCCAACAGCAGCAGCCCATGCAGCCCTACAGTATGTGTGTGTATCTGTGGGAGCATGCACACGCAATTGTGAATGCGATAGTGTATGTCTGTGTATGTGCACGTTTGTGCGTGTGTGTGTGTGTTTGTGTTTCAATCTGGCTATAAAGAGAGTGTATGGCTCTATGGCCATTTGCTCAGTTATTGACTTTGGTAATGGTTTCTGTAGCAGTGGCCATTGGTTGCCTTGGCAGCGGGATGCAGTTGCTGTGGCAGGTAGAGGGTTTTGTGCAGATAAGGTCTGTTTGGATGCTCCAGAGCAGCACTGCAGCATGGGAGCGCTCTCATCTGGACTGTGGGATGTTTGTGTGTGCGAGTGTGGTCTATTTATTTGTACCAAAATGTGAACCTGCGTACGGCTGTTGCTTAATGCTTTGATGGTCTCTGTATGTGTGCGTTATTGAGTTATTCATGAGTTATTTAGGTGTGGAGGACATACATGCCCATACCTGTGTGAGTGTGTCTGTTTGATTCCTCCTTCGTTCTAGTTGTATTGTTTTATAGCAGGTCTTCAGTAGAGGACCTCTTGTACTTCTGCTTGTTCACTGTGTGTGAATAGCCTTCCAACCAAAACAAAGAGCAAACACTTGCTTCCACTCAGAGAAACACATTCATCGCTACAGACATCACAGCAACACAAAAACACAGTTACAATAGACAATAGTCCAGAAACATACACAAGATACACAACAAACCACAACAATAACAACAATAACATATCCACACACACACACACACACACAGCTAATTCACATCTTCGTCCTGACCCCCCCACACACTTCCGGAGCCCGTTCAGTCATAGTTAATGTGAAACACACTCTTACTGAGGCACTTTGACACCATGGCAACAACCCTCTCATCCAGCCAGCTGAATTCATCATACTGAGGAGTGGATGATAATTTCACTTCCTGCTGTATTTCATTCCACTGGCTCAGGTTCTCATGTTTTAACATAAAACAAGCCTAAACAAGTACTGCTGTTGATTTTCATTATATGTTTGCAAGTGTGGAGAATTGCGTGTTGTATGTGGAAGTTTGGGCTGTGCAGCTGAATCGTATTTGTGAATATAGGTTTGGGTCTGTGTGTGTGTTTCTAAGTGTGTCTATATCGGTATAGTCGTCTTTATATGGTTTGACCATGTGGGCATTCATTCTCTTTGTATGCATATAGACTGAGTCTTTCCGGGAATAGTCTGTATTGGCCCTCAGTGCATTCTTTCTGTTTCTCTCAGTGATATTGGCTATATTCAGCAGATACGTGAAACCTGGGGCTCACAGATCTGTAAGCTAGGATCCTTCTGTCCTTGCCAGTCCCCAGTCTTACGGAAATGTCCCATTATGCTGCATGAATACAGGGAACAATGCAACGCTTTAAAAACTCTCCCATTCCATTGTGAGGATCCTCTATTGAGTGGAGCTTTAGCTCCTGCAGACACTCAGATCCCCCTATTGGACAGCCATGAATCCTAGAGAGATGGGGAGAGGAGAGGGAGAGAGAATAGGATAGGAGAGGAGACCAGGGAAAGAGATGGCAAGAACAGAAAGGGAAGAAATGGAGAGAACAGGTGGGGGAGGAGAGGTAACAAAAAGGGGAGAGGAGGAGAGGGGAAAAGAAGAAAGGGGAGGGAGAGGAGAGGATGTTAAAGGAGGAGAGAAAAGGTGCAATGAGAATAGATTAGAAATAGAAATAAGGGTATAGAGGAGGAAAGAGGAGAGGAGAGGAGAGAGAGAAGGGGAGATGAGAGGAGACAGGAGAGGAAAAGGTCACTTCCTGGCCCTGCATCCCATCTGTCTATGCATACAGCTGCCATAGCAATGGGACCGTGAGGGGCCCGTTTGGAGTACATTCAGCATGTAGGTCATTACAATTAGGGATTGTTTGTAAATACCATGAGCGCTTGCTCTCCTCGTGTGTGTGTAATTCTGTGAGTGTTAGAGTGTGTATCTGTGTGTGTTTCGTGTGTCTGTGTGCATCGCTGTCTCTGTGACAGGGGACATTTGTTGATTATGACACGATAGATAGGGGAGCAGACAAATGCAGACATAGTGTTTTTCCGGCCGACTGGAGAGCCGACTGGAGAGCCGGCTGGAGAGCCGACTGGAGAGCCGTCTGGAGAGCTGGCTGGAGAGCCGACTGGAGAGCTGTCTGGAGAGCCGGCAGGAGATCAATGGCAGACCATTAATCTTTATCCACGGCCCTGACAGCCAGGAGCAGCCTTCCAGCATTTCATACCTCTCTCCTTCTCTCACTATGCTTTTCTCTGCCTCTCTCGTTTGTCTGCCCTGCATTTCTCTGTTTACCACTAAAGTGATTTTTTTCTGAGAGAAATTATATTGTATTGTATGTTATCTTGCACACTCATACACACATAGTATACAGTAGAGCGAGAGAGAGAGCGAGAGAGAGAGCGAGAGAGAGAGAGAGAGAGAGAGAGAGAGAATAGGTGGTGTTGGTACGTATTGAAATCTTTAATAAAGTTACCACCATTGCCCTCTGTCAGCACCAACCAATTCAAACGCAGCACTGGCACACACCCAAGAGCACCTATATGACGTTTCTCTCCATGTGTCCCTGTACATACTGTACACACACACCCGCACAAGACCTGAACTCTGCGTCCACTTACCAGCCCTTTTGCAAACATATACATAATCCACTCTATTTTTCACACACACACACGCACTGCCACACACACACACACGTCTCACCCCTCGCCCAGCACACATGCCCTCTACTTCCCTGATAATCACATTGCAGTGCTATAGAGCGTTAATTATGAATCTGTCTTCATTTCTGGGGCCTGGGCTGGCTTCCCTTAAACACTATGATTGGTTTAGCTTCCGTCCTTTCAACCTGAATCTCCAAGGTGTTTGATCTCCCCTAAAGCTTGACGTAGAAAGAGCTGCGGCGTACTCCCAGAGCCTTCCGCACGGACACATCCTAACAGGATTAGCCCGCCTCCCGGCCACAGAGCAGGAGATCTGAACGATAAGAGGCGTTTGTTAATTCCAGGTCCATCCCATCCCCAGTGAAAGACATACGGTACCCTGACTACCGTCCAGGCCCATCTCAGCCTTGCGGCTAGGTGGAGGTCTGGCTTCACTAATTAGACTTTTGTTTGGATTGAATATGAATCCTTTTTCTGCGGTCAGGCGGCTCTCCCTGTCTCAGCGCATCTGTCAGGCTGCAGTCAGAGGAGCGGAGTAGAGGAGGGTATAGAGGTCATGATTAAATCAGGACAGCAGACAAAATCTTATCCAACTGGACACACAAATTACTTTCTCATTGGAGGCCATTCTGACCACCTGACTCCACATTATCAGTGGTTGATAATCACATACCATGCATAAAACCCACTTTCTGTAGCTATACTCTAACATACCGTAGGAACATACAGTATGTATGGATGAACAGACAACTGTGATGTGTGATATCACTTCCAACCAAACATGAGTGTAAAATCAAATCAAATCAAATGTTATTGGTCACATACACATGGTTGGCAGATGTTAATGCGAGTGTAGCGAAATGCTTGTGCTTCTAGTTCTGACTATGCAGTAATATCTAAAAAGTAATCTAGCAATTCCACAACAACTGCCTAATACACACAAATCTAAAGGGGTGAATGAGAATACGTACATATAAATATATGGATGAGAGACGGCCGAGCGGCATAGGCAAGGTGGCATTATTTAAAGTGCCGTTGTTTAAAGTGACTAGTAATTCATTTATTAAAGTGGCCAGTGATTGCAAACATATACATAATCCACTCTATTTTTCCATAACACACACACACACGTCTCACCCCTCGCCCAGCACACATGCCCTCTACTCCCCTGATAATCACATTGCAGTGCTATAGAGCGTTAATTATGAATATGTCTTCATTTCTGGGGCCTGGGCTGGCTTGCCTTAAACACTATGATTGGTTTAGGACACACTTAGAGAGAGAGAGAGAGAGAGAGAGAGAGAGAGAGAGAGAGAGAGAGAGAGAGAGAGAGAGAGAGAGAGAGAGAGACTGTATCTACACAGACACACACACACATACTGTACATACACACACACACAGAGGTACACATTATCACATGGACAATGCATAGCCTACATACACACACAAAAGCAGTGATGTATTATTTACAGAAAAGAATGAGTGCATGAGAGAAAGAGAGCAGAGGGTAGTCTTGTCCTCTAATGTCATTGTATTCATGCAGACATGTTGAGCATGGCCTGCAGGTCATTAGGTCAGCTTGAAGGACAAGCGGAGGCGATGGAGATTGGGTGGTTAGAGAGATGCAATTTGTATGCAAGGCAGAGTTCTATTAAATATACTGTGTTGATTGGGTGGGTATGAATGTTGCAGCACATATGTTTGTTTGTGCATGTACACTGTAGTACTGTAGTATTCTACTTCCTAGCCGTATCGTAAAATAATTACACATACCGAAGAATGACAAGACATTCATACCAACCTCAGGTTGGCCTTTGGTCTGCTTGTATCAGTACGTACAGTATATTGAGCTGCAGCCTGTTCTACAAGGTGGATATCTCTCCTCTGCGGACTGACTTATCCCGACAGAATGGTCACGTTCCTTATGAGTGGCCAGCACAGACAGTGGAGCACAGCTATCTCAGAGACAGAGAGAAAAAGGGAGAGACAGCGAGACAGAGGAGAGAGGGAGGAGAGGAGATGAGAGGAAAGCAGAAGCTAGTCTAATCTGTCATGTCAGTGATGTGATGCCCTGGCTGCCTCGTGCCACGCCCCTGGCCACGTCCCAGGCCACACTTCATCCAGAGACCGTGGCACATAGTGGGAACAAACGGGGCCCAGCGGAACTATGGTAAGGTGCTGCAGGGATAGTTTCCGTGGTGACCTTGTTTCCACGGGGGCTGGAAAGACTGGTGGAGGCACGTGTCCCACGGCAACAAGGCCCACCCGCCCGCTCCCTGACCATGAAACCATGTGAGAAAAGAGACCATAGAGAGCAGAGGCATGCAGAGTGGCACCTCCAGCACGGTGGGATACTAGCAGAAAGGGATGCTTTAGCAGGGGGTGATATTGAAGTGTTGTTCTATACCCATGACAAAAACACACACACACACAATATTGCACATTCTGACAGAATGCCAGATATGTGAAATGTTTTGTACGCTAGGCTACTCTGGCACTATATTAGTAGCATGTTAGGGAAAAGTAAGCTAACCACTTGAAGGAAATACAATACAAGTATAAGTTAATAGGAGGTTATAACAGAGATACATCTATTAGCACACTCAGGTACATAGAACTATATAGCCACACCCACACACAGGCCTCTAAAGGCACAGTGAATAGAAGATACTGTATCATCCACCCACAGGTCCTCTGGAGGCTGTCCTTGATTGCCTTTTAACATGAAACGTTCTCACGCTCACACGCGTGCACACACATACACACTTACAAAAACCTCCACATACTGTACCCAATAACCCTTGGTGTGTTTTTTCAAACACATCAAATACTCTCATAGTGCTGGAAAGAATGATACAAGCACAATTGCCACTGCAGTAATTCTTAGCTACCATGGTTTGGGCCTTATAGACTTACATTGAAGCACTGACAATTCCCAGAATTTGCATGAAAGATACCATTAGGTATGGTATGCACTATTGTGCTGTGCTCCTTCAGCAAAGCCTTTGTTATGTAGCGGAGACATCGCTGTTATTGTAGCGAGCTCAGAGCCAGCTACTCTCCCAAGCCGAGAGGAGGGAATAAATCAGCTCTGTACTCGCTGTGCTGTTCTCCTCTGACAGAAAGAGAGTTACAAGTTGGAGGGAGAGAGAGGAGGAGAGAGCAGAAAGGATGGATGGAGAGAGTGCAAAAGAGAGCACAGGATGGAGGAAAAGGAGATGAGGGACAGAGGAGTACAGAGAGGTAAACTGTTGTTTGAAATGCCACACTCATACAATGACTGGTGCATATATGGCGTTCCTGGCTGGTCATGTCAGGTAATGGATTTGGCTGATGATGGAAAAAATCCTGATTGAAAGCTGAGGCTGATGACCTCTTTGACGGGCCGTGTCCCTGATGGGGTGTTTTCTTTCAGACCATCACATTTAGGACTTTCAGCAGACGCTCTTATCCAGAGAGATTTACAGGAGCAATTAGGGTTAAGTGCCTTGCTCACGTCAACAGATTTTTCAAATAGTCGGCTCAAGGATTCGAACTAGTGACATTTTGGTTTCTGGCCCAACGCTCTTAACCGCTAGGCTACCTGCCACCCCAGGGTTGAGACTTATGGTTGCCAGCAAAGCAAAGCCACCTGTTTTTGTGTTTGTGGGTTGCTGTGATATGGGCCCTGCACGTGTTGGTCTCGGGCCTGACAGGCTTTGTTGTTAAGTCACACCCTATAGCTGAGATTCAACCCTATTCAGTCATTGAGGATTTCAGCTGACGCTTCATCATATAGCTGACATTTCCTCTGAGCAAAAGCAGCAGAATCCAATCAACACACCAGCACGCCTACTGATGAATGTTCTTTCAGTTCATCATTAATTCTCTCCCTCTTTCTTCCCTCTCTCCCTCTCTCCCTCTCTCCATCCCTCCCCCCTCTGTCTTTCCCTCCCTCCCTCCCTTCCCCCTCTCCCTCCCCCCTCTCCCTCTCTCTCTGCCTCTCTCTTTCGCTCTGCCTCTCTCTCTCTCGCTCTCTCCCTCTCTCTCTCTGTGCCTCACTCTCTCTCAATTCAATTCAATTCAAGTGGCTTTATTGGCATGGGAAACATATGTTAACATTGCCAAAGCAAGTTAAGTAGATAATAAACAAAAGTGAAATAAACAATAAAAATGAACAGTAAGCATTACACTCACAGAAGTTCCAAAAGAATAAAGACATTTCAAATGTCATATTATCTATATTTACAGTGTTGTAACGATGTGCAAATGGTTAAATAAATAAACATAAATATGGGTTGTATTTACAATGGTGTTTGTTCTTCACTGGTTGCCCTTTTCTTGTGGCAACAGGTCACAAATCATGCTGCTGTGATGGCACACTGTGGTATTTCACCCAGTAGATATGGGAGTTTATCAAAATTGGGTTTGTTTTTTCGAATTCTTTGTGGATCTGTGTAATCTGAGAGAAATATGTGCCTCTAATGTGGTCACACATTTTGCAGGAGGTTAGGAAGTGCAGCTCAGTTTCCACCTCATTTTGTGGGCAGTGTGTACATAGCCTGTCTTCTCTTGAGAGCCAGGTCTGCCATCTCTCTGTAGATGATGGCTTTGTTATGGAAGGCTTGGGAATCGCTTCCTTTTAGGTGGTTGTCGAATTTAATGGCTCTTTTCTGGATTTTGATAATTATCAGCCTAATTCTGCTCTGCATGCATAATTTGGTGTTTTACGTTGTTCACTGAGGATATATTTGCAGAATTCTGCATGCAGAATCTCAATTTGGTGTTTGTCCCATTTTGTGAATTCTTGGTTGGTGAGCGGACCACAGACCTCAGAACCATGAAGGGCAATGGGTTCTATAACTGATTAAAGTATTTTTAGCCAGATCCTAATTGGTATGTCGTATTTTATGTTCCTTTTGGTGGCATAGAATGCCCTTTTTGCCTTGTCTCTCAGATCGTTCACAGCTTTGTGGAAGTTATATGTGGCGCTGATGTTTAGGCCCAAGGTATGTATCGTTTTTTGTGTGCTCTAGGGCAACGGTGTCTAGATAGAATTTGTATTTGTGGTCCTGGCTATTTGACCTTTTTTGGAACACCATTATTTTGGTCTTACTGAGATTTACTGTCAGGGCCCAGGTCTTTTAGAATCTGTGCAGAAGATTTAGGTACTGCTGTAGGCCCTCCTTGGTTGGTGACAGAAGCACCAGATCATCAGCAAACATTTGACTTCAGATTCTAGTAGGGTGAGGCCAGGTGCTGCAGACTGTTCTAGTGCCCCCCGCCAATTCGTTGATATACAGTGGGGCAAAAAAGTATTTAGTCAGCCACCAATTGTGCAAGTTCTCTCACTTAAAAAGATGAGAGAGGCCTGTAATTTTCATCATAGGTACACTTCAACTATGACAGACAAAATGAGGAAAAACAATCCAGAAAATCAACACGTAGGATTTTTTATGAATTTATTTGCAAATTATGGTGGAAAATAAGTATTTGGTCACATACAAACAAGCAAGATTTCTGGCTCTCACAGACCTGTAACTTCTTCTTTAAGAGACTCCTCTGTCCTCCACTCATTACCTGTATTAATGGCACCTGTTTGAACTTGTTATCAGTATAAAAGACACCTGTCCACAACCTCAAACAGTCACACTCCAAACTCCACTATGGCCAAGACCAAAGAGCTGTCAAAGGACACCAGAAACAAAATTGTAGACCTGCACCAGGTTGGGAAGACTGAATCTGCAATAGGTAAGCAGCTTGGTTTGAAGAAATCAACTGTGGGAGCAATTATTAGGAAATGGAAGACATACAAGACCACTGATAATCTTCCTCGATCTGGGGCTCCACGAAGATCTCACCCGTGGGGTCAAAATGATCACAAGAACGGTGAGCAAAAATCCCAGAACCACACGGGGGGACCTAGTGAATGACCTGCAGAGAGCTGGGACCAAAGTAACAAAGCCTACCATCAGTAACGCACTACGCCGCCAGGGACTCAAATCCTGCGGTGCCAGACGTGTCCCCCTGCTTAAGCCAGTACATGTTCAGGCAAGTCTAAAGTTTGCTAGAGAGCATTTGGATGATCCAGATGAGGATTGGGAGAATGTCAGATGAAACCAAAATATAACTTTTTGGTAAAAACTCAACTCGTCGTGTTTGGAGGACAAAGAATGCTGAGTTGCATCCAAAGAACACCATACCTACTGTGAAGCATGGGGGTGGAAACATCATGCTTTGGGGCTGTTTTTCTGCAAAGGGACCAGGATGACTGATCCGTGTAAAGGAAAGAATGAATGGGGCCATGTATCGTGAGATTTTGAGTGAAAACCTCCTTCCATCAGCAAGGGCATTGAAGATGAAACGTGGCTGGGTCTTTCAGCATGACAATGATCCCAAACACACCGCCCGGACAACGAAGGAGTGGCCGTGAAGAAGCATTTCAAGGTCCTGGAGTGGCCTAGCCAGTCTCCAGATCTCAACCCCATAGAAAATCTTTGAAAGTCCGTGTTGCCCAGCGACAGCCCCAAAACATCACTGCTCTAGAGGAGATCTGCATGGAGGAATGGGCCAAAATACCAGCAACAGTGTGTGAAAACCTTGTGAAGACTTACAGAAAACGTTTGACCTCTGTCATTGCCAACAAAGGGTATATAACAAAGTATTGAGATAAACTTTTGTTATTGACCAAATACTTATTTTCCACCATAATTTGCAAATAAATTCATAAAAAATCCTACAATGTGATTTTCTGGATTTTTTTTCCTCATTTTGTCTGTCATAGTTGAAGTGTACCTATGATGAAAATTACAGGCCTCTCTCATCTTTTTAAGTGAGAGAACTTGCACAATTGGTGGCTGACTAAATACTTTTTTTCCCCACTGTACATGTTGAAGAGGGTGAGGCTTAAGCTGCATCCCTGTCTTACCCCATGGCCCTGTGGAAAGAAATGTGTGTGTTTTTTGCCCATTTTAACCGCAGACTTGTTGTTTGTGTACATGGATTATATATTGTAGTATGTTTTTCCCCCAACACCCCTTTCCATCAATTTGTATAGTAGACCCTCATGCCAAATTGAGTCTAAGGCTTTTTAGATATCATCAAAGCATGAGAAGACTTTGCCTTGGTTTTGGTTTGTTTGTTTGTCAATTAGGCTGTACAGGGTGAATATGTGGTCTGTCGTACGATAATTTGGTAAAAAGCCTATTTGACATTTGCTCAGTTCATTGTTTCACTGAGGAAATTTACAGGTCTGCTGTTAATGATAATGCAGAGGATTTTCCCAAGGTTGATGTTGACGCATATGCCCCAGTAGTTATTGGAGTAAAATTTGTCTCCACTTTTGTGGATTGGGGTGATCAGTCCTTGGTTCCAAATATTGGGGAATATGCCAGAGCTAAGGATGACGTTAAAGAGTTTAAGTATAGACAATTGGAATTTGTTGTCTGTATATTTTATCATTTCATTGAGGATACTATCCACACCACAGGCCATTTTGGGTTGGAGGGTTTGTATTTTGTCCTGTAGTTCATTCAGTGTAATTGGAGAATCCAGTGGGCTCTGGTAGGTAGTCTTTAATAGTTGATTCTAAGATTTGTATATGATCATGTATATGTTTTGCTGTTTGTTTGTTGTTATAGAGCCAAACAGATTGGAGAAGTGGTTTACCCATACGTCTCAATTTTGGATAGATAACTCTTCGTGTTGTTGTTTGTTTAGTGTTTTCCAATTTTCCCAGAAGTGGTTAGAGTCTATGGATTCTTCAATTACATTGAGCTGAATTCTGACGTGCTGTTCCTTCTTTTTCCATAGTGTATTTCTGTATTGTTTTAGTGATTCACCATAGGGAAGGCGTAGACTCAGATTATCCGGGTCTCTATGTTTTTGGTTGGACAGGTTTCTCAATTTTTTCTTATGTTTTTGCATTCTTCATCAAACCATTTGTCATTGTTGTTAATTTTCTTGGGTTTTCTGTTAGATTTTTTTTTATTTGAATGGGAATCTGAGAGGTCAAATATACGGTTTATATTTTCTACTGCCAAGTTTACACCTTCACTATTACAGTGGAACATTTTGTCCAGGAAGTTGTCTAAAAGGGATTGAATTTGTTGTTGCCTAATTGTTTTTTGGTAGGTTTCCACACTACATTCCTTCCATCTATAGCATTTCTTAATATTACTCAGTTCCTTTGGCTTTGATGCCTCATGATTGAGTATTGCTGTCACGATCTCCGTGAGGGACAGACCAAGGCGCAGTGAGGTATCCAGTATACATGCTTTATTTAATACACATAACTGGACAAAACAACACGAACAAAAACAAAGCTCGTGATACTGACCATAATTAACCATACACCAAGCTATGCTCAAACAATAACCCACAAACCCCTAGTGAAAACTACAAACATATATATGGTTCCCAATTAGAGGTAACGACACTTAGCTGCCTCTAATTGGGAACCATTACCCCAACATAGAAATAGATAACCTAGAACAGAAAAAACCCTACACCAAAACAAAACTAAACACGCCTGCCTGTCTTCTCAGGCCTGGACGTGACAATTGCTCTGTTCAAGTAGACTATGATTTTGCTGTGATCTGATAGGGGTGTCAGTGGGCTGACTGTGAACGCTCTGAGAGACTCTGGGTTGAGGTCAGCGATAAAGTAGTCTACAGTACTACTGCCAAGAGATGATCTATCGGTGTACCTACCATAGGAGTTCCCTCGAAGCCTACCATTGACTATGTACATACCCAGCGTGCAACAGAGCTGCAGGAGTTGTGGAACATATGTTTACATTGCCAAAGCAAGTGAAATAGATAATAAACAATAAAAAAATGTACAGTAAACATTACACTCACAAAAGTTCCAAAAGAATAAAGGCATTTCAAATGTCTCCCTCCCTCTCTCTGTATATTGTATATGGTCTACTCTAAAGAAAGAAAGCTACTAGTAATTGATAAACTGATCTAATTAAGAAGCCAGTGGACACAGATGTTCTCTTCTTTTCTCCAGGCTTTTGTCACTATGGATTTAACTAATGAACAATCTCCCTCCCCATGTCGTGTGTGTGTGTGTGTGTGTGTCTATGCCCCAGGTGCTCCTGTATTCTCTCATCTACTAGGAGAGGAACTAGGGGCTAGGTGCTCCTTTCACACAGATTCCTGAGGGAAATAATGAAACGGCTGTGTTTTTTTTCTTCACAGTTTAAAGTGAGTGTTCCTGTGTAATGTGTCCAAGCCAAAAGCTCTCCCAGACAGGCAGACAGTTTCCTGTCAAGAGTTTAATCCTTGGGACAGTGAATTACTTTTGGAGCAGACGCCCAGAGGAATGCCGTCATTCTCAGACACAGAGAGAGAAGGAGAAGAGGTTTTTTCCCCTGTTCTATACTTACGATTAGTGAGATTTTGAGTTTCTTAATCCAGAGGCTTTGTTGCCGAGGCAATGAGCTTCAGTTTGATCTTGTGATAAAGCAGAGATAGAGATTAGAAAGAGGATACTCCTCCGTTCAGAAGATAAGAAGGTTGATTAACAGAAACGCTCAGGAATGATGGGATACCACCAACATAGGCCTCCTGGGCAAAGCTATTGTCGGTCCCAAACGACATTCTCTTTAACATACAAATTCCCCCCCCCTCTTTCACAGTGGCATAGATATTTTCTCTCAGCCTCTCTTATGTCAGGAGTTATATTCCAATGTTTTTAAGAACGGAGCTGTCATGTAGTGAGCTGGGAGAGGATTGCGCTGCAGTACTCCTATAGTCTGGATTAACACTGCTGGATTCTCTACTGCCAGAAGGGGGGAAGGGCCGGCGGGGGGACTGGGCTGTTTCCTGTAGGACTCTCAGTAACTCAGTAGCCATCTGAGAGAGGAGAGGATGCTATACACCAACAGTGGATACTCCCATCAGAGATCAGGTCACAACACTGCACCATCCTTGACTGACGGGAATGAGGACACACTCTGGGTAGTCAAGGCCTTCATGGGAACCCTGTGTCCGTACCTGACTGACTGATCTAGTTTATATTTGAATAGTGGTCTGGTTATTTGTGCTGGCTGTGTTTTCTGTGCAGATATGTTTCTGTGCTGCGCTCAGTGAAGGATAGGAGAGCGTAGCGTAGCGTATTTGTGTTAGGGAGGATAATCCACTCACCCCTAAAGAGGATTGGAGAATCTCACAAGCTTTGATAAGTTGTGAGCGGGTGTTTATTTCACATCATATGAACAGGACTGTTTGTGTCACCGCCAGCAAGGCCGCTTCCTCCACTCTCCCTTCCGTCACCGCCACCGCCGCCTCTCCCACGGCATGCTGGGTAATTATTTTTGTGCTAGAGAGGGAGGGGGGAGGAGGGCAGGTTGAAAAAGAAGGAGAGGAAGGGAGGATTGGTGAGAATGTTTTAGTGATAAGGAATGGGTTAGTGTTGCTGTTCCTTAGCTATCTCTCTCCAGATCACAGGGTTGAGGGAGATGATGTGATAGTTGAAGCGTCTCTCTGTGTCTGCAACTGTGGAGAACTAGGCCTGGTGTACTGCTGCTGAGGCAGGCAGCTAGCGCTAATGTGCTAGCACAAAGTTTTTCCTTGATCCCCCGCAACAATAGCCTGTCTTTTTTTTTACTGTTGTTTTTATTTCTTTTGCACTATTGGTTAGAGCCTGTAAGTAAGCATTTCACTGTAAGGTCTACTACACTTGTTGTATTCGGCGCACGTGACAAATAAACTTTGATTTGATTTGAACAGAAATCACTCACTGACACACACAGGGGGAGAGGAGGGGGCAGAAAAACACAACTTCCACTACAGGAGGAGGTTGTGTTTGTGTATTAGATAGGAGGACATACAAAAAGATAGAGTTGGTTGGTAGTTGGTTCTGAAGAAAATGATGTGAGATTTGTCTTTTTGTTAGCTTGTATACTCATAGGACACTTTGTAGGCTCATTGGATCCTCTCTCTGGGGGTCCTGTCTGTCCCTCTGTGACTTCGGGACGGTTGTCTGGGTTCCCTGTTCCTGGCCTCAGACTAGAGAGATTGTGGCCTTAATTCCTCCAGACAGCCATTAAAGCTCTTAGCAGCAGTGGAGATATGCCTAAGTGGCTAAGGCAGAACTGTGCCTCTGATGCCCAGAAGGAAGGGGATTTGATTTAAGGGTAGCCAAAGCCCTTAATGACAAGGCACACACGAGACAATGACTAGCGTGTCATCTCTGAGGGGAAGACCATATTGTGCTGTGAGTTTCGG
Organism: Brachymystax lenok tsinlingensis; assembly: GCA_030435695.1. Classification (NCBI taxonomy): domain Eukaryota; kingdom Metazoa; phylum Chordata; class Actinopteri; order Salmoniformes; family Salmonidae; genus Brachymystax; species Brachymystax lenok. The sequence goes on along the minus strand of CM059790.1, from coordinate 27,089,482 downwards.
CGCGAATAGATAATGCCTTCTAGTTATTTTCAAACCATCTGGGTGATGCACTGGTCACACACCTTGTGTGAGCTTATTACTTGGATCATATTTGGATATACAATCAATTTGATGGTACAGACTCTACAGCTTATTTCATACCCAGCAAGTTCGTCTGGTGACTTGCAGGACGAAGACAGGAAGACAGACAGGTACACCCACAGATGGACAGACAAGGAGACGAACAGACAAACAGACGGACAGACAAACAGACGGGGAGACGGACAGGGAGACGGACAGGGAGACGGACTCAGAGACGGACAGATGAACTGGCGGTGAGACCAACAGATGGGGAGAAGGACAGGGAGATGGACAGAAAAACAGACGGACAGACAAACCGACGGGGAGACGGACAGTGAGGCGGACAGACAGGGAGATGGACCGGGAGACAGACTCGGAGATGGACAGACAAACAGACAGGGAGACGAACACGGAGATGGACAGACAAACAGACGGACAGACAGGAAGACAGACGGGGAGATGAACAGACAAAGGACAGACAAACAGACAGGGAGGCGCACAGAGATGGGGAAAGAGAGACAAATAGACGGACAGACAGGGAGACGGACCAGGAGACAGACAGACACACAGACGGGGAGACAGGGACACCGGTAGACATAAGAAGTAGCGTTTGACAGACCTGAACAAATGGTATGTATGTTTTTATTAATGGTTATTCAAATATGGCACCAGGATTAAAAATAAATTGCTGAGATTTTCGTACCTGAATGGAAACTTCTTCATCACTGTCTGAACAGCTCTGTTTACTGTGGTTTTCCACTGACGAAGTTGAAATAATATTATGGGAATGTTGTCTAAGGATTTAATTGCTTACTGTCAGCTTGGCCCAATGCACTGGCTTTGCCATCTGTAGGTGTATCGCAGTGTCTGTCTTTGCGTGTGTGTGTGTGTGTGTGTGTGTGTGTGTGTGTGTGTGTGTGTGTGTGTGTGTGTGTGTGTGTGTGTGTGTGTGTGTGTGTGTGTGTGTGTGTGTGTGTGTGTGTGTGTGTGTATACGTGCATGTAATATGCTGGTGTAACAAAAGTATTTTATGTCTGATGTGCATGCAGCTTTAATTACACTAATTGATGTTGAGTGACATGTGAAAGGCTGCTGCTCCTCTCCACTGGTGTAGGACTCAATGTTGTTGACTGAAATATTGTTCTTCTATCCAACCACTTCCCTTGCTTAACTGGTATATTGCTGACTCAACACGCTTGATGCGATTCAATATAGTAACATTGAATTAAATTGAGTTTCCAGCAGAGAGAGAGACACACACATGCATGCTTGGACGGACACACACACAGACACGCCTCCCTCCATCTGACAGGCTGGTGGAACACAGGTGGAGGAGGGGGAGTTAGTAACCACAAGTATCCCTGCATAGCAGAGCTCTGACTGGGCCACAATCATGATCAATGGGCCTCTGCTTGGCTCCACTGTCTGAAACTTCATCCTCTTCTTTGAATGTCAGTCACCACACCGAAACTGAATCGACTGCTCCCCAAACTCTCTGTGTGTCTGTCAGCCTGACTGGCGAGAGTCAAGCCCAATGGCTGGAAAAGTAAGACATAGAGGCCAGTTCAGGATTGAATGTCTCTGTCTGTGATGTACGGACACAGAGCATGACCTGCTCAGACAGACCTCTGATTGAGACAAAACGCTGGAGCCCCCAGAGAGCCAATGGCCTCTCTCCCTCAGACACACAAAGCCTGTTTCTGGGCTTCCATTACTCAGCGCCATTTAATGCTATTTCCTCTATTTGTATCCTCCCAAATAGAGCATGAGGCTGACTGCAACCATTTTAGCTAATACTTCATGTCCTCCATTTTGCCTTAAATGCATTCTGTCCTCCATATACAGTAACAATACCTGCTGCTGTAATGAGGATTTATGTAGAAATGGATCCAGTTTGCTGTGTATGCCTGTGTGTGAGTAGAAGCTCTAACTGGGTCTGATCCAGCCCATAAGAACACAGAAACGTTTGTTCGTATGGTTCCACAGAGATGCAGAGACAGGACAATGTTATTTCAGCTTCCATTGTTGGAGCTTCAACCAAAAGCCTTTACTACGGGAGAGAAAGACATAGAGACAGTTATTTGCTGTCTATATGCAAACACATTCCCGCATTATCAGTGTGTGAAGATTTCAATTGTAGTGATTTGTGTGTGTGTGTTTACGTGCGTGCGTCCCTGTGTATGTGTATATGTACGTGGGTGTCTGTGTGTTTGTGCCTTTCAAATGTTCTGTTTGTGTTGCATGTCGAGTGTAGGTACGGAAAAGAAGAATAGTGGGAATTGAGAATGCGATTAGTTTCATGAGGGAGAATATGACATTAAGACTTGCGTGGTGTTTTGTATTCCTGATGTCTCTTCTGTTACCTGTTCTATACGTATGTTTGCTCACATCATTATTCAATCTGTTAGCTGGTCTTATCCACAGCGACTCACAGAGCAGCATAATGCATATCATTACACACTGAATGAATAAAATAAAGAAGCCAGGAAGGATGACAAGAAGCAGAGACTAGGCGGCTCAGTATGCCATTACCAAACCACTTTTTATTACAGAAGAACAGCCATTAAATACAAATACAATGATCAGAGAAAATGTACAATTATACACTAGCAGGTTGCGTATTGGGTGTGTGATGTTGTTTCCTGAGGAGGAATCACTTATCAAGATGATGACCTCAGTCGTGAGGTCAGATAGATGTCGCCTCAGGGCAGCTTGGATCAGGAAGTGGAGGTGAGGAGATGGACACAGCCAGAGCGTGATGGGTCGGAGGTTACAACACTTTAACTACTCCTCCTGACCTTTAACCTTCATCCCTCTGGTTTAATCCCTGTCCATATTGTCTCTAACTGGACTGTGTTGTTAACCGTTGTCACTACTGATCCACCGAGGGTACAGGAGGATTCAGACAGTGTTGACATGTTGTCAGTTGTTGTTGACCGACGGCCATCTCCATTCTGCTCCGTGATTCAGTGGCTATTGTGTGTTCAGCGCATTATAATTCATGACACATGGTAATTGGTGATGAGTCATTGAGAGCAGAATAATGGTTCCATCCATCACAGGTCCCACACACCTCACTGTCCCAGTATCCCAGATGTTCTTGCTGGGTTGTTGTTGTTGATGCATCACCTCATCCAGCTGGGCCTATGGTGTGTGTGTCTGACTGACCGTCCTCCCTGTGTGTATTTGCAGGTGTAAAGGTGCGTCTCACTATGGCCTGTCTGCAGACAGGAAGCGGCGTTCCCAGGAGGGTGACTGCACTGACAGCACGTCAGAACTCACCGTCGCCACACTGCTCGGCGATGGCCCCACCTCTGCTGCTGTCGCCCTTCTATCAGATGATCCCGGCCTCGTCAACCCGGCCTTTGACCCCAGCATGGAGGACAACAGCCAATCAGGCAGCACCACCAGCCTGGCAGCCCGCAGCAGTACCAAAAAGAGTGGTTGTGAGTGTGCGTATGTACGGATGTGTTTGTGATTGTGTAATTCTGCACCAAGTAACCTTTCTCTGATCTATAAAGAAGTGTGTGTGTGTGTATATGTGTGTGTGTGTGTGTGTGCGTAAATGTGTGTGTGCTTGATCGTATTGAACTGTTTGTCAGTGTGACTGATTGAAAATCAATAGAAAGCAGGGAGCCAGTGAAGACTTTCTAGTCACAGTTTCATAGTCCCTCACTCACATAGATACCACCAGTAAACACTATTCAAACATACATTTTACAACATCATACCCACACACAGGTAAACATACTAGAACCTATGCTCACTGAAACACAGTATCTGTACTACTTCAAGATTTTTCACAGAAATCCTATTTTTCCACTGATCTTTTAGGAATAGACAGAGAGACAGAGTGACAGAAAGACAGACAGACAGAGACACAGAGAGAGAGAGTGACAGAGAGACAGACAGACAGACAGACAGACACAGAGAGAGAGACAGACAGACACAGAGAGAGAGAGAGACAGACAGAATGTAAAGAGAGGAAGTGAGAGTGGGTGGATTGAGAATTGAACACAGCCCAGTTCCACTAATACTGAATGACGTGATAGGCCCTCACCCTCCACTCATCCCACTTATGAACCCTGGAGCCACTCACACCTGTTGTACTCACTCACATCCCCCTCTCAATGTGAACGCACTGCCGGTGGGGACACCAAATAACGCTGCAACAGCATATTTGGCCCGGGCCGCCGAGCAGAGCACCCACCGCCATGCAGAGCCACTGCTGCTGAACAAGCTGTCATCTCCAGAAGAGCTGGGTGCTTTTAAGAATAATGTGGCTGTCAGGAGGCCTTTGCATCTCTCCAGGCCCGCAGAGCGAGGGGCGTTGCAGAGGCTCACTGCCCCACTTTCAGGGGAGCCAGGCTGGGGCTCTCACTCCACTGCAGCCTGCTCCGCTCTGGTAGAGCCAGGGACTCACACTCCTTGTCAGATTCTCAGTAGACTATAGTAGGGTCAGACTGGTGTATTTATACTGCACCAAGTTAGCTGTTGATCACATGAAACATGACTGTTGCAGTTTACGTAGCTCATCACCCCTGCAGAGTTTAGAGACCCCTCCCTTCTGTTCCTCAGCTTTGACATAATGACAAACAAATGAGTGTTTGGGGAATTCATGAAGGATTTTGATTGGATTCTCTAAAACAGATGTGTTCAAGCTGTTGTTATGGCTTTTTTAGAGGCAGAGAGAATGAGAGATCTCAGGCATCTGATTGGCTGTGGTGAGGCAGGCTCAGAGACTTGTCCAGGCATGTTCAGTCAGAACAGAGCTGATTTATAAAGTGTGCCCCTGTCTCTCTCTCCCCTCAGTCCGAAACTATGACCGCACCTCAGTCAGGAGCCGCTCCTTCAGGCGGTTGAACCGTGCATTCAGTGTCCTGCGGAGGACCAAGAGTGGCACCTCCGTGTCCAATGAGACCACAGAGGAACAAGACAATGCCAGGAACGCCAGTGTGCCCCAGGAAGGTATGCGTGTGTCTGTTTGAATGAATGCTTATGTGGTTGTTTTCTGTACTATATGAAATTTGTGTATGCTGTGTTTTATCATTGGGGGTTGTGTTTAGTTCAGTATGACGTCAGTGGGGGTTGTATTAAGTTCAGTATGACGTCAGTGGTGGTTGTGTTCAGTTCAGCATGACATAAATGGGGGTTGGGTTTAGGTCAGTTTGACGTCAGTGGGGGTTGTGTTTAGGTCATTATGAAGTTAGTGGGGGTTGTGTTTTGTTTAGTAAGAAGTCAGTGGGGGTTGTGTTCAGTTCAGTATGACGTCAGTGTTGGTTGTGTTTAGTTTAGTTTGAAGTCAGCAGGGGTTGGTTTAGTTCAGTATGACGTCAGTGGGTTTTTGTTTAGTTCAGTATGAAGTCAGTGGGGTTTGTGTTTAGTTCAGTATGACATCAGTGGGGGTTGTGTTTAGTTCAGTATGAAGTCAGCGGGGGTTGTGTTTAGTTCAGTATGACATCAATGGGGGTTGTGTTCAATTCAGTATGAAGCCAGTGGGGTTTATATTTACTTCAGTATGAAGTCAGTGGGGTTTGTGTTTAGTTCAGTATGAAGTCAGTGGGGGTTGTGTTTTGTTGAATATGAAGTCATAGTGGGTTATGTTTAGTTCAGTATGAAGTCATTGTGAGTTGTGTTTAGTTCAGTATGAAGTCAGTGGGGATTATGTTTAGTTCAGTATGATGTCAGTGGGGTTTGTGTTTAGTTCAGTATGAAGTCAGTGGGGGTTTGTGTTTAGTTCAGTATGACATCAGTGGGGGTTGTGTTTAGTTCAGTATGAAGTCAGCGGGGGTTGTGTTCATGTTTAGTTCAGTATGGTTTGTGTTTAGTTCAGTATTAAGTCAGTGGGGTTTATGTTTAGTTCAGTATGAAGTCAGTGGGATTTATGTTTAGTTCAGTATGAAGTCAGTGGGGTTTATGTTTAGTTCAGTATGAAGTCAGTGGGGTTTGTGGTTAGTTCAGTATGAAGTCAGTGGGGTTTATGTTTAGTTCAGTATGAAGTCAGTGGGGTTTGGGTTTAGTTCAGTATGAAGTCAGTGGGGTTTGTGTTTAGTTGAGTATGAAGTCAGTGGGGTTTATGTTTACTTCAGTATGAAGTCAGTGGGGTTTGTGTTTAGTTCAGTATGAAGTCAGTGGGGTTTGTGTTTAGTTCAGTATGAAGTCAGTGGGGTTTATGTTTAGTTCAGTATGAAGTCAGTGGGGTTTATGTTTACTTCAGTATGAAGTCAGTGGGGTTTATGTTTACTTCAGTATGAAGTCAGTGGGGTTTGTGTTTACTTCAGTATGAAAGTCAGTGGGGGTTGTGTTTAGTTCAGTATGATGTCAGTGGGGTTTGTGTTTAGTTCAGTATGAAGTCAGTGGGGTTTATGTTTACTTCAGTATGAAGTCAGTGGGGTTTGTGTTTAGTTCAGTATGATGTCAGTGGGGTTTGTGTTTAGTTCAGTATGAAGTCAGTGGGGTTTGTGTTTACTTCAGTATGATGTCAGTGGCGTTTTTGTTTAGTTCAGTATGAAGTCAGTGGGGTTTGTGTTTACTTCAGTATGAAGTCAGTGGGGTTTGTGTTTTGTTGAGTATGAAGTCAGTGGGGTTTGTGTTTAGTTGAGTATGAAGTCAGTGGGGTTTATGTTTACTTCAGTATGAAGTCAGTGGGGTTTGTGTTTAGTTCAGTATGAAGTCAGTGGGGGTTTGTGTTTAGTTCAGTATGAAGTCAGTGGGGTTTGTGTTTAGTTCAGTATGAAGTCAGTGGGGTTTATGTTTAGTTCAGTATGAAGTCAGTGGGGTTTATGTTTACTTCAGTATGAAGTCAGTGGGTTTATGTTTACTTCAGTATGAAGTCAGTGGGGTTGTGTTTACTTCAGTATGAAAGTCAGTGGGGGTTGTGTTTAGTTCAGTATGATGTCAGTGGGGTTTGTGTTTAGTTCAGTATGAAGTCAGTGGGGTTTATGTTTAGTTCAGTATGAAGTCAGTGGGGTTTGTGTTTAGTTCAGTATGATGTCAGTGGGGGTTGTGTTTTATTTTAGTATGACGTCAGTGTGGGTTGTGTTTAGTTTAGTATGAATTCAGCGGGCTTGTGTTTAGTTCAGTATGACATCAGTTGGTTTTTGTTTAGTTCATTATGAAGTCAGTGGGGGTTGAGTTAAGTTCAGTATGACGTCAGCGGGGGTTGAGTTTAGTTCAGTTTGACGTCAGTGGGTTGTGTTTAGTTCAGTATGACGTCGGTGGGGGTTGTGTTTAGTTTAGTATGATGTCAGTGGGGGTTGTGTTTAGTTCAGTATGAAGTCAGTGGGGGTTGTGTTCATGTTTAGTTCAGTATGGTTTGTGTTTAGTTCAGTATTAAGTCAGTGGGGTTTATGTTTAGTTCAGTATGAAGTCAGTGGGATTCATGTTTAGTTCAGTATGAAGTCAGTGGGGTTTGGGTTTAGTTCAGTATGAAGTCAGTGGGGTTTGTGTTTAGTTCAGTATGAAGTCAGTGGGGTTCATGTTTACTTCAGTATGAAGTCGGTGGGGTTTATGTTTACTTCAGTATGAAGTCAGTAGGGATTGTGTTTAGTTCAGTATGACGTCAGTGTGGGTTGTGTTTAGTTGAGTATGAATTCAGCGGGGTTGTGTTTAGTTCAGTATGACATCAGTGGGGGTTGTGTTTAGTTCAGTATGAAGTCATAGTGGGTTATGTTTAGTTCAGTATGAAGTCAGTGGGGGTTGTGTTTAGTTCAGTATGATGTCAGTGGGGTTTGTGTTTAGTTCAGTATGAAGTCAGTGGGGTTTATGTTTAGTTCAGTATGAAGTCATTGGTTTGTGTTGAGTTCAGTATGAAGTCAGTGGGGTTTGTGTTTAGTTCAGTATGAAGTCAGTGGGGGTTGTGTTTTGTTAAGTATGACGTCAGCTGGGGTTGTGTTTTATTTTAGTATGACGTCAGTGTGGGTTGTGTTTAGTTTAGTATGAATTCAGCGGGCTTGTGTTTAGTTCAGTATGACATCAGTTGGTTTTTGTTTAGTTCATTATGAAGTCACTGGGGGTTGAGTTAAGTTCAGTATGACGTCAGCGGGGGTTGAGTTTAGTTCAGTTTGACGTCAGCGGGTTGTGTTTAGTTCAGTATGAGGTCAGTGGGGGTTGAGTTTAGTTCAGTATGACGTCAGTGGGGTTTGTGTTTAGTTCAGTATGAAGTCAGTGGGGTTTGTGTTTAGTTCAGTATGAAGTCAGTGGGGTTTATGTTTACTTCAGTATGAAGTCAGTGGGGTTTGTGTTTAGTTCAGTATGATGTCAGTGGGGTTTGTGTTTAGTTCAGTATGAAGTCAGTGGGGTTTGTGTTTACTTCAGTATGATGTCAGTGGCGTTTTTGTTTAGTTCAGTATGAAGTCAGTGGGGTTTGTGTTTACTTCAGTATGAAGTCAGTGGGGTTTGTGTTTAGTTGAGTATGAAGTCAGTGGGGTTTGTGTTTAGTTGAGTATGAAGTCAGTGGGGTTTATGTTTACTTCAGTATGAAGTCAGTGGGGTTTGTGTTTAGTTCAGTATGAAGTCAGTGGGGGTTTGTGTTTAGTTCAGTATGAAGTCAGTGGGGTTTGTGTTTAGTTCAGTATGAAGTCAGTGGGGTTTATGTTTAGTTCAGTATGAAGTCAGTGGGGTTTATGTTTACTTCAGTATGAAGTCAGTGGGGTTTATGTTTACTTCAGTATGAAGTCAGTGGGGTTTGTGTTTACTTCAGTATGAAAGTCAGTGGGGGTTGTGTTTAGTTCAGTATGATGTCAGTGGGGTTTGTGTTTAGTTCAGTATGAAGTCAGTGGGGTTTATGTTTAGTTCAGTATGAAGTCATTGGGGTTTGTGTTTAGTTCAGTATGATGTCAGTGGGGGTTGTGTTTTATTTTAGTATGACGTCAGTGTGGGTTGTGTTTAGTTTAGTATGAATTCAGCGGGCTTGTGTTTAGTTCAGTATGACATCAGTTGGTTTTTGTTTAGTTCATTATGAAGTCAGTGGGGGTTGAGTTAAGTTCAGTATGACGTCAGCGGGGGTTGAGTTTAGTTCAGTTTGACGTCAGTGGGTTGTGTTTAGTTCAGTATGACGTCGGTGGGGGTTGTGTTTAGTTTAGTATGATGTCAGTGGGGGTTGTGTTTAGTTCAGTTTGACGTCAGTGGGTTTGTGTTTAGTTCAGTATGACGTCGGTGGGGGTTGTGTTTTGTTCAGAATGACGTCTGTGTGGGTTGTGTTTAGTTCAGTATGAAGTCAGTGGGGGTTGTGTTCATGTTTAGTTCAGTATGGTTTGTGTTTAGTTCAGTATTAAGTCAGTGGGGTTTATGTTTAGTTCAGTATGAAGTCAGTGGGATTCATGTTTAGTTCAGTATGAAGTCAGTGGGGTTTATGTTTAGTTCAGTATGAAGTCAGTGGGGTTTGTGTTTAGTTCAGTATTAAGTCAGTGGGGTTTATGTTTAGTTCAGTATGAAGTCAGTGGGATTCATTTTTAGTTCAGTATGAAGTCAGTGGGGTTTGTGTTTAGTTCAGTATGAAGTCAGTGGGGATTGTGTTTAGTTCAGTATGACGTCAGTGTGGGTTGTGTTTAGTTGAGTATGAATTCAGCGGGGTTGTGTTTAGTTCAGTATGACATCAGTGGGGTTGTGTTTAGTTCAGTATGAAGTCATAGTGGGTTATGTTTAGTTCAGTATGAAGTCAGTGGGGGTTGTGTTTAGTTCAGTATGATGTCAGTGGGGTTTGTGTTTAGTTCAGTATGAAGTCAGTGGGGTTTATGTTTAGTTCAGTATGAAGTCAGTGTGGTTTGTGTTTAGTTCAGTATGAAGTCAGTGGGGTTTGTGTTTAGTTCAGTATGATGTCAGTGGGGGTTGTGTTTTGTTAAGTATGACGTCAGCTGGGGTTGTGTTTTATTTTAGTATGACGTCAGTGTGGGTTGTGTTTAGTTTAGTATGAATTCAGCGGGCTTGTGTTTAGTTCAGTATGACATCAGTTGGTTTTTGTTTAGTTCATTATGAAGTCACTGGGGGTTGAGTTAAGTTCAGTATGACGTCAGCGGGGGTTGAGTTTAGTTCAGTTTGACGTCAGTGGGTTGTGTTTAGTTCAGTATGAGGTCAGTGGGGGTTGAGTTTAGTTCAGTATGACGTCAGTGGGGTTTGTGTTTAGTTCAGTATGAAGTCAGTGGGGGTTGTGTTTAGTTTAGTATGATGTCAGTGGGGTTGTGTTTTGTTCAGTTTGACGTCAGTGGGTTTGTGTTTAGTTCAGTATGATGTCGTGGGGGTTGTGTTTTTGTTCAGAATGACGTCTGTGTGGGTTGTGTTTAGTTCAGTATGAAGTCAGTGGGGGTTGTGTTCAGTTCAGTATGAAGTCAGTGTGGGTTATATTTACTTCAGTATGAAGTCAGTGGGGTTTGTGTTTAGTTCAGTATGAAGTCAGTGGGGTTCATGTTTACTTCAGTATGAAGTCAGTGTGGTTGATGTTTACTTCAGTATGAAGTCAGTGGGGTTTGTGTTTAGTTCAGTATGAAGTCAGTGGGGTTCATGTTTACTTCAGTATGAAGTCAGTGGGGTTTATGTTTACTTCAGTATGAAGTCAGTGGGGGTTGTGTTTAGATCAGTATGAAGTCAGTGTGGGTTGTGTTTAGTTGATTATGAATTCAGCGGGGTTGTGTTTAGTTCAGTATGACATCAGTGGGGGTTGTGTTTAGTTCAGTATGATGTCAGTGGGGGTTGTGTTTAGTTCAGTTTGACGTCAGTGGGTTTGTGTTTAGTTCAGTATGACGTCGGTGGGGGTTGTGTTTTGTTCAGAATGACGTCTGTGTGGGTTGTGTTTAGTTCAGTATGAAGTCAGTGGGGGTTGTGTTCATGTTTAGTTCAGTATGGTTTGTGTTTAGTTCAGTATTAAGTCAGTGGGGTTTATGTTTAGTTCAGTATGAAGTCAGTGGGATTCATGTTTAGTTCAGTATGAAGTCAGTGGGGTTTATGTTTAGTTCAGTATGAAGTCAGTGGGGTTTGTGTTTAGTTCAGTATTAAGTCAGTGGGGTTTATGTTTAGTTCAGTATGAAGTCAGTGGGATTCATTTTTAGTTCAGTATGAAGTCAGTGGGGTTTGTGTTTAGTTCAGTATGAAGTCAGTGGGGATTGTGTTTAGTTCAGTATGACGTCAGTGTGGGTTGTGTTTAGTTGAGTATGAATTCAGCGGGGTTGTGTTTAGTTCAGTATGACATCAGTGGGGGTTGTGTTTAGTTCAGTATGAAGTCATAGTGGGTTATGTTTAGTTCAGTATGAAGTCAGTGGGGTTGTGTTTAGTTCAGTATGATGTCAGTGGGGTTTGTGTTTAGTTCAGTATGAAGTCAGTGGGGTTTATGTTTAGTTCAGTATGAAGTCAGTGTGGTTTGTGTTTAGTTCAGTATGAAGTCAGTGGGGTTTGTGTTTAGTTCAGTATGAAGTCAGTGGGGGTTGTGTTTTGTTAAGTATGACGTCAGCTGGGGTTGTGTTTTTATTTTAGTATGACGTCAGTGTGGGTTGTGTTTAGTTTAGTATGAATTCAGCGGGCTTGTGTTTAGTTCAGTATGACATCAGTTGGTTTTGTTTAGTTCATTGTGAAGTCACTGGGGTTGAGTTAAGTTCAGTATGACGTCAGCGGGGGTTGAGTTTAGTTCAGTTTGACGTCAGTGGGTTGTGTTTAGTTCAGTATGAGGTCAGTGGGGGTTGAGTTTAGTTCAGTATGACGTCAGTGGGGTTTGTGTTTAGTTCAGTATGAAGTCAGTGGGGGTTGTGTTTAGTTTAGTATGATGTCAGTGGGGGTTGTGTTTTGTTCAGTTTGACGTCAGTGGGTTTGTGTTTAGTTCAGTATGATGTCGTTGGGGGTTGTGTTTTGTTCAGAATGACGTCTGTGTGGGTTGTGTTTAGTTCAGTATGAAGTCAGTGGGGGTTGTGTTCAGTTCAGTATGAAGTCAGTGTGGGTTATATTTACTTCAGTATGAAGTCAGTGGGGTTTGTGTTTAGTTCAGTATGAAGTCAGTGGGGTTCATGTTTACTTCAGTATGAAGTCAGTGTGGTTGATGTTTACTTCAGTATGAAGTCAGTGGGGTTTGTGTTTAGTTCAGTATGAAGTCAGTGGGGTTCATGTTTACTTCAGTATGAAGTCAGTGGGGTTTATGTTTACTTCAGTATGAAGTCAGTGGGGGTTGTGTTTAGATCAGTATGAAGTCAGTGTGGGTTGTGTTTAGTTGATTATGAATTCAGCGGGGTTGTGTTTAGTTCAGTATGACATCAGTGGGGGTTGTGTTTAGTTCAGTATGAAGTCAGTGGAGGTTATATTTACTTCAGTATGAAGTCAGTGGGGTTTGTTTTTAGTTCAGTATGAAGTAAGTGAGGGTTGTGTTCAGTTCAATATGAAGTCATAGTGGGTTATGTTTAGTTCAGTATGAAGATATTGTGGGTTGTGTTTAGTTTAGTATGAATTCAGCGGGCTTGTGTTTAGTTCAGTATGACATCAGTTGGTTTTTGTTTAGTTCATTATGAAGTCACTGGGGGTTGAGTTAAGTTCAGTATGACGTCAGCGGGGGTTGAGTTTAGTTCAGTTTGACGTCAGCGGGTTGTGTTTAGTTCAGTATGAGGTCAGTGGGGGTTGAGTTTAGTTCAGTATGACGTCAGTGGGGTTTGTGTTTAGTTCAGTATGAAGTCAGTGGGGTTTGTGTTTAGTTCAGTATGAAGTCAGTGGGGTTTATGTTTACTTCAGTATGAAGTCAGTGGGGTTTGTGTTTAGTTCAGTATGATGTCAGTGGGGTTTGTGTTTAGTTCAGTATGAAGTCAGTGGGGTTTGTGTTTACTTCAGTATGATGTCAGTGGCGTTTTTGTTTAGTTCAGTATGAAGTCAGTGGGGTTTGTGTTTACTTCAGTATGAAGTCAGTGGGGTTTGTGTTTAGTTGAGTATGAAGTCAGTGGGGTTTGTGTTTAGTTGAGTATGAAGTCAGTGGGGTTTATGTTTACTTCAGTATGAAGTCAGTGGGGTTTGTGTTTAGTTCAGTATGAAGTCAGTGGGGGTTTGTGTTTAGTTCAGTATGAAGTCAGTGGGGTTTGTGTTTAGTTCAGTATGAAGTCAGTGGGGTTTATGTTTAGTTCAGTATGAAGTCAGTGGGGTTTATGTTTACTTCAGTATGAAGTCAGTGGGGTTTATGTTTACTTCAGTATGAAGTCAGTGGGGTTTGTGTTTACTTCAGTATGAAAGTCAGTGGGGGTTGTGTTTAGTTCAGTATGATGTCAGTGGGGTTTGTGTTTAGTTCAGTATGAAGTCAGTGGGGTTTATGTTTAGTTCAGTATGAAGTCATTGGGGTTTGTGTTTAGTTCAGTATGAAAGTCAGTGGGGGTTGTGTTTTATTTTAGTATGACGTCAGTGTGGGTTGTGTTTAGTTTAGTATGAATTCAGCGGGCTTGTGTTTAGTTCAGTATGACATCAGTTGTTTTTTGTTTAGTTCATTATGAAGTCAGTGGGGGTTGAGTTAAGTTCAGTATGACGTCAGCGGGGGTTGAGTTTAGTTCAGTTTGACGTCAGTGGGTTGTGTTTAGTTCAGTATGACGTCGGTGGGGGTTGTGTTTAGTTTAGTATGATGTCAGTGGGGGTTGTGTTTAGTTCAGTTTGACGTCAGTGGGTTTGTGTTTAGTTCAGTATGACGTCGGTGGGGGTTGTGTTTTGTTCAGAATGACGTCTGTGTGGGTTGTGTTTAGTTCAGTATGAAGTCAGTGGGGGTTGTGTTCATGTTTAGTTCAGTATGGTTTGTGTTTAGTTCAGTATTAAGTCAGTGGGGTTTATGTTTAGTTCAGTATGAAGTCAGTGGGATTCATGTTTAGTTCAGTATGAAGTCAGTGGGGTTTATGTTTAGTTCAGTATGAAGTCAGTGGGGTTTGTGTTTAGTTCAGTATTAAGTCAGTGGGGTTTATGTTTAGTTCAGTATGAAGTCAGTGGGATTCATTTTTAGTTCAGTATGAAGTCAGTGGGGTTTGTGTTTAGTTCAGTATGAAGTCAGTGGGGATTGTGTTTAGTTCAGTATGACGTCAGTGTGGGTTGTGTTTAGTTGAGTATGAATTCAGCGGGGTTGTGTTTAGTTCAGTATGACATCAGTGGGGGTTGTGTTTAGTTCAGTATGAAGTCATAGTGGGTTATGTTTAGTTCAGTATGAAGTCAGTGGGGGTTGTGTTTAGTTCAGTATGATGTCAGTGGGGTTTGTGTTTAGTTCAGTATGAAGTCAGTGGGGTTTATGTTTAGTTCAGTATGAAGTCAGTGTGGTTTGTGTTTAGTTCAGTATGAAGTCAGTGGGGTTTGTGTTTAGTTCAGTATGATGTCAGTGGGGGTTGTGTTTTGTTAAGTATGACGTCAGCTGGGGTTGTGTTTTATTTTAGTATGACGTCAGTGTGGGTTGTGTTTAGTTTAGTATGAATTCAGCGGGCTTGTGTTTAGTTCAGTATGACATCAGTTGGTTTTTGTTTAGTTCATTATGAAGTCACTGGGGGTTGAGTTAAGTTCAGTATGACGTCAGCGGGGGTTGAGTTTAGTTCAGTTTGACGTCAGTGGGTTGTGTTTAGTTCAGTATGAGGTCAGTGGGGGTTGAGTTTAGTTCAGTATGACGTCAGTGGGGTTTGTGTTTAGTTCAGTATGAAGTCAGTGGGGGTTGTGTTTAGTTTAGTATGATGTCAGTGGGGGTTGTGTTTTGTTCAGTTTGACGTCAGTGGGTTTGTGTTTAGTTCAGTATGATGTCGTTGGGGGTTGTGTTTTGTTCAGAATGACGTCTGTGTGGGTTGTGTTTAGTTCAGTATGAAGTCAGTGGGGGTTGTGTTCAGTTCAGTATGAAGTCAGTGTGGGTTATATTTACTTCAGTATGAAGTCAGTGGGGTTTGTGTTTAGTTCAGTATGAAGTCAGTGGGGTTCATGTTTACTTCAGTATGAAGTCAGTGTGGTTGATGTTTACTTCAGTATGAAGTCAGTGGGGTTTGTGTTTAGTTCAGTATGAAGTCAGTGGGGTTCATGTTTACTTCAGTATGAAGTCAGTGGGGTTTATGTTTACTTCAGTATGAAGTCAGTGGGGGTTGTGTTTAGATCAGTATGATGTCAGTGTGGGTTGTGTTTAGTTGATTATGAATTCAGCGGGGTTGTGTTTAGTTCAGTATGACATCAGTGGGGGTTGTGTTTAGTTCAGTATGAAGTCAGTGGAGGTTATATTTACTTCAGTATGAAGTCAGTGGGGTTTGTTTTTAGTTCAGTATGAAGTAAGTGAGGGTTGTGTTCAGTTCAATATGAAGTCATAGTGGGTTATGTTTAGTTCAGTATGAAGATATTGTGGGTTGTGTTTAGTTCAGTATGATGTCAGTGGGGTTTATGTTTAGTTCAGTATGAAGTCAGTGGGGTTTATGTTTACTTCAGTATGAAGTCAGTGGGGTTTGTGTTTAGTTCAGTATGAAGTCAGTGGGGTTTATGTTTAGTTCAGTATGAAGTTAGTGGGGTTTGTGTTTACTTCAGTATGAAGTCAGTGGGGTTTGTGTTTAGTTCAGTATGAAGTCAGTGGGGTTTATGTTTAGTTCAGTATGAAGTTAGTGGGGTTTGTGTTTAGTTCAGTATGAAGTCATATTGGGTTATGTTGCGTCTGCAGTTTTTGTTATTCCCTGTAGATGGTTTGAGGTGTGCATTTGTGTGCGTGTGTGTGCATGTGTGTGCGTGTGTGTGTGTGTGTGTGTGTTTGAGAAAAGTGCATTTGTGTGTTTATGTGCATGCATTGATCTTTGTATATCTGTGTTTATGTAAATGTCTGCCTGTGTTTTTTTTTTTTTTCATTTATGTGTGAGCAGTTTCTTTGGCTCTATGCTGAGGTGACACGGCTGATAGCCCACAGCACAACTGATAGCGGCTTATTGCCCACAGCATAACTGCAGCAACATATGTTCCTTTAATAATTCAGCTGCACATTGCATAAGAGTCCACTGGTCCCCATGAACAAAACAGAACAGAAGAGAGTGATCAGATGGGAGAGTGGCAGCCTGTGGGCTAGGTTGGAGGGTGAAGGGTCAACCAGGCCAGATTACATGGTGATGAAGGAGCCCATGGGGCTAATAGCAGGCCTGTGATCAAACACATGATTTGTAGAGGGATACAGTGTTACTGTGTTTATTGCAGAGGCATTCAGGATCTATTTCAGAGGCATACAGGATCTATTTCAGAGGGATGCAGTATACAGGACGACCATGGAGAATGAGAGGGATGGAGGGAGTCGTGAACAGTAGGATGAGAAAGTGGAGGATGAGCCATAATGTTTATAATGATGAGGACCATGGGACCGTGAGAGTGTGAGAGAGAGTGAGAGAGAGAGAGAGAGAGTGAGAGAGAGAGTGAGAGAGAGAGAGAGAGAGAGAGAGAGAGAGAGAGAGAGAGAGAGAGAGATTTTATTATATTTTTATTCTGTACAGGCTTTCTTCTTTTCACTCTGTCAATTGAGTTAGTATTGTGGAGTAACTACAATGATCCACCCTCAATTTTCTCCCATCACAGCCATTAAACTCTGTAACTGTTTTAAATCACCTTTGGCCCTATGGTGAAATCCCTGAGCGGTTTCCTTCCTCTCCAGCAACTGAGCTAGGAAGGACACCTGTATCTTTGTAGTGACTGGGTGTATTGATACACATTCCAAATTGCAATTAATAACTTCACCATGCTCAAAGGGATATTCAATGCCTGCTTTTTTTATCCACTTACCAATAGGTGCCATTCTTTTCAAGGCATTGGAAAACCTCCTTGGTCTTTGTGGTTGAATCTGTGTTTGAAATTCACTGCTGGACTAAGGGACCTCACAGATAATTTTATGTGTGGGAGGTTACAGAGATGAGGCAGTCGTTCAAAAATCATGTTAAACACTATTATTACACACAGAGTGAGTCCATGCAATTATTATGTGACTTGTTAAGCAAATTTTTACTCTTGTTTTAGGCATGCCATAACAAAGGGGTTGAATACTTATTGACTTTAATTTGTACAAAAAGAAATGAAAAACATAATTCCACTTTGACATTATGGGGTATTGTTTGTAAGCCAGTGACATTTCTGAAGGCACTGTAGGACGGCTGATAGATACAGAGCACAAGACAGTTCACAGAATTGTCAATTTAAAGAAATCTTGCCCTTTTTTACATTACTAACGTAGCTAACATTAGATGTAACCTTTCCTCAATTCGGCAGTCTCATCCAGATCATCATGACATTTGTAGTTCTTTATGATAGCCACATTAGCAGCTAATTCAAATTTCATTTTGGGGGAGTAAATACAGGAAAATATAATGATAAATGTAATCTTGTCCTAGAGAGATTTACACAGTTCTGAAAACGTCACACCAGGGTAAGCTTTCTTCTAATGCATGTGTCAAACTTATTCCACGGAGGGAAGTTTTCTGTGTCTGCGAGTTTTTGCTTCTCCGCTGTACTTGATTGATTAATTAAGGTCACCTGGTTGTCTAGATCTTAATTTAAAGGAAACAACTAAAACCAGCAGACACTAGGCCCTCCATGGAATGTGTTTGACACCCCTGTTCTAATGCCTCTTAAAGGGAAAGTAAGTGAAAGTAATCAGATTTAGTTACTGAGTTTGTGCAATTTATAAAAAAAAAATACCACAAAGAAGAAGATATAAGGATCATTTACACTGAACAAAAATATGAACGCAACATGTAAAGGGTTGTTCCCATGTTTCAAGAGCTGAAATAAAAATTCCAGAAATGTTCCATACACTCTCAGATTTTGTGCACAAATTTGTTTACGTCCCTGTTAGTGAGCATTTCTCCTTTGCCAAGAAAATCCATCCACCTGACAGGTGTGGTATATCAAGAAGCTGATTAAACAGCATTATAATTACACAGGTGCACCTTGTGCTGGGGACAATAAAAGGCCCCTTTAAAATGTGCAGTTTTGTCATACAACACAATGCCACAGATGTGTCATGCTTTGAGGGAGTGCACAATTGGCATGCTTACTGCAGGAATGTCCATCAGAGCTGTTGCCAGATAATTTAATGTTAATTTATTTTCCATAAGCTGCTTCCAATGTCATTTTACAGAATTTGGCATTACGTCCAACCGGCCTCAACCGCAGACCATGTGTAACTACGCCAGCTCAGGACCTCCACATCCGGACTTCTTCACCTGCGGTCTTTAATAAAGCCCTTTGTGTGGAAAAATGAATTATGATTGCCTGGGCCTGGCTCCCCCAGTGGGTGCACCCCTGACCAGTCATGTGAAATCCATAGATTAGGGCCTAATTTATTTATTTCAATTGACTGATTTCCTTATATAATATCTTTGAAATTGTTGCATGTTGCATTTATATTTCTGTTCAGTATAGTTGCTACCACTAGCCTGCAGTACCCTGGTCAGCCTTCAACCTGAGTTACTTAATGAGAGGGGGCAGCCCTGAGCTAGCCTGCAGCGTCACATCCTAGAGTAGCTTAACGAACAACACTTCCTGATCTTCAAATGCGCCACAGACTTCACATAGCAAACAATGGGATGACATCGTTGATGGATCCGTCCATTTTCTTTTACAGTCTATTCCTCCCTCCCCTGTCTAATGGTAGAGTCCAGACAGGGTGTGTCTGCTCTGCTCAGGACTGGGAAACAGGCAGTATAACATGCAGGAACAACTCTGTATGAGTTGACAAAGGGATTGACTTTCACTCTTACATAAACACCTGAAAGCAACAGTGAAGAGGCGACTCTGGGATGCTGGCCTTCTAGGCAGAGTTGCAAAGAAAAAGCCATATCTCAGACTGGCAAATAAAAAGAAAACATTAAGATGGGCAAAAGAACACAGACACTGGACAGAGGAACTCTGCCTAGAAGGCCGGCATCCCAGAGTCGCCTCTTCACTGTTGACGTTGAGACTGATGTTTTGCGCGTACTATTTAATGAAGCTGCCAGTTGAGGACTTGTGATGCGTCTGTTTCTCAAACTAGACACTCTAATGTACTTAGAATTTCGCATGGAATAGCCTTCATTTCTCAGAACAAGAATAGACTGATGAGTTTCAGAAGAAAGTTCTTTGTTTCTGGCCATTTTGAGCCTGTAATCGAACTCACAAATGCTGATGCTCCAGATACTCAACTAGTCTAAAGAAGGCCCATTTTATTGCTTCTTTAATCAGAACAACAGTTGTCAGCTGTGCTAACATCACTGCAAAAGGGTTTTCTAATGATCAATTAGTCTTTCAAAATGATAAACTTGGATTAGCTACCACAACGTGCCATTGGAACACAGGAGTGATGGTTGCTGATAATGGGCCTCTGTACGCCTATGTAGATATTCCTTTATAAATCTTCCATTTCCGGCTACAATAGTCATTTACAACATTAACAGTGTCTACACTGTATTTCTGATCAATTTGGTGTTATTTTAATGGACAAAAATTAGCTTTTCTTTCAAAAACAAGTGACCCCAAACTTTTGAATGGTAGTGTATATACAGTATGAGGCTGTGGTTGTGTATTTGTGAGAACTTTATATCTCAGTTCTCTGTCAGTACACTCAGTGTGTATCTGTGTAAAAGTGTGTGTGATTTTATCTCCACCCAAGCAATAACCTTGTGGAAAAGTGAGGGTTTTCCCAAGCATACTTGGTACATATAGATATATGTGACTAATGATACAAACATGTGGAAGGATGATCAGCCAAGTGGATTTTCCCCTTAAGCTTGTGCAAGCTTGTTTTGCTAACCTGGGGGAGTAGAGACAGCTGCTTCAACACTAAACCTCTCTACGCGGCCTCTCTGGCTTCCTCCCTCTGTCTATTTCTATCTCTCTCTCTCTCTCTGTTTCTTTTTCTTTATCCTTGGCCTTGCATTCTGCCTATGTGAGAGTTCCTTTTCATCATAGAAATCAGAGTAACATACTATTTCTCTCCCTCATTCTCTCTCTCTCTCTCTCTCTCTCTCTCTCTCTCTCTCTCTCTCTCTCTCTCTCTCTCTCTCTCTCTCTCTCTCTATATATATATATATATATTTTATACAGTACTAGTCAAAGCTGTCATCAAGGAAAAGGGTGGCTACTTCGAAGAATCTTTGTTTAACACTTTTTTGGTTACTAGGTGATTCCATATGTGTTATTTCATAGTTTTGATGTCTTCACTATTATTCTACAATGTAGAAAATATAAAAATAAAGAAAAACCCTGGAATGAATGGGTGTGTCCAAACTTTTGACTGGTACTGTATATTTCCCTCCTTCACTTTCTCAGTGCTGGCTCTACCCCAGCTCCATCACCTGATCCCTGATGGTGAGGTCACCAGTATTAAGATCAACCATGAGCCCTCGGAGCCCCTGGCCATCAGCATCGTGGGGGGCAACGAAACCCCTCTGGTGCGTATCCTCATCCAGGACATCTACAGGGAGGGGGTTATCGCCCGGGATGGACGCCTGCTGCCCGGAGACATGATCCTCAAGGTCAGTGTGTGTTTTTGTTCAGAGTAAGGTGGAGTACTACTCGCCATGTATGTGACTGAGGTGCGGCAGGTAGCCTAGTGGTGAAGAATGTTGGGCCGGTAACTGGAAGGTCGCTGATTCGAATCCACAAGTTGGCAAGGTGGAAAAATGTGCCGTTCTGCCAGCTCTTTGATTCAGAGGGGTTGGGTTAAATGCGGAAGACACATCAGTTGTAGTAACCAAAAAAGTGCATTCAAATGCATTCAGTTGTGCAACTGACTAGGTATCCCCTTTCCCTGTATGTGTTGTGTATTTGAATTTCTCATCACAGCATATAATCTGATACTTAACTCCACATCTCCCTCTCATCTTCAGGTGAATGGCATAGACATCAGCAATGTGCCCCACTGCTACGCCCTGGCCACCCTCAAACAGCCTTGCCAGCTGCTGCGACTCACAGTGCTGAGAGAGCAGCGCCACCGTTATCGCTCCCACTCCGGGCACCACGGGCACCCCCACGACGCAGCCGGGGGCTACCCGCCTCATGGCCTCCCCCATGGCCAGCCCTTGAGGGACGACAGCATCCACGTGGTCCTGGCTAAGAGCACCCCAGAGGAGCAGCTGGGCATCAAGCTGGTGAGACGACCAGAGGAACATGGAGTTTTTATCTTCCACTTGCTGGAGGGCGGCCTGGCGGCGCACGACGGGCAGCTCAGCGTCAACGACCGCGTCCTCGCCATCAACGGACACGACCTGCGCTACGGAGCGCCAGAACACGCCGCTTTACTCATCCAGGTCAGTCTGCAGGGGTTAGAGGTTAGGGAGCATTGGTTGGTTGTGGTTTACAATGGTTGATAATGGTGTGTATTTCTTGTCTCTGGGTCCTGTTATATTATGGCTAATAGAGGTGTGTGGTTCTGGTTAATTGCACTCTGTTGGCTGGCTTTGTCCCTGTCCATTGCGGTTAATTGTGGTTAATTGTTGTGTGTCTGTGGTCGACTTGGCACTGCTCTACTGCTTGGCTGAGGCTCTGCTTCCTGGTGGATGCTGGGTAATTGCGGTGGTGTGTTTCTGGTTGACTGTGGGATGTAGCTGTAGCTGTGCTCTCTGGGTTCTTGTCTGAGGAGACTGGTTTGCTCTTGGGGTTCTCTGAGGACCCAACATAGCACACAGCCGACTGTTTCTGTCAGAGATTAAGAACTGGCGGGAAACTGATTAAATTAGTCAAATTAAGGCGATAACGAGCTGGACTGGGTAATTTAGGAGGCAACTCTGCGGCACAGAGAGCACATGCACTCTCAAATGAGCAACACGGGAGGGAGAGCTGTGTGTGTGTATTCACGAATGTGTGTGCATGTGCCTTTGAGTGTGTGTGTGTGCGAGAGTGTGCATGTTCATTCGAGTGAATGAGGGAGTGAGTCGCTGTGTGTGTGGGTGGACATACAGCCTGAAAAAGAGACAAAAGAGAGTAATAAAGAGTGTGAAAAAGAAAGTTAAAGGAAAGGTTGTAGAGAGGTTTAAAGGTGAGTTTAAAGGTGAGTTTTTAAGTTAAAGTTGGAAAAGTCACAGTGACAGGGTGAGGGCTGCAGAAAGATTGCAGTATGATGAGAGAGAAGAGAACAGAAAATGGGGGTGAGAGTCACACTAAACAGGCTGCTTCCTGAAGCAAGTAAAAGGGTGCAATTGTGTGTGTATGAGTGTGTGTGTGTGTGTGTGTGTGTGTGTGTGTGTGTGTGTGTGTGTGTGTGTGTGTGTGTGTGTGTGTGTGTGTGTGTGTGTGTGTGTGTGTGTGTGTGTGTGTGTGTGTGTGTGTGTGTGTGTGTGTGTGTGTGTGTGTGTGTGTGTGTGTGTGTGTGTGTGTGTGTGTGCGTGTGCGTGCGTGCGTGTGTGTGTGTGTGTGCGTGTGCGTGCGTGTGCCTGCGTGATTTGTACATCACGTCTGTTTATTATTTGTGTAAACCTCTCAGGGGTATTACATGTTTTACATATTTTACTGCCAGGCCAAGCTCTGTGTGGGTGATTTTTTCCACCTCGAGCTGTCTTCAGGGGGTGGTAGGAAGAGGTAGAAAATGTGAAGTTCATAGGATTATATCAAATTGGGTGTCAAGTGAAAGCTAAGGGAGAAATTAAGGCTTTGATTACATAAAATTCCAACAGAAAACAATATGCATAAGTAAAGGCTTTAATTTCGGAATAGACCGATGGAAACAGGGTCTTAGAAAACATCTACCAGAAATGAATGCAATTCATGACGTAATTCCATTACCGGGCGTAAGTCCACTTCACTTACTGTCGTAAAATAACTAAACTAATAACTACTCAAGTTGCCATGTCATACAGTAGCTTACACCACATTATTTCTACAGATGTGGTCGCATAAAAACCTGAGGGAGATTTAACCATAATTCTGTTACCAAAGTTTGCTTCTGCACAGCTCTTCCACAAAATAAATGTTTGTAAATGTTAGTCTAAATTGTTAAAAATAGTCCTTGTGCATAGAGTTGTATGGTTAGTTAAACTTTGAAATCAATGCTTTTTGTTTGGCACAAATTTTAAAGTGAAAGAAATGAGTCAAAGCGTAATTTCGTTATCATGGAATTGCCGCTCATACTCTACCTTCAATATAGCATCTGGGATGAGCAAGATGGGCCTGTTTGAGCTGTAGTTTGAGCTGTAGTTTCTGTGTCTGAGTCTAGTTATGTGGCAGTGAAAGTTGTTCTTATTAAGTGCTTGTTTGGATATCTGGATCAACTTCAGTGAAGCTGTATTCAATGTTTATTTATGAGCTCAACCATGATATTCATCTACAAAGTGACTGTTTTTAGTTTGTCATTCTTTTTTAATTTCTGTGTGTGTCTGTCTGGTTCTGAGCTTGTGTTTGTTTGTCTCCTGTAGGCGAGTGAGGAGCAGGTCCACTTCATAGTGTCTCGTCAGATCTGTTTACCCACGCCTGACACCCTGCAGGAGGCTCCATGGGGCATGGACGGCCCCCCTCCATACTCCCCAGTGGACATGGAGCATACGCTACTGGTTAGCAATGCATAAAATGCATGACACACGCACAAGCATAGGTACACACACACACAAACAAACACAAAAACACAGACACAGCTTTGTTTGAAGAGCTTTTCTTGAGGTTATACACACACTAAAACCCCAGACTTTGGGCTCTATTCAATCCAAATTGCGGAAGTTCAGCATTACAGCGTGATTGAAATGTAAAGGCAATGTTCCCGCATTAGCGGAGACTGCATTTACAGGAAACGCTGCATATGTCAGCTCAATCGTAAATGACCTTAACATTTATATTGCGCAATCTGTAATTCTTCAGTGATACAGACTGAATAGAGCCCTTTGTATTCCTGCCTCTTCTTCTCATATTAAATATTCCCTTTTATGTGAAAATTATCCTGAGCCGTACTATTCCTCCATCAAAGAGGACCGTGTCATCCCTGACTGTGCCAAAGTGTTCCGCTCCTCTCAGAGAGCCATGTGCGTTGGTCCAGAGCAGCCGCATCTCTCTCTCTGAGCCTATTATCCATGAAGAAAACATCGACAGGATGTACACACCTCCACGCTTAAACAAGATTTTCTCCAGCTCATTATTAGAGCTGACGAATTCCGTTGTTCTGATAATAATCAACTTCACAGCTCTCATCTCGCTTTTTTCTCTCACTTTCTCTATTTGAGGTGCTAATTCTCTCAGACACATTGTTAAAACTGGAGAATGTGTGAATGGTACTGTATTCTTCAGGTAAATTCCTTGGCATCAAAGCTTGTAGAGAGAATGAGGCTGTAATAGAAAGAACCCTGCAGAGATAGCAGGTAGCAACAATAACAATGTATTATTGTTCTGAGATAAGCTAAGCCACCTTCAGCAGGACTATAGATCATATTTAGACTAAATCTAACCAACCATTTATATTGTGTTGTAATATTGGTCTTAAAGCCCCCATGCAGTCTTTGTAATTGTATTTTAAATCATCACTGTATGTCTAAAAAAATCACTGTCTGTGTTTTTTTTAATGAAAAAAACATTAGGAACACCTGCTCTTTCCATGACATAGACTGACCAGGTGAATCCAGGTGAAAGCTATATGATCCCTTATTGATGTCACCTGTTAAATCCACTTCAATCAGTGTAGATAAAGGGGAGGAGACATGTTTTTTTTTAAGCATTGAGACTATTGAGACATGGATTGTGTATGTGTGCCATTCAGAGAGTAAATGGGCAAGATACAATATGTAAGTGCCTTTGAACGGGGTATGGTAGTAGGCACCAGTTTGAGTGTGTCAAGAACATGCTCAACAGTTCCCTGTGTGTATCAAGAATGGTCCACTACCCAAAGGAAATCCAGCCAACTTAACACAACTGTGGGAAGCATTGGAGTCAACATGGAACGCGTTCAATACCTTGTAGAGTCCGTGCCCCGGTGAATTGAGGCTTTCTGAGGGAAAACGGGGGTGCAACTCAATATTAGGAAGGTGTTTTGTACACTCAGTATTTATTGTTCTTCTTTGGCCCTTCAAATGCTCAGTCTGAACATGTGGGCGTTAGGAAACAAATTTGAGGATATTTACATACACAGCCTTGATTGGCTGATAGGATGGTCTAGAGCCCACCCCCTTACCCAGATGAACAGTCAGTCAATGGTCTATTATAATCAGATCACATTGTGACATCATGATATTGGACAAAAGTTCCATCCTACCTGAACAGGCTGAAATTCCAGATTATAATTTTTTTTTCAACAGAGGTACATTCAACAAGACTTCTGTTTGTGAACGCTCATGGCGAACTATGTTACCAGACTCTTTCTGGTAAAACAATAGAACACATAAAATGTTGATTTTAGCTGCAGCTTCTGCAATAATAGATTACTCTTTAGACCCTGGTACTGATGTCATGTAGTGGCTACTTATTTTAGTGTGTATTGGCAAGAAAAAGTGAGCATCCGATTGGAAGAGTCAGGGTTATGTGGAGGAAGTCATCCATCGGTACAACGACGTTGCCTTTCGATCTCATTTTAGGATGAGCCAAGAAACCTTGCAGGTAATTTGCATGTGTAGATGATCTCTGTGTTTTGATTAAACTAGCCTAAATACAGTTGTGAACCAAAAATCCCCAATGATGTAGTTAGCTATCGTTATCTATAAGCACGAATGCACCCCAGACTCTTAGTTAATTGACAAACCAGACAGCTGTGTGGGTGGGGTGTACAGTCAACCAACCAGACGGCTGTACATTAAGCATATTATTTATACGGCCCCTTATCTATCGACAGCTGCACAAAGGGCAAATAATTAAAATTTAAAAAAATTAAGCACAATGTAAAAAAGTACAATGTAGCCTATAGTGAATAATACATCATTGTATCATTGCTATTTGCCTCTGTCTTACACACAGAACAAAGGCAGGACAAAACTCTAAGATGACAAAATCAAATCTGTTTTTCAGATATTGTGTGAGGAACTCATCCCTCTGGTTCCATACAGAGGAGAACGACTGGAGGATTGTGTGTTGGCCTCTCTGTGGCTGTTGGCCAACTGCTCTAAATAGTAGATGGCCAGAACCAGCTGATGGCCAACACCCACCCAGTTTCCAGTTCTGGAGTCTGGGTTCCAGGGGATCAGAGGGTTCCCTGGGGTGATTGGGTGCATAGATGGCACCCACATTACCATCGGGGGCCCTCCGAACATTGGGATGCTTACATTAACCGAAAAGGCCAGCCCAGCTTCCAGCTGCAAGCTGTATGAGACAGCCAAAGTCGCAGGGAAACGCTGGTTCTGTGTATGATGCAGGGTGTACAGGACCAGCGACCTCACCTAGATGCCCACCCACTTATCCCCTACGCCTGGATCTTATTGTCCCATTCAGGGACAATGGACACTCAGTGGACAAGCACAAGCGGTTCAAAGCAATCAACAGCTCCACCCGAGTCCAAATCTAGAGATTCTTTGGCCTCCTAAAGCGCATTTGGAGGAGGCTCCAACATCTTGACATGCTGCTGCTGGAGAAGATTCCAGATGTCCTCGCCAGTGCCTGTGCCCTCCACAAAATGATCCTCATCCATGAGGGCATCACAGAGGACTTGTATGAGGACTATGTTGTGGCACAGGCACGTAACATCGAGCCAGTCCCTAATCCTGCAGACAACAGAGTTGCCCTACGTAACCAGGCTGCCCAGAAGAGGGACAACATAATGGACCAGCTCTAAACAATAAAATAATTGTTTTTGCACAATGGAGAAAATTGTTCTGGTGTCCATTTTTTTAAGAAATAGCACTTTTATTGGTTTAGATTAATAAAATAAAATGTAATAGACTAACTTTATTCCAGAATGAACTTGCAAAGAGAACAAAAAAATAACTGACAGAAAACGTAATACTTATTTTATGGTATTGTATTCATGAATAACACAAATATACAATAAAAAAAAGAAAAAAAAGGTGATTTGCTGGACTTTAAAACATCCTCACTGCTTATTCCAAAACGAATTTGCTTCAATAACAATCACTGCGCATTCAAAAAACATTTACTTCAATTAAAAATCACTGGTCACTCAAACTGTTTTCACTGCTCATTCAACAAAAACTATTTACTTCAATTTTCACAGTCACTGCTCAGAGATACGCTGCAAAGCAGGAGTAAACTTTTCCAAGAGAGAGTTCCTGTCTTGCTGAATCTGGGTGCTATGTCTGCAGGCTGAGCATTTCCTTAATTTTTGCCTCCATGGTTGCGGTCCCACTTTTCTTGGTTGACCTTTTAGGTTCTCGTGGCTGTGTGTGGGCATCAGTGTGAGGAATGTGAAGGTTGGGTGCTGTATGTGCTCGTGGCTGTGTGTGAGTGGAGTTTTTGGGGTGTGTGTCAGTGTGAGGAGGGTAAGAGTTGGGTGTGCACAGTTTTTGTGGATGTAAGTATGATTTTTATGGGCTGCAGGTGTATGTCGGTGTGTGTAGCTGAAGGTGTTGGGATATGTGTCAGTGAACAAAGAAACAAGACCTCCTCCTTGGCCGGTTTTCGTGTACCCGTCGAGGATAGTCTTATACCTGAGAAAAACACACACAAGATGCGAGACCAAGTTACATCTTAGATGCAAAAGCATGGTACAAACTGATGTGGCTAGCGCCTATCAGCTAAAAAAGGCAAATTATGCTCTCTTAATCTCAAGATGATATATGCATTCCTAATTATATCATTACACATGTTGGTCTGTATTAAACTGATACATAAATATTCAGTTGAACAATCGAAAATAGATTGCAGTACATACCGGTGTCTAAGGCTGCTCTATTTACTGTTGCAAGTCTTTTGGCCACCATACACATGCCTCCTTCTTCTTGATAACTGGGCTCTCAAACGTCTCCTCCACTGAAATCCACCTGATTTATATATAGCTGCTTTAAAACGTAACACTCCACTTGAGCCTCCCCATACTTACTAACTGAATACAAATCTATAAACTGTAGCCAACACTAATCATAAGTGTGGGATGTGTTCCTGTTATTGAGTGGTCTGTGTTGGACAGAGAGACTGGTCTGAGAGCTACGTGCATAAACAGGTTCAAACCTGAGGAGGACCAAGCCTCCCCTAACCACTGATACAGGATCAGATTTATTCAACCTCTTAATTGTTAACTTTAGGATCGTGTGAATGTCGTGTCCCCCCCGTATGGGGCCTCAAGGTGATCGAGTTAGCTAATACATAGCTACTGTGTTAAATCCAGATATAGAAAACTAGACTTCATAACTTGACAGTAATATTGTGTAACACCGAACCACAGATGGATGAGGAAGCTGTTACGTTAGCTAGGTAACTTAGTTAGATCGCATAATGTAGCTAACGTTAACCCTCAGCTAGGCTTTTCTCCATCATCAATATCCAATTCTTGATCAACAATAAAAACATTTTTTGGGTATCTAGTTAAGTAATGACACACTTGCTATAATGATTTTGTGATAGTAGCTAGGCTACTGTACAAGTTGGCGTAGCTGGCTAACTACCTTTTTCACCAGTAGCCCGACAATCTTGTTGTGCATCTCCTCGCCTCGACGAGGGTCAAATAAGATGGAAAAACAAAACAAAAACAATGTTAAAAACAAATAGAAGCAATGAAGAAAAGCCATACATGATACATATCATGTCTATAACATGTAGTTATTCAATACATACAGTATGTAAATAATATAGACTTACTTGAACCCAGTCAATTTTCTGTTCACCACGCACTACCTATTCGGGGTGTTAGCTTATGTGTGCGAACGTTTGCCACAAACTGTATTATGTTCACGAGCGTAAGCTAACATTAGCAAACGTTTGCAAACTATTCCCCTTGTTGAACGTGCCTCAGCTCTTACACAAAAAGGGCATTATCATTGTTTTCACAATTTCAGAGTGTTATTTCGACCTCAAAATGTGGAAATATCATTAAAAAAACTGGAAATCATGTTTTTAACTACACTGCCCCCTTAATGAAGTTGGCTTCATATTGTGTTTTAATATTGGCCTTAATGAATTTGGCTTCTAGTGGCTGTGTTTGTGTCTGTTGGAGGGAAACCAAGCCAAGCCTAGGAAGGAACTCCATGGCTGTCAGCAATCCTTGTTTTACTGGAAGAAAAACAGGACCATAAAATCATTTAATTTGAACACAGACACAGAGATACAATTACAGATACAAAAATACACTCACACACATACACACATATTCTAAACCACACTCACACAAAACACAAGAAAACACACTGGATGCAAACAAACAACACTGAAAAACACACATCTATTACAGTTTAACCCTTAACATTTCTCACATTGCACCCCTCCCCTCTGTCTTGTCCCCTCCACAGGACTCATGTGAGAAGCCGGCATGTTATGAGAAGACGGTGACGCTGGCCAAGGAGCCCCATGACTCCCTGGGGATGACAGTGGCAGGGGGAATGTCCTCCCGCGGCTGGGACCTCCCTGTCTACGTCACTAACGTGGACCCCAACGGAGTGGTGGGACAGGAGGGATCCATCCGCAAAGGTACCAGCCTGGTGATAAACCTTATACATCACAGTCTCACACACTCTCACACCGTTCCACACACTCATACAATTATACACACTCACGCACACTCTCTCTCTTTCACTCTCACTCAGTCATACAGTAAATCAAATCCAATGTTATGGCAGGGAATTTAGCTAATATTTACCTGAATTGCTCCAATATTGGCTTTGATAGTTTCTCTGTTCCATGCAGTCCCTGATGGTCTTCATGATGCCAGAG
Source organism: Brachymystax lenok tsinlingensis (assembly GCA_030435695.1). Taxonomy (NCBI): domain Eukaryota; kingdom Metazoa; phylum Chordata; class Actinopteri; order Salmoniformes; family Salmonidae; genus Brachymystax; species Brachymystax lenok. Next base: position 27,059,755 of record CM059790.1, on the reverse strand, counting down.
CTGGTACTGCAGACAGGCGTCATGTGTGTGTGACACTTGTGTAGAACAGACAGGGTGATTGAGAAGAAACACTCAAATTCCTGTTTCATTACCAAGCTTATTTATTCAACAGGAAACGCAGGGGTGGTTACTGTTCAGGGCTCGCCAAATTAAGTATAACACACACACTGTTTGGGTGTGGGATGTCAGAACATCTGAGGGAGCTCTCTGTGCCGGACATCAAAGGGCAGTGGAGGCATTTAAACCCAGAACCAACTGCTCATCCTAGAGATCCGCCTCAGATAACCTAAGTACAGAGAGACCAGACCAGTGTCACGACTTCCACCGAAGTCGCCTCCTCTCCTTGTTCGAGCGTCATTCGGCGGTCGACGTCACCGGCTTTCTAGCCATCGCCGCTCAGTTATTCATTGTTCCATTTGTTTTGTCTTGTTCCCTTCACACTTGTTATCACTCCAGTAATTACGGCATGTATTTATTCCTCTGTCCTCATCATGTGGTTGTGTGGAATTGTTCGATGTTTCATGCTGTGTGAAGAGCCAGGCTAGGTTCTACCGGGTAACGTGTTGCACCCGTTATTATATTGTATTGTTGTTACATTAATGGACTTTGTTATTTCGTCGCGCCCTACACTTTAGTATTTGGCTAGAGGAGTGTTTGACGCTATATTGCGTTCATTCTTTTGTTTTTGCTTCTGCCAATAAAGTGTGCGCCTGTACTATATTCTTCAACCCCAGTAGCGCACACCTTGACAACCAGGGTGCACCTTGACAACCAGGGTGTACCACCTGTCTCTTCATCTGAGTACACAATACTCTACATCTGTGTGTGTAGAGTACATTAGAGTACATTCAGTGTGTAGAGTACATTCAGTGTGTAGAGTACATTCTTACATTGTTACCCCGGAAAATATTAAGTTTTATTACATACAACCGGGAGGAACTATTGGATATAAGAGCAACGTCAACTTACCAACATTACGACCAGGAATACGACTTTCCCAAAGAGGATTCTCCTTTCGTTAACCCAAACACAACAACAGACTGGATAGCACGTGGCTACTCAAAACAACGGCGCGCCGGAGAAGAGAAACGCGCCGGTCTTTTGGTCAAGCTACGTCCGACGGGCGCATCGTGCACCTCTCGAGTATTTTAATCGCCAATGTACAGTCTCTTGACAACAAAGTAGACGAAATCCGATCGAGGTTGCCTTTCAGAGAGACATTCCGAGACTGCAACGTTCTTTGCTTCACGGAAACATGGCTCACTCAGGACACGTTATCAGAGTCGGTACAGCCACCTGGTTTCTCCACGCATCGCCGACAGAAACAAACATCTCTCTGGTAAGAAGAAGGGCGAGTGTGTGTCTTATGATTAATCTAGGCGTGGTGTGATCATAACAACATACAGGAACTCAAGTCCTTTTGTTCACCTGACATAGAATTCCTTACAATCAAATGCAGACCGCATTATCTACCAAGAGAATTCTCTTCGATTATAATCACAGCCGTGTACATCCCCCTCAAGCTGATACATCGACGGCACTGAAAGAAATTCATCGGACTCTATGTAAACTGGAAACCACATATCCTGAGGCTGCATTTATTGTGGCTGGGGATTTTAATAAGGCTAATTTAAGAACAAGGCTCCCGAAATTTTACCAGCATATCGAATGTGCCACCGGGCTGGTAAAATCCTGACCACTGTTATTCCAACTTCCGTGATGCATACAAGGCTATTCTCCGCCCTCCTTTAAGCAAGTCTGACCATGACTCCATTTTGTTGCTCCCAGCCTACAAGCAGAAACTAAAACAGGAAACGCCGTTCTCAGGTCTGTTCAACGCTGGTCCGACTAATCTGATTCCATGCTGCAAGATTGCTTGCAGCACGTGGACTGGGATATGTTCGGATAGCATCTGACAACAACATTGATGTATACGCTGATTCGGTGAGCGAGTTTATTAGCAAATGCATTGGTGATGTTGTACCCATAGCAAATATCAAAACCTTCCCCAACCAGAAACCATGGATTGATGGCAGCATTCGCGCCAAAACTGAAAGCGCGAACCACTGCTTTAACCAGGTAAAGGCTACCGGAAACATGACTGAATACAAACAGTGCAGCTACTCCCCTCCGCAAGGCAATCAAACAAGCTAAGCGTCAATATAGAGACAAAGTAGAGTCACAATTCAATGGCTCAGACACAAGAGGAATGTGGCAGGGTCTACAGTCAATCACGGACTACAAAAAGAAAACCAGCCCGTCGCGGACCATGGCGTCCTGCTCCCAGACAAACTAAACAACTTCTTTGCTCGCTTTGAGGACAATACAGTGCCACCGACACGGCCCGCTACCAAAACCTGCGGGCTCACCTTCACCGCAGCCAATGTAGAAAAAACATTTAAATGTGTTAACCCTCGCAGGCTGCCGGCCCAGATGGCATCCCTGGCCGTGTCCTCAGAGCATGCGCAGACCAGCTGGCTGGTGTGTTTACGGACATATTCAATCAGTCCCTATCCCAGTCTGCTGTTCCCACATGCTTCAAGAGGGCCACCATTGTTCCTGTTCCCAAGAAAGCTAAGGTGACTGAGCTAAATGACTATCGCCCGTAGCACTCACTTCCGTCATCATGAAGTGCTTTGAGAGATTAGTCAAGGATCATATCACCTCCATCCTGCCAGACACCCTGGACCCACTCCAATTTGCTTACCGTCCCAATAGGTCCACAGACGCCTTAATCGCAATCACACTGCATACTGCCCTAACCCATCTGGACAAGAGGAATACTTATGTAAGAATGCTGTTCATCGACTACAGCTCAGCATTTAACACCATAGTTCCCTCCAAGCTCGTCATTAAGCTCGAGACCTGGGTCTCGACCCAGCCCTGTGCAACTGGGTCCTGGACTTCCTGACGGGCCGGTCCCAGGTGGTGAGGGTAGAAACAACATCTCCACCCCGCTGATCCTCAACACTGGGGCCCCACAAGGGTGCGTTCTCAGCCCTCTCCTGTACTCCCTGTTTACCCATGACTGCGCGTGGCCAAGCACGCATCCAACTCAATCATCAAGTTTGCTGACGACACTACAGTGGTAGGCTTGATTACCAACAACGACGAGACGGCCCTACAGAGAGGAGGTGAGGGCCTCGGAGTGTGGTGTCAGGAAAATAACCTCTCACTCAATGTCAACAAAACAAAGGAGATGATCGTGGACTTCAGGAAACAGGAGAGGAGCACCCCCTATCCACATCGAGGGGACAGTAGTGGAGAAGGTGGAAAGTTTTAAGTTCCTCGTACACATCACGGACAAACTGAATTGGTCCACCCACACAGACAGCGTGGTAAAGAAGGCGAACAGCGCCTCTTCAACCTCAGGAGGCTGAAGAAATTTGGCTTGTCACCAAAATCACTACAAACTTTTACAGATGCACAATCGAGCATCCTGTCGGGCTGTATCACCGCCTGGTACGCAACTGCTCCGCCCACAACCGTAAGGCTCTCCAGAGGGTAGTGAGGACTGCACAACGCATCACCGGGTTAAACTACCTGCCCTCCAGGACACCTACACCACCCGATGTCACAGAAAGGCCAAAAAGATCATCAAGGACAACAACCACCCGAGCCACTGCCTGTTCACCCCGCTATCATCCAGAAGGCGAGGTCAGTACAGGTGCATCAAAGCTGGGACCGAGAGACTGAAAAACAGCTTCTACCTCAAGGCCATCAGACTGTTAAACAGCCATCACTAACATTGAGTGGCTGCTGCCAACATACTGACTTAAATCTCTAGCCACTTTATACATAGGAATTGGATGTAACAAATGTATCACTAGCCACTTTAAACAATTTTGTATATAATGTTTACGTATCCGACATACTCATATCAAATGTATACACTGTACTCTAAACCATCTACTGTATCTTGCTCTATGCCGTTCGGTCATCGACCCAAATCTCTAGCCACTTTAATAATTATAATTGGATGAAATAATGTATCACTAGCCACTTTAAACAATGCCATTTATATAATGTTTACATATCCTACATTACTCATCTCATATATATGTGTATATACTGTACTCCATACCATCTACTGCATCTTGCCTATGCCGGTCAGCCATCGCTCATCCATATATTTATATGTACATACTCGTATTCATTCCTTTACTCTTGTGTGTATAAGGTAGTTGTTGTGAATTTGTTAGATTACTTGTTAGATACTACTGCATGGTCGGAACTAGAAGCACAAGCATTTCGCTACACTCGCATTAACATCTGCTAACCATGTGTATGTGACAAATAAAATTTGACAAATAAAATTTGATTTTGATTTGATTTGATTTGAGAGGAGAATGAGGATGTGTGTATAATATTTAGTGATATTCCCCTGGCCTTTATCAAAAGCATAATTCTGAGTGTGTATTCCAGGGCATTCCTGTGTGTATCAGTAACATGCATATGTTTGTGTATACAGCTGTCTACATAATAATTAACCAGATTGTACCCTAGCGTGTGTGTGTGTGTATTTGCATAGTGCATCCTAATCAACGGGGGTGGATGTTGTCCTTTGAGCGAGCCTCCACTCCAGATAGCAGCTGGCTGCGCAGTGTGGTGCAGTGCTATGTGTACAGCACTGTCTAAGCCCACTTTGATTATCTGGAAGTTATTTGGTCCCACTGCTTTGTGTTCCTGCGAGAGAAGATTGAATATTCAATAGGCAGACGAGACGAGTCCTTGTACCTGGGAACTTTTGCTTTTGAAAGGCATCAGAATCAGACAGTGGTGCTGTGTTCTGTCCTTCCCTCTGCCTGCAGGTGACATCCTGCTGAACGTTAACGGGCTGGACCTGACGGGGGTGACACGGGGCGAGGCTGTGGCCAACCTGAAGAACACCACCTCCCCCGTGGTGCTCAAGGTCCTGGAGATGAGGCCTCCGGAGGAGAGCCAGCCAGAGTTCCCCTCGCCACCCTGCCTCTCACCCTCGCCCACCGACAGCACCAAGCAGAGCCTTGCCACACTGCCACACACCGACGACTACTCCCCACTGTGGGTGTCATGGTTGCAGCTGCCCAGGTGAGTAGCATTACCCCTCCAGCTAGCCTTATTATTCTCAGAAACCTTGCACTTGTCTTGTTCTACTAGCACCATCTTTGCTGATAACTTATTTGAGGAAAAATGTACTATGACTGTGATATGTGGTCCCACCTAGCTATCTTAAGATGAATCTACTAACTGTAAGTCGCTCTGGATAAGAGCGTCTGCTAAATGACTAAAATGTCAAATGCACAAATGTTCTCTTCTCCAATCTCAGTATCTTCTGCCCTGACCAGCTCAGGCTTTGACAGGCCAGATGGGAGAGGAGGAATGCTAGTTATATACACTACACTCACAAGGTTTAGGACGCAGTCTTAACCATACTGCCAGACACCAATAGCCTCTGTTTGGCATATTTTTAAGCCCCCCTTTGACAGACCAATGTACTTAATAAGTTGATGAACATAGTTAGGTGTTGGCTTGCTACTTGAGTGAAGGCTCTTAATGAAAAGCAGTAGCCAACAGATATGGGAGGGTACAGAGAGACCTAAAGAGGTAACAGGCTACATTACAAGGCCGATATGGGACCGAGGGAAGGAGAGAAGGAGGGTGATGACAGGATTAAGCAATAAGGCACGAGGGGGTGTGGTATATGGCCAATATACCACGGCTAAGGGATGTTCTTATGCACGATGCAACGCGGAGTGCCTGGATACAGCCCTTAGCCGTGGTATATTGGCCATATACGACAAACCCCAGAGGTGCCTTATTGCTATTATAAACTGCTTACCAATGTAATTAGAGCAATACAAATAAATGTTTTGTCATACCCTTGGTATACGGTCTGATATACCACGGCTGTCAGCCAATCATCATTCAGGGCTCGAACCACCCAGTTTATAATGATGAATAGACACTAGTGTATACAGAGTCTGGTCTTCTCTCCATGGCCTTCAGTCTCTTGCTCATCCTCTTCCTCACATCCCAGTCTCAGATAGTGGTCACTGTGACACTCTCCATCATGCTCTTTTAAACGGCTCACCGTGTCATCTTTAAAGTTGATTTGCTCATCAGACAAGTCTTCCCATCTCCTGGGGTGTGATGTGTGGCAGAGGTGTTGGATTGAGGGATAGAGGTCAGATTGTGGCAGGGCGAGGGGTATGCCCAGGGATGAAAACCGCTGGGGGCCCAAAAAGGTGATTTCTTTTTTTTTCTTCACTGAAACATGTAATAAATCCCTGCTGGGGAGAAATGCAGGTTAACTAATTAAACAACAAAGAATATGATCTACATGATCAGTCTCTGTGTGTGAAATAAAAAGTGGTTAATGTGAACCTAACTCACAGCTAAAGAATGTAAAGAAAGCAATCCAATGTTATTTGTTGCCTAGACTTTACTGAAAATGACAAGTCTTGAGGAAAAAACAATACACTAATACTGCAGTTAGCCATGACAGCCTTTATAATAGAACGCTTGTGACCACACATCTAAATATTGCACTTGGGGGAAAAAGTAGAAATAGAATGAAACAAACAGGCATTCTAATTTTGCTCTATTATAGTGGCCACTATAGTAGACATCGATCAAGTGCTACATGTGTGCAACAATAACATTCACGGAGTAAAAACTTCAATAATCCCCCCTCACTCACACAAAAGTGTTACTGTCAATTCAACACAACAAAAGCAATATCTTTGAGCTACACTGGACGTTATTACATTGTTCACTTTCTGCCTGTGGACATCTGTTCTATAATGTGCCAGCAGAGCATGATACCTTATGTTGGCGTAATTGATGTCTTTCAGGCAGAGAGTACACCTGGCATACCCCTTTTGATCCACTGTATTAAAAGAGGGAAAGTGTGTGGCGTTTCTTTCACCTCTATTGGCATCCCAGCTGCAGCTAAACTTGATCCCTGAATCCACTTGTTTAACAAGCAACACCTAATTCTCACCAAATTCTCTCATTCTGAAAATTAACCACATACTGTAGAGGGAAAACATTAGTTCACAGATAGTAGTTAGTTCGTTAGCTAGTTAACTAGTGAACATTTCACACAGATTGCCAAGGTCTAGTAAGCAACTTTAGGAACGTCAAGGAGTCGTATACCAGTTAATACTATAGCGTATTGGTCAAACTTTCCAAATGCCAGTGATTTTTCAGTTACAGCTCACTGTAACACTTCATCACCTTCTCACCCGTCTCCGTGGTCAGGCTTCTCACTTACCTCTTCCTTATCGTTCAGGGACGCACTGCTGTAACTGGCAAACTGCCTTTGCACCCTACTGCTGACTTTCCAGAGCGTACGCAGATTCTGTAACTATCAAATTGGTTGTCTCTTCTCTCTTCAGTCGCGTGCTGCATTTGGTTGTTTAGTGAACGATTGGCCGAGCTTTGGATACTGCCAGTATTGCTCCAAACGCGCATCACTCGTTCGCTTACAACCAAACACGCATCACTCGTTCGCTTACAACCAAACACGCATCACTCATTCGCTTACAACCAAACACGCATCACTCGTTCGCTTACAACCAAACACGCATCACTCATTTGCTTACAACCAAACACGCATCGCTCATTCGCTTACAACCAAACACGCATCACTCGTTTGCTTACAACCAAAAGCGCATCACTCGTTCGCTTACAACCAAACACGCATCACTCGTTCGCTTACAACCAAACACGCATCACTCGTTCGCTTACAACCAAACACGCCTCACTCGTTAAACACAACCAAACACGCATCACTCGTTAAACACAACCAAACACGCATCACTCGTTCGCTTACAACCAAAAGCGCATCACTCGTTCGCTTACAACCAAACACGCATCACTCGTTCGCTTACAACCAAACACGGATCACTCGTTCGCTTACAAACGCGCATCACTAGTTTACAGCCAGTAGTGATCCAAAGCCCCCCCCTCCCAAACTTGTACTCTTAGTTTGCATCCCTGGGTATGTCCATTTCTCTACAGGTCTGCCACTGCTGGTATAAAAACCTGCTCTTACTGTAATTATTTAAAAAATGAACTACTGGAGTAAAATAGAAACTCAATTTCTCCCCAACCAGCAAAATTGATTAGAAAAGTGAAAACCAACTAGTGAATCACCATGGGAATTCAGTCCAAATGGGCAACAGTTCCAACAGGATTTGAATGCAATTTTCACTCACCCCCGGGCAGTGTGAGACAGATATTAAAATCCCTCCCTTCTCAGCACTGTATTTTCACAGCTCTGCCTCACCTGGGAGGAAAAGTCATGTCCCCATTCTCATTGAATGACAGCCAAGCCGTTGTTTTTTTATGACAGACTGCCATGGGATTCTGCAATCTCACTGCTGCATATGTGCACACAGTACAGGCTGGGCACACATTTGAATGCTGGCAGCAGTCTAGAGATTTCCTAATCCCCCTTTTTGTCCTTTGCAGGCACCTGTACTGTTGCAAAGACATTGTGCTGCGCCGGAGCACCTCAGGCAGCCTGGGCTTCAGCATCGTGGGGGGGCAGGAGGAGGTCAACTGCAATCAGTCCTTCTTCATCCGTTCCATCGTGGAAGGCACACCAGCCTACAACGACGGCAGGATACGGTACAGACTACTAAACATATATCTCACACACTGGCCAGATGACCTATATCACTGCATGTCGGCTGAATCTTCAATTTTCTGTGACAAATGATATCCAGTATTTACCTAATCGTTACAGTAGTCTTGTATTTACACACTGCTAGCATTGCTATATGGGCCTCCTTTACTATACTGAGTCCATCTCTATGGTTGTTAAACCCTGCGTTAACACCCCCTCTCTGTGTGGGTAGATGTGGGGACATTCTGCTGGAGGTGAATGGCAAGAGTACGTGGGGGATGACCCACTCAGCCCTAGTGCGTCTGCTGAAGGAGCTGCGGGGCAGAATCACCCTGACCATCGTGTCCTGGCCCGGAAGCCTGCTGTAGCCCCGCTGCAGCCACAGGGAGGGGCCAACACTGACCCAGGAATGTGGGCGGAGCTTTTAACTGGATTACAACGCTGAGCCCTAACGTATGGGATGGGCTTTCACTAGTGATGTAGCTATGGAAGGCGGACCTTAGAACCCTGACTCCTGATGGACAGCTGAGACTTTGCCAGGAGTTCAGAGGAGGCCAACCATCCATGTGACTGGAATTTGACCAAACCCCCCAGAGACTGAGCTGGGAGGAGCTGGATCTGTGGCCCTACCCCTGGGATGTACTGAGCAATCTGATTGGAGGAGAGGCTTGTTCTATGACAACGCATCCAATGAGGGGGGTGGATGGTTGGGAGGGGACACAAGTTGCCAATTCCATTGGTTCTATGTTAGAGTATGCATTTATTTGGACTCACATTTCTTTATTGTAAATGTTGGCTATCTAAAAAAAATACTGTTTCAAGCAATTGTACTATGTTTCTATTTCTTTCCATGTTTGTTTGATGGCCTTCCAATATAGGCTTTATTACGTTTGTACTGACAGTGGTTATCATCTTTATCTGTTGGACTGAAGACACATTGCCAAGTAGTCGTTTGTGTTGAGATGTTTTCAGAAGCTGTTGCTAAATTATCAAACCACTGGCAAAAGTATAGTAAAAAAAAATTAAGTAAAAATGTGTTCATAATCTGTCAAAAGTAATATTAAGGTGACATCGTGGAGGCCTTACTGATTTTCCTACTTTTGAAAAGAAAAAAAAACCTGACTTGGTTTCTGTGTGTGTTTCCGTGGATGTGTCTGGTCTAGGGCCATTTAACGCGGTTCTGTCACATGCTTCGGCCTGCGTATATCTGATGGTACCTTTGGTAAAATAATCAATAAAGTAATTGGAAAAGGACACTTGTCTGAGAGCTTTGGCAAGGGTTGGGGGTTTGGGTTCACGTTAAATGACCTGGGATAAGATATTATTTAGCACAGTTCACTGAAATTCTAACTATTCAGCTGAGGTCCAGTCAGCTCCTTTATCCAAACCTATCTCTTAAATGCAACAAAACAAAACACCTCTCTCAGGTGAGTCAAAATATACAGGTTGTATCCAACGTAAACATAAAACAATTATTTGGTTTCAAAGTAAACTAAAACATATTAATATCAAGAGAGGCAGTCCAGTCTCTGACAGATTAAACAGAATGCATGAGGGTCACACCGGGGCCTCCTATTGGCTGGTGAGAGTCATTGTGGGCTCAGATTGGTTCTCATGGTCAGGGGAGAGTTCTTGGCTTGGCTTGTCCTCTCTGCTCCTCTTGGTCATTTTGTGTTTGTGTCTCCAATGGCTGTCCCCCTCCTTACTCTCATGTCTCCTCCTGCTGCTACTGTTAACAGACTCAGACAATCACTGGTTGCTTACACTGTCTACCTCAACAATATGAGTGTGTGTGTTGTACCTGAGTGAAACTGTGTCTACTGTCTTTGTCTCTGTCTCTCTTCTCTCGGTGTCTCATCTCCCCGTAGTCCCTGTGCCGGTGCCACTTCTCCTCACTGCAACAACAACTCACTGGTCAATAACCACAAACACTGCTTGGACAATGGAATCTAGAGAGTGGCAGAAGTAGTGCGATAAGCCAGGTAACATTCTATTGTCCCATTTTCCCTGCTCCCTTCGTGTGTTGCAGGGTCTTTTCTGTAGAAATGCTGGGCCCAGGGGACCGGATGATAGCAGCACTTTTACCCACAAGGCTCTCTGTTTGGCTTTAGTTTAATAGCATCCTGTGGTGAACACAAAGCCCACCTCTGTCCTCCTGTGACCTTTAGATGAAAGCAGCCCCCTCCTCCTCTGGGCTCAACAAACAGCTCCATTATTTACTGGAGGACTCCTGGTCCCATAGGGCCACACTCTTTCACACCATTATTCACTAACCCCCCCACAACCTCAGAACACTCTTTGTCATACACGGACAAATGTACGCGCACTTACATGGTGGATGGGTATTTTATGCCGGACAGAAACTGAAACAGACGTGCACCTCCAATCTCCTTAAGTATCAGTTTCTCTAAGTAGAGAGAATGAACACGTGCATTAACTTTACAAATAGACACATATGGTGCTCAAAAGCCATCTAACATAGACAGCTCATCCAATTGGAATGTGAAAAACACCCTTGCCAAAGCAGAGAGAGAGAAGAGAAGAAAAGAGAAGAGAAGAGAAGAAAAGAGAAGAGAGCAGTGGATTTGAAGGACTCATTAAATATTTGGGCACTGGGAGCTCTCTTAGCAGCGGGAGTACAGACCTGAGGGCCTGTTTGCAGTCTTCCACAGTTGTTAGCACTAACACACTTATACCCACTTCACACAGAGTCACTGTAACTGAATGAAAAAGTGTTTGTTTCCTAGTGCAGGTTTCAAACAGGAAAACATTGTAAGTGTATGCGTGAGAATGAGCTATGTGTTCCTCTAAGCCTGGGGATCAAGAATGTGTTTCCAAATTCAGTCTCTATTAATACTGAACACAGATAGAAGCCCCCTGTGTGTGTCAGAAAGAGAAAGTTTGTGTCACTTACATATTGGTTACCATTAATAACACCCAGAACATTAATACAATGTGTGTGTGTGTGTGTGTGTGTGTGTGTGTGTGTGTGTGTGTGTGTGTGTGTGTGTGTGTGTGTGTGTGTGTGTGTGTGTGTGTGTGTGTGTGTGTGTGTGTGTGTGTGTGTGTGTGTGTGTGTGTGTGTGTGTGTGTGTGTGTGTGTGTGTGTGTGTGTGTGTGTGTGTGTGTGTGTGTGTGTGTGAGATGTCCTGCCAGCTGGAGAGATGACAAGCCCCTCCATACTGAGCTACAGGGATGAGATGAGATCACATTCAGAGGACAAGTGTTCACCAAATGGCCAACCAGCTGCCCGGGCTGCCTGCACCGGCCAGAAGAGACAGAGAGGGAGAGATTGAAGGAGGGATGAAAAGGAAAATGATTCACTCTACAACAAATGTGCCAGTGAGTCTAAATGTGTGAGGGGTGTCTTTGGGAGGGGTTGAGTGGGACTGTTCTGTGTTGCATTAGCCAGAGTGTAAGCCTAGGTGCTAACTCCCAAACACCAGAGGCTGGTGCCCAGAGACGGCTGTCCCAGTCGGGATGTGACTCAGAGTGTATCAGTGGTGCTAAGCAGAGCCCTTTAAAGAGCAGTATGTAACTAGAACACATGCCACTGACAACTCTACATACGCCAGAAGGGATGAGCCTCTACTCTGATAGCAACATACACGCAGAAAATGTATTTCATTACTGAAATGTTAGTACTCAAAATAGATACCGTCGGTAGACTTTCATGTACCCAATATGAATCATGCCATGTGATTCAAGAATTAATTATACAAATAGGGCCTATCATATTTCAAAATTGAAATCTAATTCTCTAGCCTATACTTGTAACTTTGTAGGGTGCATGTGCTGCACTAGAAACACATGTTGTCTTCTGCTCTATCATGACGTTATTCCAGTCAACATAAAACAACACAGTACAGTGATACAGTTCAAAAATAAAATGAAGCTTACTGGAGCTAGTTTAATTTATTTACCCAATATATCATATATCTAGCTACATCTATGGGGTTTTATGTTTTTATGACGTGCATAATGTGCAGTAGCCTATATCATATATGTATTGGATAATGGCACAATCATTTGGGCTATTTGGGGCTTGGGCTCATTAAATGTTGTTAATGTAGGGCTCATAAAATGTATTTAGTATATGGCTCATCAGGCTCAGGTAGCATCAGGTTTGAATGTTCATGCTGATCAAAGCCCTAATCAAATCCAGACATATGTAGATTCTTTATAATGCTTTTGAATGACACACTGAGTTACCCGGGAGAAAAGTGATATAATCTCAGGATGGAACATTTGTAAAATAAAGGGAAAATATTCAACCCTAGTGCGCACACACCACAACACCCTGGAGGTCTTAACATCCTGGGAGAGAGACAGGTAAACCGGAGCTCTCCATGGGGACCAGAACAGAACCACAGTGCCAGATCTGTCTGTCTGTCCCAGTGGGCCTGTCACACACATGGCTGTCCCTCCCTCCCTGACTTCCTCCTCTCCTCCTGTGGTTACATCACAGCTTCCCAGCTGCCCATATGTCCCACTTCCCTCATATGACCTGGAACACAGCTGTCCCCAATATGATCCTCAGCACGACCCACTGCAGCAAAGAGTTGAGACAGAGAGACACTTGATTAAGAAGAACATAGTCCTAGCGTGTGTAGGAGGGAGTGTGAATGCGTAGGCTGATAAGCTGCATGATATTGTGGGCATGAGGAGGGTATTGAGTAAGAGGCAAGAGGCTGTATGTGTGTCATACTTGGCATTTGTCAGAGTTGATATGAATGAATGACACATCTAGCTACTGGTCAACCTGAGTGTGCTGTGGAAATGTAGGGTGTGTGTGTGTGTGTTAGGGCCGGGACGATACCAGTATCGCGATATGCATTAGTATCATGGCAAGGAAACAAAATATGATGTGGATTTAACTTCTTTAGGAAAACAGCCCTAATGTTGGAAACAAACATCATTATTTTGTCCTCCAGAGTCACATTTATTTATTTTTAAAGCTATTGCAGTTTAGTTAGTTTACATACAGCATTAAAGAAAAAAATGGTTTAGTCTGCTGTCACGCCCTGATCTGTTTCACCTGTTCCTGTGATTGTCTCCACCCCCTCCAGGTGTCGCTTATTTTCCCCAGTGTATTTATCCCTGTGTTTCCTGTCTCTCTGTGACAGTTTGTCTTGTATGTTTAGTCAAGTCAACCAGTGTGTTTGTCCCGTACTCCTTTTCTATTCTCTTTTTATAGTCTTCCCGGTTCTGACCCCTGCCTGACTCTGGACTACTTTCCTGCCTGCCTGATCATTCTGCCTGCCCTGATCTTGATTTTGCCTGCCCTTCGGTATCTATTGGACTCTGATCTGGTTTTGACCTTTTTTGCCTGTCGACGACCATTCTCTAGCCCTATTGTGTGTGTACGGTGTGTGTGAGCCCTACTATGTGTGTACTGTACGGTGTGTGTGAGCCCTACTATGTGTATACTGTACGGTGTGTGTGAGCCCTACTGTGTGTGTACGGTGTGTGAGCCCTACTGTGTGTGTCCGGGTGTGTGTGAGCCCGACTGTGTGTGTACTGTACGGTGTGTGTGCATGGCACATGTGCTGGGATCACATGGGTGCTTGTCATCAGCTGGTCATCAGCAGAGCGCTACAGTACAGAGAAGACAGACGGGACTCATCTATAAGAGAACAGCAGAGACCCTGCACAGATCTACTGGACTGGAAAACACTGACATTTGGTTGAAAGAATATAAAACTTTCTATATATTGCTCTCTGCATCTCCTTCACTGACTGAATGTGTTGTGATCTCTCCATCTCTACCCATTCCTCTTGCTGGCCCCCTGTATTTTGTAATAGTTCCTTCTCTTTCCCAGCTCTATTCTGCCCCCTGTGGCGGCAGCAGCTCTAGAGCAGACAGCCAGGGGTTCCACCCACTACCCAACTCTTACTGCAGTGCCAGTGCCAGTACAACACCCTTGCACTTCCCCAACACTAGCACCTGACAACCCTCTAGTCTGGAGGACTGCATTCAGTGTTCCTCTCCTGTCTATTCTGTCCTCTTTCCTTCTCCTCTCTGATTTCACTTCTCTCTCCCTCCTCTGCTGTCGCTTTCTCTCTGCCTGCTGCACATGTGTGAGGGAATGCCAGACCTGACTGGTAAAATGGACCAGCACCTACAGTACTTCAGCACCCAGCAGCCTACAGTACTACAGCTGGCAGCAGTGGCTCAGCTTAGACCTGTCTGCACTCTGCACTGCCCCACAGTGAAGTCAATGGAGTGTGTGGTGAGAGGATGAGAGAGAGGGGCCCATAGGGAGGACGGAGAGAGAGTGAAGAATTAAGTGTTTACTAAGGAGAAAACATGAGACAGAGAGGGCGTAGATAATTGATTAACATATATTTCATGATAACAAGCCCTCAAATTGCATTATTATCATGATGTTTCCATAAAGAGTCCTAGTGCCAATACTGTGGTAAAACCTCCTGCTCAGATGATCACTCACCTGTTCACAGCCTGGAAAGAAGTGCTGTGCTCCCTCTCCCTTTCTTTCTCATGTCCGTGTTCTCTGGTTCTGTCTCTTATCTTGTGGTGCTCTCACTCGCTATCCCGCCGTGCATAGTATTCCCAGGCCTTGGGACTGTCCAATACTCCGGCTCAGGAGGCTGCTGCGGCACCCGGGGGAGGAGGAGGAGGATGCACACCTGAGGAGGGGCGAAAGGCAAGCCAGACAGTTGATTCTACTATTCACCTACACATGAGTGTTCAGCTTCCAATAAATGTGAAAAAAGGACATAATGACTTATCTAGAAGTCATTATGCAGTGAGGACAGCTTTATGAGCCATTTTAACATTCTGTGAGGAAACTTAACAATAAAAGCTCAATAAATTAACGATGTAACTTCAGAGTGTAGCGCTTGATCAAAACAAATTTTCATCAAAATCTTTCAAACAGCATATTTAGGACACACGACAGAGGCACAAACACCCCAATATAACTCAAACAGCATATTTAGAACAGGTAGCTGAGCCCACTGTAGGAGGGAAAGGGAAGAAATAAAAGTTGTGTTCAAATTATTTAGCTGACTTCTGAGTATTCTTTCAATATGGCAAAACGTCTCAGGCCCTTCCCTGACACCTAACACACAGCTCAACATGTTTTGGCCAATTTCTTTCTGAAAGAAATATCCTCATTTTCCAAGTCCCATGAAAGTTTGAATGACTAAGTGTGGGTTATTCCCCTGAAGTGACCTCCTAATGTCTCATTATAATACATGGCTCCAGGGGCATCACTGGCACACACATTGACCTTTACATCCTTGCCATTAGTGTTGTTGAGGTTGTGAAAATGTCTGTATTACAAATAGGCATCTTTGCTTATGCTATTTTCTGCAAAGAACTGTTGAGTTAAAGGTCAATATCATTTGTTGTAATATACACACTGCTAGATGTGAATGTGAAATCCTCTAGAATCTTCACTCTCTGTACTCTAGGAGAGGCCGACCTGAAGGGAAGATGGGGTACAGTGGAGCTAAGCGACCATCATATCCTCCAGAGCATCCACTGGTAGGGAGAAGGTTACATATCACAACCACACACATCTACACACAAACAACCACACAAACCAGAGCACGCAACACCCAGTCCACTCTAGGAGGAACACATTTATATTCTCATGTGCCTCTGATTAGACTTTTCATCCTCATCTTTTGATAATTCAGTACTGTATCTATTTTAAACCTGCACGGACATAACAGCAGAATAATTGCTACAGTATACAGTTGAACGTTCCATGGGAAATTAAAAACAGGACTGTGGTGGTCCTTGATGGCTGGAGTTGGTCTAGGATTTTGTTATCCAATGTTCTAATAGGCCACGTAGACCTTATGTTCAGTTCACCCCTCAAACCTCTGGTTGACACAACACGTGGCCGAATAGTGGCTCGCCTCACACATTCTACTACACATATGGAAAACTTGAGGCAAACATTCACTTCATGGATAAAATAAGAACAAATAGGGTCTAACAATTGGACTGAGTAGCCAGTCAGCCTATGGCAGTCAGAACACACAGCGCAGGAAGTCATTCATTTTAATGTGCAATAAAAGAAAGGCGAATAAACTTATGGTGTAAAAAAAAGAAAAGAAGAAAGGAAGGTAAGGGTCTGGTAACTTAAATGATCAAAGAGCTTTTCCAAATTCAGAGTTCCATTTCCCTCCTGTTTGATGTGACTGGCTCGTTGTCAAGGCGCAGCACATGCCTGCCAACCGATGGGATGAGGAGGCGGGAGTGTATTACTGATATTGGCAGGGTCCTCTGCCCATCCGCACCGCCACGGCCTGGCACCATGCCCGCTTAGTTCCAACTAAAAACTTCAGTGCAGGCTGAAGGTGAAGTGGGTGTTCGAGGCCTGTCCAAGAGGACTGCTTCCCACCAGGTGTGTGTCCAAACACACTGATCTATAAATACTCTGGCAGAGTTGGTGCCCAACCTCCCACCTGTTCCCTCTTTCAGGCCTGGCCAGCTTCTCTCTGTGGAACGACTTGTAAATGAGGACCAGTGGTAGAAAGCTGATGGATGAGCCTATTTGTGAATGGATATAGGCAGGATGAGTTGGCTGTGGCCCTTACAGCTGGGGATCATTACTGTGGACAGTTTTTAATGGTTAATCAGTACTTAGGACTGCCACACACCACTCCGCCTCTGGCCCCAGCATATAATCACCATAAACAGTAATTAATTAAAACTCAATCTACAGTATGCAGGAACTGTAGTGCCTTTAGAGGCAAACTGTCATAGAGGAGTACAAAACAGAGTGCAGTACAGAAACACGGAGTGAGGAGGCACATTCCTCTGTGGGTCAGAAGGAGGAGGAATGGGTCAGAGAGGACCAATTGGGGTTCCATGGCCATTGGCCCTCAGAGAAGAGAGAGAAGTAGGGCTCAGTATGTGGGATCAACATCGTCAGCATTACAGTCTCGGGAGACCATAGATTTATTGTGCCTTGAGGGGTTAGGTCTTAGCGCAGCATATGCTGTGGCTGTGAAGACCATTCTGTGCGAGGCAGACTCGGCCACAGTTGCCACATTTTTAGGCCGGCCCGGATGTTGTAGATGTTGTGGCGGTGTCCTGATGTTCTTTTGTCTTTGCTTCTCGGTGTTGAGCCAGGGTTGTTTTGCTTGTCAGCAGCCCGTTGCGAAGTGCCTGCTGCTAGTGGAGACGGTCCTGGGCGGCATCTTCCCAGCTATCAATGTTGATGACTTGATGTCTTGCTTGCAGTGAGAGACAGAATAACAACAAAAAAATCCAGAAAAACGCATGTGAAAAATGTTATAAATTGATTTTTGAAATAAGTATTTGACCCCCTCTCAATCAGAAAGATTTCTGGCTCCCAGGTGTCTTTTATACAGGTAACTCTTAAAGGGAGTGCTCCTAATCTCAGTTTGTTTCCTGTATAAAAGACACCTGTCCACAGAAGCAATCAATCAATCAGATTCCAAACTCTCCACCATGGCCAAGACCAAAGAGCTCGCCAAGGATGTCAGGGACAAGATTGTAGACCTACACAAGGCTGGAATGGGCTACAAGACCATCGCCAAGCAGCTTGGTGAGAAGGTGACAACAGTTGGTGCGATTATTCGCAAATGGAAGAAACACAAAAGAACTGTCAATCTCCCTCGGCCTTGGGCTCCATGCAAGTGCTCACCTCGTGGAGTTGCAATGATCATGAGAATGGTGAGGAATCAGCCCAGAACTACACAGGAGGATCTTGTCAATGATCTCAAGGCAGCTGGGACCATAGTCACCAAGAAAACAATTGGTAACACACTACGCCGTGAAGGACTGAAATTCTGCAGCTCCCGCAAGGTCCCCCTGCTCAAGAAAGCACATATACATGCCCATCTGAAGTTTGCCAATGAACATCTGAATGATTCAGAGGACAACTGGGTGAAAGTGTTGTGGTCAGATGAGACCAAAATTGTGCTCTTTGGCATCAACTCACCTCGCCGTATTTGGAGGAGGAGGAATGCTGCCTATGACCCCAAGAACACCATCCCCACGTCAAACATAGAGGTGGAAACATTATGCTGTGGGGGTGTTTTTCTGCTAAGGGGACAGGACAACTTCACCGCATCAAAGGGACGATGGACGGGACATGTACGGTCAAATCTTGGGTGAGAACCTCCTTCCCTCAGCCAGGGCATTGAAAATGGGTCGTGGATGGGTATTCCAGCATGACAATGACCCAAAACACACGGCCAAGGCAACAAAGGAGTTGCTTAAGAAGAAGCACATTAAGGTCCTGTAGTGGCCTAGCCAGTCTCCAGACCTTAATCCCATAGAAAATCTGTGGAGGGAGCTGAAGGTTCGAGTTGCCAAACGTCAGCCTCGAAACCTTAATGACTTGGAGAAGATCTGCAAATAGGAGTGGGACAAAATCCCTCCTGAGATGTGTGCAAACCTGGTGGCCAACTACAAGAAACGTCTGACCTCTGTGATTGCCAACAAGGGTTTTGCCACCAAGTACTAAGTCATGTTTTGCAGAGGGGTCAAATACTTATTTCCCTCATTAAAATGCAAATCAATTTATAACATTTTTCACATGCGTTTTTCTGGATATTTTTGTTGTTATTCTGTCTCTCACTGTTCAAATAAACCTACCATTAAAATTATAGACTGATCATTTCTTTGCCAGTGGGCAAACGTACAAAACCAGCAGGGGATCAAATACTTTTTTCCCTCACTGTAGGTCAACTCCCTCAGTACGTCTTCCAAAGGCGTGCCAGAGGTTGAGGGAAAATAATATCCATAAACAAGGTGGGTGCCATCACACATCCATGCTTATCTCCGCCACAGATTTTGAAGGGGTCTGAAGTGGACCCGTCAAACTGGATGGTGCCTTGTACGTTGGTGTGGAAAGCACAGGACCATGCCAGAACTACCTGCTGTTCCTAATATTCCACACAATATTAAAGTCAGGAGTGAGTATACTGTATATATACAGTTTACATACACTTACACATATAGTTTACATACACTTGAAACTCGTGTTTCAACCACTCCACAAATTTCTTGTTAACAAACACATTTTTTGGGACAAGTTGGTTAGGACATCTACTTTGTGCATGACCAAGTAATTTTTCCATTATTTCCATTATTATTCCATTATTTCCATTATTCCATTATTTCACTTATAATTCACTGTATCACAATTCCAGTGGGTCAGAAGTTTACATACACTAAGTTGACTGTGCCTTTAAACAGCTTGGAAAATTCCAGAAAATGATGTCATGGCTTTAGAAGCTTCTGATAGGCTAATTGACATAATTTGAGTCAATTGGAGGTGTACCTGTGGATGTATTTCAAGGCCTACCATCAAACTCAGTGCCTCTTTGCTTGACATCATGGGAAAATCTAAATAAATCAGCCAAGACCTCCACAAGTCTGGTTCATCCTTGGGAGCAATTTCCAAATGTCTGAAGGTACCATGTTCATCTGTTCAAACAATAGTATGCAAGTATAAACACCATGGGACCACGCAGCCATTCATACCGGTCAGGAAGGAGATGCGTTCTGTCTCCTAGAGATGAACGTTCTTTGCTGCGAAAAGTGCAAATCAATTCCAGAACAACAGCAAAGTACCTTGTGAAGATGCTGGAGGAAACAAGTACAAAAGTATCTATATCCACAGTAAAACGAGTCCTATATTGACATAACCTGAAATGCCGCTCAGCAAGGAAGAAGCCACTGCTCCAAAACCGCCATAAAAAAGTCAGACTACGGTTTGCAAATGCACATTGGGGACAAAGATCATACTTTTTGGAGAAATGTCCTCTGGTCTGATGAAACAAAAATAGAACTGTTTGGCCATAATGACTATCGTTATGTTTGGAGGAAAAAGGGGGAGGCTTGCAAGCCGAAGAACACCATCCCAAACGTGAAGCACGGGGGTGGCACTATCATGTTGTGGGGGTGCTTTGCTGCAGGAGGGACTGGTGCACTTCACAAAATAGATGGCATCATGAGGAAGGAAAATTATGTTGATATATTGAAGCAACATCTCAAGACATCAGTCAGGAAGTTAAAGCTTGGTCGCAAATGGGTCTTTGAAATGGACAATGACCCCAAGCGTACTTCCAAAGTTGTGGCAAAATGGCTTAAGGACAACAAAGTCAAGGTATTGGAGTGGCCATCACAAAGCCCTGACCTCAATCCTATAAAAAAATTGTGGGCAAAACTAAAAAAGCGTGTGCGAGCAAGGAGGCCTTCAAACCTAATTCAGTTACACCAGCTCTGTCAGGAGGAATGGGCCAAAATTCACCTAACTTATTGTGGGAAGCTCGTGGAAGGCTACCCGAAACGTTTGACCCAAGTTAAACAATTTAAAGGCAATGCTACCAAATGCTAATTGAGTGTATGTAAACTTCTGACCCACTGGGAATGTGATGAAATAAATAAAAGCTGAAATAAATCACTCTCTACTATTATTCTGACATTTCACATTATTAAAATAAAGTGGTGTTCTTAACTGACCTAAGACAGGGAATTCTTACTAGGATTAAATGTCAGGAATTGCTGAGTTTAAATGAGTTTAAATGTATTTGGCTAAGGTGTATGTAAACTTCCGACTTCAACTGTGTGTGTGTGTGTGTGTGTGTGTGTGTGTGTGTGTGTGTGTGTGTGTGTGTGTGTGTGTGTGTGTGTGTGTGTGTGTGTGTGTGTGTGTGTGTGTGTGTGTGTGTGTGTGTGTGTGTGTGTGTGTGTGTGTGTGTGTCAGTACGAAAGAGAGACGTTTGAAGTAATGGTAAAAGAGGAAATTATTCATAAATGCGAGGGGAGTTGGCTGGCAGAGTTCAGACAAACGGAAAGCCCTTGAAGGATGAGACGATTTGGCAGAGGACAGAGATGTGAGAGGAACCATCCTTTAGACTGGAAACTGGTGAGTGGTGATTGAATTCAGACACGGATAGATACAGCAAATTAGGGGAAAGGGGAACATTTTTACTTAGAAGAAGAGAAAGTCTGAAAAACAGACAGCCAGGAAGCAGGAGAGACAGACTAAGAAAAAAGAGATAAGAAAGAGAAATCACTAAATCCATAGTGGGTAGATAGATCTACCATCCAAAATAAATACAGCAACAGAATAAAAGGCAACGATGCAATTAGCCCATGTAGGAACCTCCAGAGAGCCTGAGCCTGCAGCACAACGCGGCCCTGTGGTGATCTAAGTGGTTTAAATCCAAGATGAGCTATGGTGGGAATATGCAGAGAGGTTGTGACTTCTGCTTGTTTTGTTAAGGAGGGAGTGAGAACAAGGGAGGGACAGAGGGATGCGTTGGATAGTAACTGATAAACAGGAGACTCCAGTCACAAACAGGAGACTACTCTCCTGGTTTAACTGCCTTATTAGGCCACTCATCCAACTACAAGGTCAGGGATGGAGCACAATGAATGGTGCCTGGCGTCAGCAAATAAAAAATTAAATAAGGAGCCAAATAAGTATTCAAATGTTCCCTCTGTCTGTGGACAGGCTGGACACATCACAGGGCTCCAGACAATACTTACCTCAACTCTTTATTTCTACTCAACATTTATCCATGTCAATCAATCAATGCTACCGATGTAGGATCTTAATTTGACCTACACTGAGTGTACAAAACATTAAGAACAACATGACATAGACTGACCAGGTGAGTCAAGGTGAAAGCTATGATCCCCTTAACGATTTTTAAGCCTTGAGACATGGATTGTGTATGTGTGCCATTTAGAGGGTGAATTGGCAATAACTTTTTTTAAGTTCCTTTGAACAGGGTATGGTGGTAGGCTCACCGGTTTGAATGTGTCAAGAACTGCAACGCTGGTGGATTTTTCACGCTCAACAGTGTCATAACTCCTGTGACGATCTGAAGGATCAGGTTAAAGTGGGTCCGCTCTACAGCGTGCTCTCTCTTGTAGAGGTGGAGAGCGGGAAGTCGGCTGTTATATGGCGGTCGTAAAATACGCTGCCTCTGTGCTCTGTAGTGTTCGAGTTGGAATGTAAACTGTGGAACTCAATATTAGGAAGGTGTTATTAATGTGTTGTACACTCAGTGTATATTGTCACAGCAGAATAATTCTGAAGCAACAGGATTTGAACATTTAGTCCATATACAGGTTGGCTGACAACGTCACGAAAATGATGCGTGTGCATCAATGTGGCCGGAAGGAGTTCATTGTTATGATCTTAACGGTCAGAGAGCTAGCAATCATGACAAAAAGCTGCCTTGTGGGGAATCATAGGTGGGTCGTCTCAGCTCGTTGTATCTCGCTATTGAAACCATGTCTTGTTCTGAGGTGTTTTGATTGATGTCATGTCTATGCTAATATGGCAAAAATCCGCTAGCTAGCTAACCAACAAATGTAACGATGTTCGAGAGACAACAAGTGCTCAATGTGCAAATGTATTTATGTTTTCAATAAACATTTGGAGACTAAATAAAGTTTACACGTTGTTCACAGTCTAAGCCAACCCGCCAACCCATCTATTATGCTGCTTGAGCTGTGATAAGGCTATTAGCTGTCCAAAAATAGGCTGAAAAGTTCAATACTGTTAGTGTGGATTTCAGTTATTTTATGTAAATCACAAAGCTCATCTTCATTTCTTGTGGTGCACAGAAATTCTCAGCAATAAAATAGGGATCAAATTAAGATCCTACCTCTGTAGCTGTCTATCACTTATACTGTACCGTCAATAATCTTTCTACGTACATCAATCTCCTGACATGTATCTTTATACCCTATCCTTTTCACTATTTCTTGCCTGTGTGTTCTCCTGGGCTCCAGTCTCTCTGGTTGGGGAGTCGCAGTGTTCTCGCTCTTCTCCCTCTCTATTCCTGTCTCTGTCTTTACTCCCTCTCCTGCTTCTACTCCTACTGCCCCTGTAGTGCATCCTGTACAGACAGTCAGAACGTCATCATTCTGTAGACAGACACACACACACACACACAGGACAGAGACTCACCTGTCTAAGGTAGGGATCAGAGAGGGAGGCGGTGCTCCAGGAGGGTAGCCTGCAGGAAAGAGGACATTGTCTGTCAGTCATCAAGTCTTGATTACTGTGCAATAAACACATAATAGAAAATGTGTTTTCCGGACTGCGGATAGGCAATCATTGCTGTCGTGTCTCTGACTGATTAAATTATGTCTGAATTATGATCTGACATCATATTCTTTAAGTACTAACAGACACTTTTAACTCTCTACCATACTCTCTCTCTATGTTAACAAAGGTCTTTCCAAGAGTCCAATCTGTAGAGTGCAGAGAAAAGGGGGAAAGGTATTTATGGGGGTCATAAACCTCATACAACAGGGCAATGTCATGACATTGCCTACCGCATTGGACCAGAATCATCACAATATTGTTAAATATTGCATCAAAGTCATTTCTCATAGGCATTAAACATTTCCAATTTCTCTCTTCTCACGATAGTAACTTACAAGTATTATTGATCACCAAATGTGTGTGTGTGAGTTTTCACGAAACATTCAGTATGTTAGGATCAAGCCATCAAGGCATCAACGACAACAACCATGCCAACATCTACCATGCACAACATCCAGTGTAGACTAGAGCCAACATCTGTGACACACAACATCCAGTTTCCATCACAGTAGAAATGCTTACCAGGTGGAGAAACATTGATGGGGATCCCTGGAAGGCATGTAGACACGCACAGACACAGTCATAATAATATCAGTTAAAACAACATTATCCCTCCACTCTTCAGCAGAACACACACAGTCAGTCACTATGGCAGCAGGTTTATAGAGTAGGCCTAATGTACAAATGAAAACATTTACTCCCACCTCAGAAAAAAAAACATATTTTAAAAGAGCCACAAACACAACAGCACAAAAGTACAGGCAGTTAGTGACCTCAGATGGCTTTTTTATCCGAGGTCATTGGACATATCACTGCTCGAGGCCAACAACTGTACTACTCATGAGCCAATAATGGGCCTAATTGACTTGTGGATGTGCTTCTTTCGCTTTCAAGGCAATTCGATACGTACCTAGATACATGGGCTCCGATACGATACAGGAACAATAAAATAACAATAACGAGGCTATATACAGGGGATACCGGTACCGAGTCAATGTGCGATGGGGTACAGGTTAGTCGAGGTAATTTGTACATGTAGGTAGGGGTGAAGTGACTATGCATAGATAATAAACAGCGAGTAGCAGCAGTGTACAAAACAAATGGAGGAGGGCGGGGGGGGTTGAATGTAGAAGCGTCTTCCTGTCAATGTAAATAGTCCAGTGGCCATTTAATTTGATTAGTTGTTCAGCAGTCTTATGGCTTGGGGGTAGAAGCTGTTAAGGAGCCTTTTGTTCATAGACTTGGCGCTCTGGTACCGCTTGCCGTGTACCAGAGAAAACTTGGGTGACTGGAGTGACTTGGGTGACTGGACTATGACTTGGGTGACTGGAGTCTCTGACAATTTCTTGGGCTTTGCTCGGCCCCGTATGACCCAGTACTGGGTCATACGCACTACCCTCTGTAGCGCCTTATGGTCAGATGCCGAGCAGTTGCCATACCAAGCGGTGATGCAACCGGTCAGGATGCTCTCGATGGTGCAGCTGTAGAACTTTTTGAGGATCTGGGGACCCATGCCAAATCTTTTCAGTCTCCTGAGGGGGAAGAGGTTTTGTCGTTCCCTCTTCATGACTGTCTTGGTGTGTTTAGACCATGATAGTTGTTTGGTGATGTGGACACCAAGGAACTTGAAACTCTCGACCCGCTCCACTACAGCCCCGTCGATGTTAATGGGGGCCTGTTCGGCCCACCTTTTCCTGTAGTCCATGATCAACTCTTTTATCCTTTATATGTGTTTCAGTTTGAAACGATTTGGTGCGATTCAGTTTGATTAAAGATTCAATCGATGCGATTCGGTTTGATGTGATACGATGCACTAATAATTGTTGCATAAACACATTCATTTTCCATTCTAAATTAAAATCTGTTACTGATGGAGCTCATGAGCTAGGCCTCTCTGAGTGTGTGTGTGTGTGTGTGTGTGTGTGTGTGTGTGTGTGTGTGTGTGTGTGTGTGTGTGTGTGTGTGTGTGTGTGTGTGTGTGTGTGTGTGTGTGTGTGTGTGTGTGTGTGTGTGTGTGTGTGTGTGTGTGTGTGTGTGTGTGTGTGTAAATTATGTATGTATATGGTGTAATAATCTATGCCATGTACCAGACGCTTTTATCTAAAGCGATTTACAGTCATCCGTGAATACATTTTACAAAATGGGTGGCCCTGGGACTCAAACCCACAATCCTGGCGTTGCAAGCGCCATTCTCTACCAACCATGCTCTACCAACCATGCTCTACCAGCCATATGTGGGGGGGAATGTAACACAAGGATTTCACCCCACATCTCTAAATCGAATGGTTTTGACAGTTTTTACATAGTGATCTTCTCTTCACCTCTTGCTTTGACCATGCAGTGCGCCTCCCAAAAATGATTGCTGTCCTCGTTATAAAATTATCTACGTTACCCTGTTTATCTAAAAATGACCATATGCACTGTAGTCATATGCACTGTTGTTTAAAGCAAAACTACCAAAACTATTGCTGATGGTGAACCTGAACAAACAAATCTATTGTATACCCGTTCAAAAGGTATAGCCAGATGAGAGTTGTGTTTCCGGTAGCTTACTTTTATTCCAGGAAAATAATTTAAACACCTCATAGATAACAATACCTAGCAAATTATATAGGTTGTCACTCAACTAATAAAGCCTAATATCATTCAAGCCATTTCAAATCAAATCAAATTTTATTTGTCACATACACATGGTTAGCAGATGTTAATGTGAGTGTAGCGAAATGCTTGTGAATGCGGAAGGTGCCATGCAGATGTGCAAGATCAGAAAACAGGCCGCATACATTAGTCAGCCTGCGAAGCTGGGCACAGTGCGCAGTTTGACTCGGCTACTGATTTGCCTTGGTTGTTCGGCAGGCAAAATGACTGTCAAGATCAATGACTGTCAAGACAGTTACCTGCAATTTGACCCTGAAGTAGAGGACGCATCAGTTGTCACAAAAGATGAGAGGTATTTTCGGAAGGTAAAAATAATGTAATATGAGCTAAATAAAATAGTGAACTGCCAATTCATAATGTTTGAATCCATTTTCTGACCGACGCGTGCTACATTTGGATCGGGTCCATGGACCGATGCACTTGTATCTCAAACATTTGAATCGGGGATCGATGTGTATCAGTGAATCATTACATCTGTAGTGTGCTCAAAAAGCATGCAAACTGACACTCAATCTGCCACAACATTATAATTTCTTAGGCTTTATCGTCTTTAGGAGAATTCTGTTTAAGACAGAGAAACTTGAAACATGCATAGCCTATTTTGGGGAGGTGTCAGAATGTCACAACAACAGAATCAAACATCCTATAACATTAATAAAACCATCCGCAGTCAAATGTCTGAGTGCACTTCTCATGGCCCCACTATTTTATGCTAGAAGCTTTCATGTCTGTGCGTGACACACAAACTGCCCTTCAAATATACACACACACGCTCTTTTGAAGAGACATCATGCATTTCTGTTATTCCATAAAGACCCCTGATGTGAATGAGTTTCAGAGCAGTTTTCATCAACAGAAAAAAAGCAAAAATATTTGAAAGGAATGAAGGAAAAATAAGAGTTAGTGAAGTAATAAAAGAGCATGCAGCAGCTCCCCTGCTTTGAGAGTGAAATGTAGCGTCTTCCTTCCCTCTCACAGCCCAGTCTCACTGTGGGAACAGGGGCTGAACTGCTCACTATGGAGGACCAAGCAAAGCCTTTGATACATTAGGCACCACCTGGTAACCCAAGGGAGGCACACATCTAGTCAGATAGCAGATGAACATCCTCACAGAGAAAATATAGTCCTTCCTTGATGCCGCAGCAGAGGACAGAGGGCACAGAAAACAAATCTCTGAACATGGTGTAGTCTGCCTCCTGCTGCTGGTCTAGCTTCAGGCACTGCCTATGACAGAACCCTGAAGCCACACTGTGATGGGTTTCACTATGTTTAACTAGGGGCATAGGATCTAGCCTGGAGGTAACTCAACCCCACAAAAACACACACACAGATACAAACAGATACACACACACACACACACACACACACACACACACACACACACACACACACACACACACACAAAGAAACACAGCACTGCAACAGAGCACTCAATTAGAAGCATCACATGCATATCTATAATACATCTATAATACATAGCCTACATAAACACCACTGTGGTTGCAGAATACAGCAAAATGCCCTAAAAACAAGTTGTTAAATTTGATTTTCTGTTTCATGCATATGCATTAGTAATGGGTGGATGGAGGATCAATGAATACTGTACGTAATCAATATGCAGTTAAACCTGATTAAATAATTTGTCTGGCTACTCTCCTCCCATTGCACTGTGCTTAACAAAATATGCTCTAGATTTATACATTGGACTCCCAAAATCACACCCTTGTCTTGATAGAGCACATTTTAAAATCAGTTAACTGAGCCATTTCAATTCCAAAAGCTGTTGCTCAATGTGATGGAGCATCTTAACATGAGCCAAAGCATTATGCTCGCACACATGCACACACATACAGTAAACACACACACACATACACTTCAAAAGAGTTCCCTCCACACATGCCATCCATGTTTGCGTGTGTGAGTAATTGTTTCTACCTGTCGTGGCCTCAAAGCGAGCGTTTGATGAGGGCTTGAGTTTCAACGCTTGGCAGTGTATGAGAAAGCTAATGGCTGACGGCTAATTGCTGGTGATTGTGCTTGCGTGGCTCTCTCTCATGCTAACGTTTCACAGAGTCATTATGCTGGAGGCTTTTAGATTGAGCTGATATATTGTTGAGACCACAGCGTGCTGCTGCCCCACTCTATGGGCTGCCTGCATTCGCTATGACTAGCTGAAGACATTACTGGCAGCACTACCTACTCAATGTTTCTTCTACTATTATTGATCTTGCCAAGTCCCCCAAAAACTATTATGCTCCGACCACCGCTGCTGTGGTAGTCATCTGCAGCTATTAGCAGAAAATACCACTATAACAGACCCACAAACCTGACACAAACCTGCCTTAGACACTGATGGATAACAATGTTGCTTTTTCAGAGACAGTCAGTCAATAGGGCTGTGATGGTAATTGAATAACCGTGTAACTGACGGTTATGGATGAAGACCGTCAAAACCATTCAAATAGGCCGACATAACCTGTATATACTGTATACTGTATATACACTGATATACACTGCAGCTCAAAAGTTTGGGGTCACTTAGAAATGTCCTTGTTTTCCATGAATATAAAATAACATGAGCTGGCACACCTAGAACAAAGTTTGTGTGGAGGTGCTGACTAACGGCGAATAAACTATACACTATCAAAAGAAAGTGGCACACTACATATATACTCTCCCAACAGTTTAATGGGTATTTACCAACGTTTCGGCATCACTGTGCCTTCCTGAATCATTATTTATAACCTTGTCAACTTCTTCACTATATTTCCTATTCATTTTGCAACTAATTTCATGTATGTTTTCATGGAAAACAAGCACTATCAAAATAAAAAAAGTCACACACTACATATATATATATACTCTGCCAACAATTTAATGGGTATTTACCAACGTTTCGGCATCACTGTGCCTTCAGGAACACTTTCTTTTCTTCCAGGAGCTATTTTTATCATGTTAAACATTTGCATCACAAAAGTAGGCAGAGCCTGTAACTTAAAGAAGGAAAGCCAGGTTTGCCGGGTCGACAGGATGTTTGATATTTTGGTTGTATTAGGAGATTTGGCACAGGTTGAACAACACGGCGGTACGGGGCTCATTGAACTTAGGGGGTGCTGGGAGTGTGTGAGCGGTGAATAGAGGACTGCTATTTTGGAATCTTTGAAGATGAAGCGATGGCAGCCTGAGCTCAGCTGTGAGCTCAGGCCAGGGGGGACTTCCTGCCCTCTGCCTCATATTCATCAGGCGATGAGGAGGAAGTCCGACAGACTGACAGCACTGACACCCACACACCTGGACAGAATTACACACACCTGGGGAAAAAGACACTCACCCATAGAGTGCACACACGTGTACACAAATACATGTAGACGTGACACAAATACATGTACACAGACGTACACACACCCACACGTTTATGTTAACCCATCTGTATTCACCTCCAACTCCCAAACCTCTCCTTCAACATGCAGAGTTATTTATTACCACTTATGGTGTCTGTTCTTCAGGGGTTCCCAGCATGGGATTTACACCTGCAACTCTCTGGGTTACACTTTCATCTGTTCCCCCAAACCCCTCAACTGTACTAATGATGCACCCACACAGTGAAAGTAAGGCCCTTTTTACATTGACAAGAGTTGAAGGATATTCAAGATATCAATTGCCGAGATACATTACTGTGATGAGAGAGAGAAAGATAGAGAGACAGAGAAAGGGGGGAGATAGAGTGTCATAGTTGAATGCCATTTTTCCATGACATCCCGTGATGTCACAAGAGTGACTCTCACCAGTCTGTCTGTCTGACCTATGACCTTCAAGCAGTGTCTTTATTCAATACATAACCTTGCCATTTATATTGCATCACTGTTCTACTGAACAGAGGGCACACAGACAGAGAGCAATGTTTGTGTGTGTGTGTGTGTGTGTGTGTGTGTGTGTGTGTGTGTGTGTGTGTGTGTGTGTGTGTGTGTGTGTGTGTATATATGTTTGTGTGTGAGGGGCTGAGGTAACTGATGTGGTGGAGAAATGAGTGGATGGGCGGAGTTGACATTGTAGGGTGGAGGCGGGAAAGGAGGCGGGGGGAAGAAGGGGGGCATCTTAGTGGGAGTCGGCTCAGCATCAGACGGCTCGGAAAGCACCTGTAATGCGTGCACACACGCACAGACACACAAAAACAAAGCTCAGACTAGGTAGGCAAATTTACTAGACAGTTGATGGTACCAGTTTGTCCTCCAATAACATTGATGGTGCCGCTTGTCTTTCTACTGGCCAGAGCAGAACAGAGTAAACTCACAAAAAACCCAGCACAATATGTCTCTATGCATGGATCATGTATAAAAAGGTATGCAAGTTTGGGTAAATCTCTTGTTTTTGACATGGTTTAAATCTCAGGATGTGATCTGTTTACCAATGTATGGGTAACATCCTGATGTGGCATAAGAAGTAAGGCATTTGCCTTAAAATATATATATACTGAAAAATATATAAAACGCAACATGTAAATTGTTGGCCGGCAGGTAGCCTGGGGGGTAGGAGCGTTGGGCAAGTAACTGAAAGGTTGCTGGATCGAATCCCAGAGCTGACAAGGTAAATATCTGTTGTTCTTCCCCTGAGCAAGGCAGTTAACCCACTGTTCCCTGGGTGCCGATGACGTGGCTGTCGATTAAGGCAGCCCCCCGCACCTCTCTGATTCAGAGGGATTGGGTTAAATGCGGAAGACACATTTCAGTTGAATGCATTCAGTTGTACAACTGACTAGGTATCCCCCTTTCCCCATGTTTCATGAGCTGAAATAAAAGATCCAAAATATTTTCCATACGCACAAAAACGTATTTCTCCCAAATTTTGTGCACAAATTTGTATACATCCCTGTTAGTGAGCATTTCTCCTTTGCCAAGATAATACATCCACCTGACAAGTGTGGCATATCTATCAAGAAGCTGATTTAACAATATTATCATTACACAGGTGCACCTTGTGCTGGGGACATTAAAAGACCACTCTAAAAGTAGCAGTTTTGTCACACAACGCAATGCCACAGACGTCTCAAGTTGAGGGAGCGTGCAATTGGCATGCTGACTGCAGGAATGTCCACCAGAGCTGTTGCCAGAGAATGTAATGTTAATTTCTCTACCATAAGCTGTTGTTTTTGGCAGTACGTCCAATCAGCCTCAAAACCGCAGACCACGTGTAACCATACCAGCCCAGGACCTCCACATCCGGCATATTCCCCTGCGGGATCGTTTGAGACTAGCCACCCGGACAGCTGATAAAACTGAGGAGTATTTCTGTCTGTAATAAAGGCCTTTTGTGGGGAAAAACGAATTCTGATTGGCTGCGCCTGGCTCCCCAGTGGGTGGGCCTGGCTCTCAAGTAGGTGGGTCTATGCCCTCCCAAGCCCACCCCTGGCTGTGCCCCTGCCCAGTCATGTGAAATCCATAGATTAGGCACTAATGAATGCACTTCAGTTGACTTATTTCCTTATATGAACTGTAACTCAGTAAAATCATTGTAATTGTTGCATGTTGCGTTAATATTTCTGTTCAGTCTATACACACACACACCGTGTGTACAAAACGCACCTGCTCTTTCCATGACAGACTGACCAGGTGAATCCAGGTGAAAGCTCTGATCACTTATTGATGTCAGTGTAGATGAAAGGGAGATGATAGGTTAAAGAAGGATTTTTAAGCCTTGAGACATTTGAGACATGGATTGTGTATGTGTGCCATTCAGAGGGTGAATGGGCAAGGCAAAAGATTTTATTGCTTTTGAATGGGGTATGGTAGTAGGTCCCAGGCACACCGGTTTGAGTGTATCAAGAACGGCAACGCTGATGGGTTTTTCACACTCAACAGTTTCCTGTGTGTATCAAGAATGGTCCACCACCCAAAGGACATCCAGCCAACGACAGGCCAGTGGTCAAAAACGGGGGATGAAAGAGGACAAAGGAGGCTGACACAAATTGTGCAGAGAAACAGACTGGCTGCAGTTAGGCAACTGACAGTCCAGTACAACATTGGTGCCCAAAGACCCACAAAATAATGCACAACTCTTCGTACTTTGACATAAATGGGGAATGAGAGCCGATGACCTTACAGAGTTCCACTGCTTTCGCCAAAAAACAAGAAACTGCGGTTGTGTCACGACTTCCGAAGTCGGTCCCTCTCCTTGTTCAGGTGGCGTTCAGCGGTCGACGTCACCGGCCTTCTAGCCATCGCCGATCCACTTTTCATTTTCCATTTGTTTTGTCTTTGGTTTCTACACACCTGGTTTCAATTCCCCAATTACATTTTCCTTATTTAACCCTCTGTTTCCCCCATGTTCTTGTGCGCTATTGTTCCTGTTAATGTCAGTCCATATTTGGTGGGCATGGTATTGTTGGTACTTTGTTATTTCCTTGAGTAAACTACGTTGTGTTGCTCATCTCTGCTGTCCTGCGCCTGACTCATTTGCACCAACTACACGCGGCACCTGACAGGTTGCAGTGGGCAAAGGAACGAAAAATATTGCCTGGTTTGATGAATCCCGTTTCCTGCTATTTCACACTGATGGGAGGACTAGGGTACGGAGAAAACCACGAGTACATCAAATCAAATTATATTGGTCACATACACATGGTTAGCAGATGTTAATGTGAGTGTAGCGAAAAATGCTTGTGCTTCTAGTTCCGACCGTGCAGTAATATCTAACAAGTAATCTAACAATTTCACAGTGTAAAGGAATGAATAATGTAAAGGAATGAATAATAATATGTACATATTCATATATGGATGAGCGATGGCTGTGTGGCATAGGCAAGATGCAGTAGATGGTAAAGAGTACAGTATATACAAATGAGATGAGTAATGTAGGATATGTAAACATTATATAAAGTGGCATTGTTTAAAGTGACTAGTGATACATTTATTACATCAAATGTTTTATTATGAAAGTGGCTAGAGATTAGAGTCAGTATGTTGGCAGCAGCCACTCAATGTTAGTGATGGCTGTTTAACAGTCTGATGGCCTTGAGATAGAAGCTGTTTTTCAGTTTCTCAGTCCCAGCTCCATGCACTTGTACTGACCTCGCCTTCTGGATGATAGCGGGGTGAACAGGCAGTGGCTCAGGTGGTGTAGGTGTCCTGGAGGGCAGGTAGTTTTCCCCCGGTGATGCGTTGTGCAGACCTCACTACCCTCTGGAGCAGTTGCCGTACCTGGCGATGATACAGCCCGACAGGATGCTCTCGATTGTGCATCTGTAAAAGTGTTTTCGGTGACAAGCCACATTTCTTCAGCCTCCTGATGTTGAAGAGGCACTGTTGCGCCTTCTACACCACGCTGTCTGTGTGGGTGGACCATTTCAGTTTGTCCGTGATGTGTACGCCAAGGAACTTAAATTTTCCACCTTCTTCACTACTGTCCCGTCGATGTGGATAGGGGGGTGCTCCCTGCTGTTTCCTGAAGTCCACGATCATCTCCTTTGTTTTGTTGACGTTGAGTGTGAGGTTATTTTCCTGACACAACACTCCGAGGGCCCTCACCTCCTCCCTGTAGGCCGACTAGCCGTTGTTGGTAATCAAGCCTACCACTGTAGTGTCGTCTGCAAACTTGATGATTGAGTTGGAGGCGTGCATGGCCACGTAGTCATGGGTGAACAGGGAGTACAGGAGAGGGCTGAGAACGCACCCTTGTGGGGCCCCAGTGTTGAGGATCAGTGGGGTGGAGATGTTGTTTCCTACCCTCACCACCTGGGGGAACCCCGTCAGAAAGTCCAGGACCCAGTTGCACAGGGCGGGGTCGAGACCCAGGGTCTCGAGCTTAATGACGAGTTTGGAGGGTACTATGGTGTTAAATGCTGAGCTGTAATCGATGAACAGCATTCTTACATAGGTATTCCTCTTGTCCAGATGGGTTAGGGCAGTGTGTCGGAGAAGTCCGTCACTGGCCGCGGGCAGCATTTGGTACACTAAAATACACACACATTCATCGCGCCTCCCTGCTCCCTTTTCAGCTACGTTAACAATGTGGGTCGACACACAAGTTAACATCTATATTAGTACATACATTTCACAGTAACGTCCCAGCAGTGACAGGTTATGGTATAAAGAATACAGACAAGTGTTCATGTTAAATTTAAGCAACGTTTATTTGTTGTTTGTTTGGTTCTGTTTCTCTCTCTTCATCTCAGTAGCTTCCGGGTATGCTGGATAAGGACCAGAGCTAAGGCAATCGGGCTGACTTTGTAGTGCCTGTCCCGAATGGCTCATTAATGTAAATGGGCATATTGAAAGACCATGTCAGTAGTGATGTGATTTTGTAAATGTTATATTAGTATATTGCATCATGAAAAACGTGTCTCAATGTATTTAATTCAGTATGTTTAGCCGAATGTAGGCTTTGATAAAGGTAATTGCTTAATTGCTTAATGAAGGTAATTGCTTAATTATTTAGTGTTGGCTATGTTCTGAGGGGAGGGGGGCTTCCCCTACAAAAGGAGCCTCTCTTTCAGTTCAAGAGGGGGAGGCCATTTTGTATTGAGCTGTGGATGGGGCAGCATTGTTTTTAAGCTGTCCCCATAAGGTACAGTGGGGCAAAAAAAGTATTTAGTCAGCCACCAATTGTGCAAGTTCTCCAACTTAAAAAGATGAGAGAGGCCTGTAATTTTCATCATAGGTACACTTCAACTATGACAGACATTGTAGGATTTTAAATTTATTTATTTGCAAATTATGGTGGAAAATAAGTATTTGGTCAATAACAAAAGTTTATCTCAATACTTTGTTATATACCCTTTGTTGGCAATGACAGAGGTCAAACGTTTTCTGTAAGTCTTCACAAGGTTTTCACACACTGTTGCTGGTACTTTGGCCCATTCCTCCATGCAGATCTCCTCTAGAGCAGTGATGTTTTGGGGCTGTCGCTGGGCAACACGGACTTTCAACTCCCTCCAAAGATTTTCTATGGGGTTGAGATCTGGAGACTGGCTAGGCCACTCCAGGACCTTGAAATGCTTCTTACGAAGCCACTCCTTCGTTGCCCGGGCGGTGTGTTTGGGATCATTGTCATGCTGAAAGACCCAGCCACGTTTCATCTTCAATGCCCTTGCTGATGGAAGGAGGTTTTCACTCAAAATCTCACGATACATGGCCCCATTCATTCTTTCCTTTACACGGATCAGTCGTCCTGGTCCCTTTGCAGAAAAACAGCCCCAAAGCATGATGTTTCCACCCCATGCTTCACAGTAGGTATGGTG
Organism: Brachymystax lenok tsinlingensis; assembly: GCA_030435695.1. Classification (NCBI taxonomy): domain Eukaryota; kingdom Metazoa; phylum Chordata; class Actinopteri; order Salmoniformes; family Salmonidae; genus Brachymystax; species Brachymystax lenok. The sequence goes on along the minus strand of CM059790.1, from coordinate 27,024,159 downwards.
TTCTTTGGATGCAACTCAGCATTCTTTGTCCTCCAAACACGACGAGTTGAGTTTTTACCAAAAAGTTCTATTTTGGTTTCATCTGACCATATGACATTCTCCCAATCCTCATCTGGATCATCCAAATGCTCTCTAGCAAACTTCAGACGGGCCTGAACATGTACTGGCTTAAGCAGGGGGACACGTCTGGCACTGCAGGATTTGAGTCCCTGGCGGCGTAGTGTGTTACTGATGGTAGGCTTTGTTACTTTGGTCCCAGCTCTCTGCAGGTCAGTCACTAGGTCCCCCCGTGTGGTTCTGGTATTTTTGCTCACCGTTCTTGTGATCATTTTGACCCCACGGGGTGAGATCTTGCATGGAGCCCCAGATCGAGGAAGATTATCAGTGGTCTTGTATGTCTTCCATTTCCTAATAATTGCTCCCACAGTTGATTTCTTCAAACCAAGCTGCTTACCTATTGCAGATTCAGTCTTCCCAACCTGGTGCAGGTCTACAATATTGTTTCTGGTGTCCTTTGACAGCTCTTTGGTCTTGGCCATAGTGGAGTTTGGAGTGTGACTGTTTGAGGTTGTGGACAGATGTCTTTTATACTGATAACAAGTTCAAACAGGTGCCATTAATACAGGTAACGAGTGGAGGACAGAGGAGCCTCTTAAAGAAGAAGTTACAGGTCTGTGAGAGCCAGAAATCTTGTTTGTTTGTATGTGACCATACTTATTTTCCACCATAATTTGCAAATAAATTCATAAAAAATCCTACAATGTGATTTTCTGGATTTCTTTTCCTCATTTTGTCTGTCATAGTTGAAGTGTACCTATGATGAAAATTACAGGCCTCTCTCATCTTTTTAAGTGAGAGAACTTGCACAATTGGTGGCTGACTAAATACTTTTTTTCCCCACTGTATACTTTTGATGGCAGTACTGTTTTTTTTGTGGAATCACTTTGTAAATAAACACCCTTGCACAGAAGAACTTTTGCAGCTCCGCCATCTTTTTATTTTGATAGAGGTTAGGTTTTCCAGTTTAGCCTTCTGGCCTACTCTACGTGACATATGGTGGCAGCGGTGGGATGGCGCAATGCAAATTAGTGAATTCCAAAAAGAGATGTAAAGGAATGCGTACAGCATTGCGTTCTCAGCAGCAGCATTAACTGTCAGAAAAGGTACCCAAAGTTGAAACGGGGTGGAATACCATGGAATCGGCTGGTGAAGAAGAGGTTAATTATGAAAAACTAGGAGCCCGACCAAGGTGCCAAACACAACCAGAACCGCTTGAGCTACCGGTTGAACCAGCAGATACAGCCATAAAATACCATTTGACTGAAGGAGCAGTTGGGGGACCAGAACCACACCCAACCATGGTAGCTCTTTTCCAGCAACTTTTCACCTGCCGTGAGAGGAGGGACGAAGACCTCAAGCAGGAGTTCCGGGGCTTACGCCAATCTATCCTCACAGCTCCTCACCAGAACTCGTCAGTGAGAGCCCAAGATTGGGTCTGCCAACACCAGGACAACAAAGACGTACCACCGCCTCAAGGGTCTCTACCAACGATGGGTTCGACCGGAGGAGAAGACACAGGATGAGATCGGTGAGGCCATCATCCTCGAGCAACTTCTACAAGTTCTACCACACGACATTCGAACCTGGGTCCGAGAGCATGAGCCCAAGGATGGGCTTATGGCAGCCAAGCTTGCACTGCAGTACCTTAATGCCCATAAAGGGGGCCCAACACGACCTGCAGCACCCGCTCCAAGGAATTTCAGAGACATAAGAGACATCAGAGATGGTGGAGGTAACTCTGGGGGGTATGTGTCTGGGAGGAGGGAGGTAAGGGATCATGCAGTTTGCTCTGATGGGAGGCGTCTGAACTGTTTTTACTGCTACCTTTTGAGAGAATTTTGGGGAGGGATGTGCCTGTACTCTCTGATCTGTTGGGAAGTGTGGGGGGTCAGCTATATGAGCAGTCAGTTTGTCAGTCTGATGTTCATGTGTCATGCTCAGTTGTCACTCGTGCCCAAGCCAAAGATGGTTTACAACCTCTGCCTGACTTATGTGATTGTCTGTGCGAGGGGGGAACCAAAGGGCCCAGAAGAGAAGTATGTGGGGACCCTTGTACCTGTTGCTGATGTGTCTGGGTTAGAGGTGCAATGGGATGTTCCACAAAATGTTGCTACACTGCAGAAGTCTGACACAACCTTGAAATGTTTGTTTGGCTGTCCCCAGCTAAAGCCTTGCCAATCTTCATGTGGGGGGATTTACACAGTAGACAACCACATACTTAGTGGTGCCATCTACATGTAGACCACTTGTTCTCAACCTTGCACATACAGTTCCATGGGCAGGCCATCTAGGGCAACATAAGACCTATCTTAGGCTCCCGTTTCTTTTGGCCCTCCATGTATACTGATGTACAAACATACTGCAAAACATGCCCCACATGCCAGAAAACTAGTGCTGTCCGTAGGTCTGACCGGGCTCCTCTATGTTCACTGCCAGTTATCTCTACCCCATTCAAGAGAATTGCAATGGACATTGTTGGACCCTTGGAGAAGAGTAGCGCAGGTTACAACTATATATTGGTGATCTGTGACTATGCCACCCGGTTCCCAGAAGCCTTCCCACTCCGTTCCATAACCACTCCAAAGATAATCAGTGCTCTTGTTCAGCTCTTCTCTCGTGTAGGAATCCCAGATGAAATCCTGCTGGACCAAGGGACAAACTTCACTTCGCGACTGATGATTCAACTCCACCAACAGCTGGGTATTAATAATTCAACTTTTGGATTTTGAATTTGGTGCCTTACATTTCACCGGGTAGTGTCGGGAGTGGGGCGCTAGCGCCCCAGCGCTCCTTGCTGCTGCTTAAGAGGTTAAAGGCTTGAGGACCACTCCCTACCATCCCCAAACGGATGGTCTCGTAGAGAGATTCAATTAAACGCTCAAGAACATGCTGAGGAATTTTGTGGCCAACACTGGTAAAGACTGGGATAAGTGGTTACCCTTTTTGCTTACAGGGAGGTGCCTCAGGCATCGACAGGTTTCTCGCCATTCTAACTCCTCTATGGGTGGCCAGTGCACTGGACCTGCTGAAGAAGTGCTGGGAAGGTCCCCCAGTAGCTACCTCAGGACAGGGGATTGTCCAGTACGTCCTCCAGATGTGAGACAGGCTGGAGCGGTACTGAGAGGAAGTTAGGGCAAACCTTCAGCAAGCCCAGAAGGCCCAGAAGAGAGGGTATGACCAGCACGCTCGCCACAGAGAGTTTGAACTAGGACAGAAAGTCCTGTTCCTCCTTCCCTCGTCTACCAGCAAGCTCCTTGCGCAGTGGCAAGGGCCGTACCTAATCGGGAGGAAGATGGGCCCGGTGACCTACGAGGTGCTGCACTCGGACAAGGGTAAGAAGAAGCAAACCTACCATGTGAACCTCCTCAAGGCCTAGGAGGAGAAAGAGGAACTCTCCAAGGGAAAATCCTTTCTTGTCCGCAGAGTAGAAGAAGAGGACGAGTCGGAGGGGGTCACAGAGGCATGGAAAGGACGAGCTAAGGTCATACTGGCTCACCTAGAAGAAGACAAGCATGACGAGCTGAAACAGCTGTTTGGCAAGTATCCAGCCCTCTTCAGTCAGAGGCCGGGAAGAACCAAAGTCCTGGAACACGTGATCTGTTTGAAGCCTGGCCAGAATCCTGTCCGCCAGTATCCTTACCGTGTGCCTGAGAGGTTGGTGGTAGCCCTAAAGGAAGAGGTCCACACCATGATAGAGATGGATGTTGTCGAGCCATCGTCAAGTGAATGGAGCAGCCCCATTGTCATTGTCCCAAAGAAGGATGGCTCTTTGCGCGTCTGCATGGACTTCCGTAAGGTGAATGCCATCTCCCAGTTTGATGCCTACCCCATGCCCCGCATTGATGACTTACTGGAGAGAATTGGTAGAGCTCATTACATCACCACATTGGATCTCTGCAAAGGGTACTGGCAGGTGCCCCTGGATGAACAATCCAAGGCCTACACTGCGTTCCGGACGCCGATGGGCCTGTTCCAGTTCAAGGTTATGCCGTTTGGCCTTCATGGGGCCCCCTGCGACTTTCCAGAGGCTGATGGACAAGGTCCTCCAGGGCTGTGACGATTGCTGTGCTGCTTACTTGGACGATGTGGTGATCTACAGCCACTTCTGGGAGGAGCACATACAGCATCTTAGCAGAGGCCTGGGAGGATCCATGATGCAGGCCTCACACTTAACCTTCTGAAGTGTGAGTGGGCGAAACAGGAGACAAAGTACCTGGGTTACCAGCTGGGTAAGGGTGAAGTTCGGCCTCAGGTGGACAAAGTGGAGTCCATCAGGAACAGCCCTCAACCCAGAACCAAGACACAGGTGAAGTCCTTCCTAGGTCTGGCAGGGTGGTACCGGAGATTCATTCCGCAGTTTTCGACCATCGCTGTCCCTTTAACCAACCTCACTTCAAAGGTGGCAAGCAACCCTATGAAGTGGACTGAGGAGTGTGAGGAAGCTTTCATGATGCTGAAAAAACACCTGTGATTTTCAGAAGAGGTTTCTCGTGCATGTGGATGCTTCAGGCTGTGGGAATTGGAGCTGTACTGGCCCAAGGGGAGCCAGGAGAAGATTTTCCTGTGCTGTACCTGAGTCGGAAGCTGTTGCCCAGGGAAACCAGGTATTCGACAATCCAGAAGGAATGCCTGGCTATAAAGTGGGCACTAGATAGCCTCCGGTACTACCTTCTTGGGAGGGAATTTGATCTGCACACGGACCACAGAGCCCTGACCTGGATCCAGACCATGAAGGACTGGAATTCGCGTGTGACCAGGTGGTATCTGGAGCTCCAGCCCTTCAGGTTCTGTGTCCGTCACAAGGCAAGAAAAGAAAACGTCACGGCAGACTACCTATCCCGGCTCCCGAACCTGGTCGCTTCAGGAGAGGAGGAAGGTAATGTGACAGGCAGTGTGATTGCGACTGCGTCTGTGGACCTATTGGGGCGGTAAGCAAGCATCCATCATGCCACGTTTCAACATTGCAGGCTGGTGGTGGTGGTGTGATGGTGTGGGGTGTGCTTTCATGACCCACATTGGGCCCCTTGATAAAGGTGGAGCAACATTTGAATGCCACAGAATATCTGAACATCATTGCCAATCAGGTGCATCCATTCATGGCAGCAGTGTATCCATCTCAGTGTATCCATCAGTGTATCCAGCAGTGTATCCATCAGTGTATCCATCCATCCATTTTTTATAATGCCCCATGCCACAAGGCTAGGATTATACAGGAATGGTTTCACAAACATGGCAGTGAATTCAGCTTACTGCAGTGGCCTGCCCAGTCTCCAGATCTCAATCCAATTTAGCATCTGTGGGATGAGATGGAACAAGCTATTTGGAGTAGAGATCCACTACCAGCCAACTTGACACAACTGTGGGAAGTATTGGTGTCAACATAGGCCAGCATCTCTGTGGAATGCATTCGACACCTTGTAGAGACCATGCCCCAATGAATTGAGGCTGTTGCGAGGGCAAACAAGGGTGCATTTCAATATTAGGAAGGTGTTGCTAAAGTTTTGTACACTCAGTGCATATACAGTATATTATATAATGCCTGTGACCCCCATCACCCTCTTCCAGGTTCATTAACGCATTACCTTCTTTAACTGGGTCTTCTTCTCACTGCACTCTGCTAACATTTCCCCCAAACCCCCCTCCCTCCCCAGACACAGATGGGACACTAACCCCTTTTCAGTCACTAGGACTTAATCTGAAATAAACATTATAAGGGAAAAGCATAAAAACTGCATCAACCAGAAGTCACTCCCTCTGGCCTCTAAAAGCACCCTAATATCAAATAAATATAAAACACAGCAGCTTAGCCGGAAGCCGACACACATATCACTACTTCATCTACTTTCTCAAAGATAAATGGAATTAAAATGTGACAGACAAAGGCCCACACTTACCCTCCCTTACACTGGACACAGTCAGGCTCCAAAGCATCTTTGCAGTATTTTTTGTGTGTGTGTTATTTCTCATGTTATTAGCCCAGAATGCTCTTTGCATTATTACATACAGCCGGAACAAATTTTTGGATATCAGAGTCGGTAACTCACCAGCATTACGACCAGAAACACAACTTTCCTGAATTGGATCCTTTGTTCTTTCTTAATTCCATTCTATTTCTTTTAGATGTGTGTATTGTTATATATTACTGCATTGTTGGAGCTAGGAACACAAGCATTTCGCTACACCCGCAATAACATCTGCTAAATATGTCTATGCAACCAATAAAATTAGATTTGAGGGAAAGTGGAGAGAATACAATACAACACAATATGTGCTCCTCCAACCAAGTATCAAGTCTACACCACAAAGTTTCCAAACCCAGTGGCCCAACAATGCGAGACTTCCGGGAATGCTTGCAAAGCAGACAGGGGTTTTGAGAGGTCAATGAGAAGCGAACATTTTTTCCTTAGTTGTTTATTTTCTCAAAATCTAAAGACACAACATAGATTGGAGCCAATGTCTTAAGTAGCTGAACATGTTATTACTCCAACCTTGTGAAAAACAACTTTATATCGAAGGAGTGCCTTTGATTTCACAGCCTGAGACGACCGTTAGAACCAATGACGTGTTTCTGCACGTTAGCTTAGCTAGCAGAACGTCGCCATGACATTGCCTACAAGCATGATCTGGGATTTCTATTGGAGAAGCAGTTTCTACACATCTTCATACTAAACCATCTTTGTTTGAACTTTCACCCTTCCGGAGCCACCAGCGTGCTCACAGCTCAACAGAGGGAGAGAGAGGGTCTGTAGTGTAGGGAGGCCTTATTTAACATTTCATCCGCTGCACAATGCTGTGTGTATTTGTGTTTGTCATGCTTGGACTTTCTGCTTCCCCTCTGTCGGTCGTGTCACCGTGAGAGGGAGAAGCGTGACCGCTCGGTAACGCTCAGACTCACATCACCTCCCCCTGAGGGGAACCTTGCGGAGGGGGGGTATCATATAGAGACCTTTAATTAAGTGGCCTGTGTTAATCACCCTTATCCCCCTCAGTCTGTAGTCTGGACCACCCTGACATGAGCCCTGCTAAACTAAACAAGAGACAGGATTGGAGGGAGCGAGCAAGAAAGTAGGAGAAGAGAGGGACAGAGCCAGAGGGAAAGCAAGAAGGAGGGGAGGGGTGGAGGAGTGTGTGTTTGTGATAGTCCATCACTCTTCCTTATGAGGCGCAGAGCACCTGGTGCCTGAGTGGAACCAGAATGAGTCAATGGGGCTGAGAGGACAGGAGTGTTTACGAACACAGTCTGCTAACGTCTGCTGCTATGGGCTCAAGCCCGTAAATGATTGGCCCATGTAATTGAGCAGTAAAACTCCAGGGCCCCAGTCTTCACACAATAAAAGCAGCTCCCCGCAGGGCTCTGCCTGCCCCAACTCTAAAAACTTCCCGTTAACGGGAATGTGACGGAGGGTGGTGCACATGAGGACTTCATTAGAGGGAACAGAGCAGTTTAACTAAGCACCTCTACCTTTATTTCTAGCCATTTAATGAAGTAACCTTAACATACCTTCCATGAATTATCACTTCAAAACATTTCCGGATGAAATGTGTTCGATAAGAACATTACCTCAGACACAGGTACCACTGACCAATACAAACTTGACCCATTGACCACCCTGATGGGTTCCAGGTGACCAGTGAAGTGAGGCAGTGATGACCGGCTGGTAGTGGTTACCACAGACACGTGTAGTATGGTTATTCATGTCACAGCTGCTGTGATACATACAGTGGTAGAGGGGAGAGGGGGACAAATCAGGGTACCTACCTGGACAAGGCTGATTTGTAGTGGTTGCTGGGGGATGAGTGGTCAGATCTACAGCAGGGCAGGCCCCCATTCCTGGACCTAAAAGGAAGAACAACTCACTCACACAACCTCAACAACGTCAAAGCCTGAGAATGTTTCTTTAATGGGAACAATTATTGCACTTATATTGTGATAATGCATAATCTTGTATCTGTGTCCAAAAATAATGACATATTTTACCATGACTTTAGTGGCTGACGCGTGGTTCATGACATCATACCCCACGCGTAGTCTCCTCTGGTTCTCACAGTACGCTTTCCAGGAGTCCTCGTTAAAGCCATAGTTAAAGTAGTCAGAGAGGTCCGAGCCTAAACACAAACACAACCGAAAGCTGAACAGACCGTATCACAGGCCATTCTTTCTCAGCCAATCTACTATCCTCCATAGTAGAAAAGTGTACCTATTCGATTGGTCAGATTGTCGAGAAAGAAATTGCCTTTTCCAAACAGACTCTGGGCCAGTTGTAGGATGATAGATCCCAAATTCATACAACCAGTAGGCCTAGGCTACATTAATAAAAAACACTTTAAAAAGCTATGAGTTTGATGCAACAGATCAGAACATTTAGCTTAAAATGTTGATAAACTATTATTTCTTCACATTATGAGCGCAACAAGGCGTACAAGGCAGTAGGCTATGCGCAAATGTGTCAAAGCCGGTGTGTGTAGCTGGTGTAAAAGTCAGGCTCAGGAAAGCAGAGATGAGTGAACAACATATTTAATAAAATACAGAAAAAGGATAACAAATCCAACGTGCCCTTAAACACACGGGCGAAATAACCAGCCGTAATAAAACCGACAAAGAACAACAAACAATCACGCACAAAAAACATGGGGAAAACAGAGGGTTAAATAATGAACATGTAATTTGGGAATTGAAACCAGGTGTGTAAAACAAAGACAAAACAAACAGAACATGAAAAATGAATCGGCGATGGCTAGAAGGGGAAGTTGTGACAAAATGTTTGTTCCATAATGCAATTAGCAGGAAAACAACTTTGTCAAAAGCACACCGTTATCCGTTAGAAATTTAGAAAGAGGGGAGATATAAAGATGCTTGGGTTGCTAATATGACTAGGATTGTGCTTTGGCTACTGGACAATGAAATAAAACCAGTAGAACATGAGAGAAATAGGCTACTGGTTTCAATGGCATATGGAAATCTTTATAAAATAATTGCCTCCACAGATATGGTCAGATTTTTGCTAGGCTACTTTGAAGCAAGGTAAGACATGCCTCATATGTAGTAAAACGTTCAGGTTTCAAACAATTAAGTATGTTTTCAAAATGCATACTGCCTCCAGCTCATTACAAAGTGATGTGTGATGTGCAAACGTGCTAATGAATCCTGCCTTCTGTTGCCTATGCATTTGAATGGCAAATGGGAAGCACGCTTCAATTACCAGTGGAGAGGAAAAAAAGCACATTGTAATCGTGGCCATCAAAATGTTTAACACACAATTGCATTTAGAAATGTTGCGCAATGATTGGGATTATAAAAGCCTGTTTCACTCCAGCAGCAACGACTTAGCAGTTTGAGGAGCTGTAGCAGCAACTCTCAGCTCTCGCACTGTCTGACAGATTTTCCACTTAAGGGCTCTGTATCTGTATGCTGTGTGTGTGTGTGATGAATAAGATGCATAATGAATATACACAAGTCAATTGAATTCCACTCAATAATGCTAATTATCCTATAGACCGATAAGCATGACTGGTCAAAAGCATTATTTCTTCACACCAACCACTTACCAGGCTTTCTCTATGGCTTTTCTTCAAGACTCCACGTCGACCTCCAACACAGGGATTCCGTTAACACTGCCATGTGCATCCACGTCCACTCCTTTGGCTTTGGGGAAAACTGCACCGGAGATGACAGGACACACAGTCAGTGACACTTTCACTTCACACTCTTGCCACTACAGTTAATGAGGGTCTGGGTGAGTAACTAATGCCGCGTTCACGTGCTAGTCGGAATTAGGAAACTCTGACATTTCCGACTAGCACGGGAACGCGGCATAAGCATGCACTGACACATACATGACCTAGGTGAGGAGTGTTTACCTGACACGTGTTCTCCCTGCAGCCTTAATGATATTAACAGGCGTGGATCCAAATGCACTACACAATGAAAGAAACAAAAACAAAAACACACACAGTTATCATCATCACCACCAAGAGGACACACACTGAGAGACATGCTGCCTCCATGACTCTGGGCAATATGCTTTGAAGAACCCTGAAAGTGACATGTGGTGGTGAGAATAAGGCATGCTGCCAAATATGCATACTGTAACATGGAACCATAATCATGACTCATAAAATGATCTGAGAGGCAACTGATGTCAGTCGCGCTGACAGTCATGTGAAAAAACCCTCTCTACAAAAGGTTTTTCTAGTGTACAGGGTCTGAAATATTATGTTATTTTCAACTCAAATTGGATCTTCAAAATTAATCCAGATTGCAGGACAGTAACACACTGCTGTATTTAACACATTGCTGTTGTCTAGACTCTCACCTGCACGGCTGAGACGAGGCTCCAATGGTTACACACATGCCATCATATCCTCATTGTCGCTGTCCCTTTCTTGGACTTCCTGACCTGTATCCTGGCATTACAGAAACACAAAGACAAAGATGGAGACAACATATATTCATAAAAGCATTGCATGCACACACACAGTTAATGAGGAATATGCCAAGTAGCAAGAAGGGTTCTGAGGGAATTCCACGATGGGTTTCCATCAAAACAGAAGAGTGTTCTTTATCCCAGGTTGACTCCTCCATAACCCTGAGCAGTAGGTACCTGCTTCACTACTCCATTCTCATGGACCTCAGCAGTCGGCTAGGGCTTTGCACTGTGAAAAAAACATAACATTACTAGAAACACATAGTCAGTTTAGATTGAGACTTTTGTAACATTTGAAAAATAGAGTACAGGGGAATGTTAAGAGATTTGCAAACATGGATATTACTTAACTTGTCTGCAGACTGCATACTGTACATTTCCTTGTAAAGGGATGAAAGTAAAATGACAGCCTATTGCTTGAAGAATCCCTAATGTAACGTAATGGTCGAGCAGCTCAAAGAGAGACTGTTTGATTCTGAAAACGCTGCGTTTACTCTGAGGCAATACACTTTAACCAAGCCAAACACAGCAACCATCATAGCCCCTATCTAATGGCGCCTTAGATCCACTTTACCACGCTCACAAACAAAGAGCGCCTGCCTGGCCCGGGACTTAACGAGCATCCAAATAGTTCTTAATGTTCCACTTGACTGGCTGCACATTTCAGTCGTTGCACACAGTGGCGTCAGACACACACATCCCAGAGATAACAATATTGCTCAGTCATTATTGAGCATTGAAAAGTGCATTATATCTAAACGCTACATTAATAAAGCACAATTGGTCCTAATGGGGAATGAAGCCGCCAGCCCATCTTATTCTGAATCAGTTCACTGCTTACTGTCGTAAGTGGCTGACTCAGAGTGAATACTGTGGCTTTGTGTTGTGAATTTCAAAAAACAAAAAATAGAGGTGTGATGACTATATTACTTGTGTAGAAAACAAAAAAATTGTAATTTGTGTAAAAGGCACTTTATGCTTGCTTTGGGGATACGGAGGGTGTGATGCAATTGCAGAGCCTCAGGAGGCCAAATCGAGCTCTGTACCGCATCGCTGTGCATCTCCCAAATTTTGTAACAACGCGAGGGCTCCGTAAAGCTCCGCATTGACATGATTGGTTGACGCTGGGGAGGTTGTATATAAAAAACAAACTTTCTTGACAACAGCTCTGCTCTATGAAGCGCAAGAAGTATGAATGTTCTGACTGACTTCTGCGTAGGACGCATCACAGTAAATGCCATACGGCCACTGCAGATTTCTAATTGACTATGCAGAGCCTTTAAGTGGCACAGAAAATGTGTGTACCACACTTATGAATGTAAGTCTTTGACAAAATGAAAAATTTGACAGTATAGTCTAGTAGCATACAGGTCTGATTTGCAAGTACGCTAAGTGCATATTTGAGATCTAGGTAACCCACTAGGCACACACTGGATGAATTAACGTGGTTCTTGAACCAACCTTGAATAACCTTGAATTGACATCTGTGCCCAGTGGGAAGTGATGAATTGAGGATGGAATAGGTGACTGTCTGCTATGTACAAACATAAGTTTAACAGTGGGTGTTTTACCTGTCACCTGTCACATACACATTGGTGCCTCTTTCTCTGCCTTCTCCTCAATCACAGAGAAGAACCAGTATCAATATGTTTACAACATACACTCAAAATCAAAACAGACAATATCACAGTGGTCTCCAAATATCTAAATGCCTGAACTCAATAATTCCTTGTGCTTGCAATTTTATTTCATAGTCACTGGACATTGTTCTCATATTCACTCCCTACCAAAAAAGTTACAGGAAATAAGCAGCAGGAGAAAACGTCCCAAAGTGTCGCACTGTCAACGTGGTACGCTGTCGCACGTGTTGTTTCTGGTGTTGTGGTTAGCTTGCTAGCTAACAGAAATTTGACAGCTCATCATTTGCCAGACACAGAATGGTAACTTAGCCCTATAAAAATGTAACTATTTAAGAACTAAATATTGTCATATCTGTTTTAACTACCTCCATATAACAATTATTCCTCTTCATAGCCCCTGCTTGCATCAGAAGCTTCTGAATCACACAACTTGACAGTTACTCCAGCAAATAAAATAAATCGCAATGAAAAACAGTTTTTTCGCCAAACTCAAGATTTTTTTTTTTTTTAAACTTAGCAGTCAAAACCCCCACTGCTGGCTTGCTTCTGAAGCTAAGCAGGGTTGGTCCTTTTCTGTCCCTGGATGGGATGCCAGATGCTGCTGGAAGTGGTGTTGGAGGGCCAGTAGGAGGCACTCTTTCCTCAGGTCTAAAAAAATATCCCAATGCCCCAGGGTAGTGATTGGGGACATTGCCCTGTGTAGGGTGCCGTCTTTTGGATGGGACGTTAAACGGGCCTCCTGACTCTATGAGGTCATTAAAGATCCCATGGCACTTATCGTAAGAGTAGGGGTGTTAACCCGGTGTCCTGGCTAAATTCCCAAGCTGTCCCTCATACCATCACGGTCACCTAATCATACCCAGTTTACAATTGGCTCATTCATCCCCCTCCTCTCCCCTGTAACTATTCCCCAGGTCGTTGCTGTAAATGAGAATGTGTTCTCAGTCAACTTACCTGATAAAATAAAGGTAAAATAAAATAAAAAAAATTAAAAAGTGAGTTTACTTTAATACACACACACGTTTCTATAGCGACAGTCCACCTTTCAAGGACGTAAATCCATGTTGGAAGAAACAGCAGTTTCCTATTGGTCAGGATGTCTTGAGAATCTTTTTCGCTTCAATGTATCGATTTCTCAAAAATATTCCCATTACAGTATCTGCCAGTGTCAAACAAGCTTGCAATGTTGTTTTTGAGCTTCATGATAAGTATATCTATTATGTATGTTTTTCTTATTTACTCAATACAGGTATTTGAGGAAACTCAATTCAGCCTAATTTCTGTTTTTAATAAATAGAAAATTCAGAACATTCCCAAATGAAACCGGTGCAGCAGATGTATGGTTACGTGTATATGTCGCGACGTAGAATGCCACGTCACCATTAAGAGACACATGTGTTGTTGTTTTGGAATTGCGTCTGCATGACAATTTTATAGAAATCTTGTACTTTTCGATCGGTCTAAACGATAGTATCATCTCCACAATGTTGCCAACAGAGGGCTTTACGTGTTTCCCCGGTCAGATGTGGGACAGAGTGTTGTCAAAGGTAAATAAAGCGGTGGTTTTCATAGACGACAAGTGTGCTGAGAGTCTTCACTGGAACGGTGGAGCTACCAGTGTATTTGAGGCTGGTGCTCGTAATTTAAAACAGTTTTCGAGCTTCGAAGCCGGTGGTGAAAACGAACCAAAGGCAGTGTTTGTGGTGAGCACTTTGCTCAAAGGGGTAACAGCTGACATTATACAAGACATCGTTGGCCTCAGTCATTTTCAGTACTGTGTCGTTTTCACCACCGTAGCCCACTCCATACACCTCCTCGCTAACAATGTCACTGTTGAATTAGAGGGGAACCCTGTGTTCGAGCAGTTTGAAGATAAACTGTGCGAATGGATGGGCGATATGAATTACACCGCTGAAGTCATGCATGCGCCCGTGGTCTTTGCTCTCGTGTCACCACAGCTCCTTCTCGCGCCCACATTCGCGCACCTATTCCCGCTGCTGCCACGGGACCTCGAGACCATCAATATAAAGCGCCCGGAGAAGAAGAGGTTCGGCAGCTTGACTGATGTTGACTTGCGCTCTCTTACTCCGGAGCTGCAGATTGAAATTAAATCTCTAGCCTCTGCGGTTAATTCCATGTTTGAGTCCACCAGCACCCGGGAGGAGAGCTTCGCCTTGGGTCCAATGAGCCGTCTCATCGCTGGGGAACTGGCCAATCATCCTCAAGCCAAAAACCGCAGAAAGACAGCCCCCAATAAAGCATCCATCGTCTTCATCGACAGGACACTGGATCTAACAGGTGCATAACCCAGTCTTGTACAACTACTGATGGATCTAACATGTGCATAACACAGTCTTGTACAACTACTGATGGATCTAACATGTGCATAACCCAGTCTTGTACAACTACTGATGGATCTAACAGGTGCATAACCCAGTCTTGTACAACTACTGATGGATCTAACAGGTGCATAACACAGTCTGGTACAACTACTGATGGATCTAACATGTGCATAACCCAGTCTTGTACAACTACTGATGGATCTAACAGGTGCATAACCCAGTCTTGTACAACTACTGATGGATCTAACAGGTGCATAACCCAGTCTTGTACAACTACTGATGGATCTAACAGGTGCATAACCCAGTCTTGTACAACTACTGATGGCTCTAACAGGTGCATAACACAGTCTTGTACAACTACTGATGGATCTAACAGGTGCATAACACAGTCTTGTACAACTACTGATGGATCTAACATGTGCATAACACAGTCTTGTACACTACTGATGTCCATAAATATACCAAGCTGCAGCCCTGAGTGCAACATTCACACTTTCCGGATGTCAGAATTACTTAATTGCTGCACCTCACTGTCTAACAGAAAGGGCATTTGATTGTCACACTTCCTTATTCCCTATTATATTCCCCTTACACACATAATTAATTAATGTTTACATTGACCTTGTTTTTGGTTTAAATCTCTCTCTCTGTTTTTCCTTGTACTCAGGTGCTGCTGGTCACCATGGTGACAGCCTGGTGGAGAAGATATTGACTGTGCTGCAGCCTTTGCCAGGACACACCACTGATGTGCAGGTGGACATGCTGGTGCTCACTAACCTGCAGCGCACCCCTGACTCACAGACTACCCTGGCTCCAGGCTGCCTGGCACAGACCCAGTGAGTACATCTGTGCTGGAGCAGTTATAGCTAAAATATTATACTACTGTTGAAAAGTCAAATTTCAAATGATTCAGATACTGTATGATCACTTTTATAGACCCTGGAAATACTTTTTTGAGAATCTCTCAGGGGTTTGAATGCAGATGGAGCGAGATATTGTTAGGGTTAGGATTTGAAAGAGTGTTGCAGTTTGGCTGGCCCTATAATTATATTTCACATAGGCACAGGAGATTTAGAAAAGGAGGAGACTAGAGAATGGGTTTTGTAAGTTTATCTGACCTAGGTCACCTCTGATCAGCCATCATTATACTGCTGTAACTGTTCTTGTTTTCTCATAATTTAAGCAAAACTTTGCTTGACTTGTTGGCCTTTCTGCCCATGTAATTTCCTTTGGTCAGGGTTGTGGGTTAATCTGACTGTAGTTCTGCTATGATGTGTGTTTATTTATCCAAGCCTCTAATATATCATATCTACTGTATAACAAGGTTTGTAATGTTGCTGTAAAAGAGAATATATTCTCAGTCAATTTACCTGGTAAAATAAGGGTAAATAATATACAGTTGAAGTTGGAAGTGTACATACACCTTAGCCAAATACATTTAAACTCAGTTTTTCACAATTCCTGACATTTAATGCAAGTAAAAATTCCCTGTCTTAGGTCAGTTAGGATCACCACTTTATTTTAAGAATGTGAAATGTCAGAATAATAGTAGAGAGAATGATTTATTTCAGCTTTTATTTATTTTATCACATTCACAGTGGGTCAGAAGTTTACATACACTCAATTAGTATTTGGTAGCATTGCCTTTAAATTGTTTATCTTGGGTCATACGTTTCGGGTAGCCTTCCACAAGCTTCCCACAATAAGTTGGGTGAATTCCTCCTGACAGAGCTGGTGTAACTGAGTCAGGTTTGTAGGCCTCGTTGCTCGCACACCGTTTTTCAGTGCTGCCCACAGATTTTCTATAGAGTTGAAGTCGGAAGTTTACATACACTTAGGTTGGAGTCATTAAAACTTGTTTTTCAACCACTCCACAAATTTCTTGTTAAAATCTATAGTTTTGGCAAGTCGGTTAGGACATCTACTTTGTGCATGACACAAGTAATTTTTCCAACAATTGTTAACAGAGATTATTTCACTTATAATTCACTGTATCACAATTCCAGTGGGTCAGAAGTTTACATACACTAAGTTGACTGTGCCTTTAAACAGCTTTGAAAATTCCAGAAAATTATGTAATGGCTTTAGAAGCTTCTGATAGGCTAATTGACATCATTTGAGTCAATTGGAGGTGTACCTACGGATGTATTTCAAGGCCTACCTTCAAAATCAGTGCCTCGTTGCTTGATGTCATGGGAAAATCAATAGAAATCAGTTTTTTTTTTGACCTCCACAAGTCTGGTTCATCCTTGGGAGCAATTTCCAAACACCTGAAGGTACCACGTTCATCTGTACAAACAATAGTACACAAGTATAAACACCACGGGACCACTCAGCCGCTCAGGAAGGAGACGCGTTCTGTCTCCTAGAGATGAACGTACTTTGGTGCGAAAAGTGCAAATCAATCCCAGAACAACAGCAAAGGACCTTGTGAAGATGCTGGACTAAACAGGTACAAAAGTATCTATATCCACAGTAAAACGAGTCCTATATCGACATAACCTGAAAAGCTGCTCAGCAAGGAAGAAGCCACTGTTCCAAAACCGCCATAAAAAAGTCTGACTACGGTTTGCAACTGCACATGGAGACACAGATCGTGGAGAAATGTCCTCTGGTCTGATGAAACAAAAATAGAACTGTTTGGCCATAATGACCTTCGTTATGTTTGGAGGAAAAAAGCGAGAGCCTTGCAAGCCGAAGAACACCATCCCAACCGTGAAGCATGGGTGTGGCAGCATCATGTTGTGGGGGTGCTTTGCTGCAGGAGGGACTGGTGCACTTCACAAAATAGATGGCATCATGAGGAAGGAAAATTATGTGGATATATTGAAGCAACATCTCAAGACATCAGTCAGGAAGTTAAAGCTTGGTCGCAAATGGGTCTTTCAAATGGACAATGACCCCAAGCATACTTCCAAAGTTGTGGCAAAATGGCTTAAGAACAACAAAGTCAAGGTATTGGAGTGGCCATCACAAAGCCTTGACCTCAATCCTATAGAGAATTTCTGGGCAGAATTGAACAAGCGTGTGCGAGCAACGAGGCCTACAAACCTGACTCAGTTACACCAGCTCTGTCAGGAGGAATTCACCCAACTTATTGTGGGAAGCTTGTGGAAGGCTACCCGAAACGTATGACCCAAGATAAACAATTTAAAGGCAATGCTACCAAATACTAATTGAGTGTATGTAAACTTCTGACCCACTGGGAATGTGATGGTAAGAAATAAAAGCTGAAATAAATCATTCTCTCTACTATTATTCTGACATTTCACATTCTTAAAATATGGTGGTGATCCTAACTGACCTATGACAGGGAATTTGTACTAGGATTAAATGTCAGGACTGGTGAAAAATTGAGTTTAAATGTATTTGGCGAAAGTGTATGTAAACTTCCGACTTCAACTGTACATCCACAGGTACACCACCAATTTGACTCAAATGATGTCAGAAGCTTCTAAAGCCATGACATCATTTTCTGTTTTTTTTCCAAGCTGTTTAAAGGCACAGTCAACTTAGTGTATGTAAACTTCTGACCCACTGGAATTGTGATACAGTGAATTATAAGTGAAATAATCTGTCTGTAAACAATTGTTGGAAAAATTACTTGTGTCATGCACAAAGTAGATGTCCTAACCGACTTGCCAAAACTATAGTTTGTTAACAAGAAATTTGTGGAGTGGTTGAAAAACAAGTTTTAATGACTACAACCTAAGTGTATGTAAACTTCCGACTTCAACTGTATTTTGAGGTTCATTTCTCTTGGCCCACAGGGAATGAACAGGTTTGTGTGTTGTGCTGAATCTCTCTCCTTTCCCTCTCGTTAACCCATTCTCTTTCCCTCTCTCACCCACTCTCTCTGTCTCTTGCTCTCAGTTGTTTTTCTCTGAGTCTTTCTCAGTCATTCTCTCGCTCTTTCACCCTCCCCTACCCCTTACGTTTATGGGGGAACACATGACTTGTATTAAGTAATAGTGGTTCAGTGGAGCTTGCCTCCAGTCTGGCCATTGGGTGTGCACGTGTTGGCCTCTTATGGTGAGGCTGTTGTACATGGCAGGGATTAGTCCTAACATCATGTGTTCCACTCTTCCTCTGCCTCTTCATGTGGTTGCAGGAGGAAAATACTTTCATTGGCTATGAAAACGGTTGGCCAGCTCTGCTCTACAGTGTTTTCTAACTCTTGTCTGCCTGAATGGGCACCCGCTCCTACCCAGTGGGTGGTTGATCTGGAATGGAGCAGGCCCTGTTTGAGCAAGGTGGGAGGTTCAGTTCTAATGGAACGGTTCTGCTGGTTCTGCTGGGTAAGAGCAGCTCAGACAGGGAGGGTACTGTAGCGTTTAATGTGAGCACATCAGGGGGTAGGGCAGGCCCCACTGACCCCCAGACAGAGGCCTTCGTCTGGAGCTTTTAGGCTACACCAAGTGCATGTATTCCCACAGATCTCTCACCATGTGGATGTACTCAATTTACTGTGTCCTGATTAGCAAATCCAGAATGTGGTGATCATTTGGAGGTTCTGGTGGCTCTCCAGGAAGTCTTGCAAATGCAGTCTACTTCAGACTAGCCATATTTTCTAACATCCAAAAAGGGGGATTGAGGTGAGGGACAAAGCTGCAGTTTGTTGACCTGGATTGGGAAGCAGACCTTTGGGGGTGTTAGGCTGTATTAAATAGTATCCTCTTCCTTGCTATCAGTTTTTAGCATCAGCATTCAGACTTTCATCAGAGAGCGACTCCGAGCCAAATGTCTTATCTCAGAGAGCAGTCGGGAAGGATGGGATCAGCTATCTCTCTCTCTCACACACACACACACATACAAGTGGAGATAGCAGTAATAGGATGATCTCGCAGCCAGGGGCCGTGGTGTCTGTAGGGTCTGAGTGTGTGATGTGTGCCAGCAGGAGCGTTATTGCCTTCCCTATCTCAGAGCAAATGGGCCAGTTGACTCTTATCACAGCTGTTTAGGAGATTGAAGTGTAGCTCAGTCACACTAAGGTTAAAGCACCTGGAGCTCCTGGCCCATTTTACACTCTCAAAGAACATTTGTTCACTGTGGAGTGAAATTACAATCTTTTGGTCTAAAGTTGTAATGTGTTTGTCTATACCGGATACATAGTTTAAAGTTTTTAATGTCACAAGTACAGTGAAATGCCTTTCTTGCAAACTCAAAAACCAACAACGCAATAATCAATAACAATGTAATACTAGAAAAAACACACGAGAAATAAGAACAATTATGCAGAATAAATAGAATGGTGAACACCGCATCAGGCTGGTTCCACTAGGCTAATAACTTTATGCACATGTTTAGAATTTTTGATGGAAGGCTTGGGATCAATCTGTATAGATTGGCTGTGTAGCCTTGTTCATATGATACAGGTATAGTATGGATTGTTATGCTTTGCTGGTTATGGGGCCCAGCCAGGCTACACAGTATGATTGGCTGTATTATGAAATCCCTCCCAGTCAGCATTGATATGATTTGTCTGACCTCCTCGTCTTATGTACAGTGAGGGAAAAAAGTATTTGATCCCCTGCTGATTTTGTACGTTTGCCCACTGACAAAGAAATGATCAGTCTATAATTTTAATGGTAGGTTTATTTTAACAGTGAGAGACAGAATAACAACAAAAAAAATCCAGAAAACGTATGTGAAAAATGTTATAAATGGAATTGCAATTTAATGAGGGAAATAAGTATTTGACCCATCCGCAAAACATGACTTAGTACTTGTTGGCAAAACCCTTGTTGGCAATCACAGAGGTCAGACGTTTCTTGCAGTTGGCCACCAGGTAAGCACACATCTCAGGAGGGATTTTGTCCCACTCCTCTTTGCAGATCTTCTCCAAGTCATTAAGGTTTCGAGGCTGACGTTTGGCAACTCGAACCTTCAGCTCCCTCCACAGATTTTCTATGGGATTAAGGTCTGGAGACTGGCTAGGCCAATCCAGGACCTTAATGTGCTTCTTCTTGAGCCACTCCTTTGTTGCCTTGGCCGTGTGTTTTGGTTCATTGTCATGGTGGAATACCCATCCACGACCCATTTTCAATGCCCTGGCTTAGGGAAGGGGGTTCTCACCCAAGATGGTACATGGCCCTGTCCATCGTCCCTTTGATGCGTGAAGTTGTCCTGTCCCCTTAGCAGAAAAACACCCCCAAACACCCCCATAATGTTTCCGCCTCCATGTTTGACGTGGGGATGGTGTTCTTGGGGTCATAGGCAGCATTCCTCCTCCTCAAAAAACAGTGAGTTGAGTTGATGCTAAAAAGCTCCATTTTGGTCTCATCTGACCACAACACTTTCACCCAGATGTCCTCTGAATCATTCAGATGTTCATTGGCATACTTTAGACGGGCATGTATATGTGCTTTCTTGAGCAGGGGGACCTTGTGGGTGCTGCAGGATTTCAGTCCTTCACGGCGTAGTGTGTTACCAATTGTTTTCTTGGTGACTATGGTCCCAGCTGCCTTGAGATCATTGACAAGATCCTCCCGTGTAGTTCTGGGCTGATTCCTCACCGTTATTATGATCATAGCAACTCCACGAGGTGAGATCTTGCATGGAGCCCCAGGCCGAGGGAGATTGACAGTTCTTTTGTGTTTCTTCCATTTGCGAATAATCGCACCAACTGTTGTCACCTTCTCACCAAGCTGCTTGGCGATGGTCTTGTAGCCCATTCCAGCCTTGTGTAGGTCTACAATCTTGTCCCTGACATCCTTGGCGAGCTCTTTGGTCTTGGCCATGGTGGAGAGTTTGGAACATGATTGATTGATTGCTTCTGTGGACAGGTGTCTTTTATACAGGTAACAAACTGAGATTAGGAGCACTCCCTTTAAGAGTGTGCTCCTAATCTCAGCTCGTTACCTGTATAAAAGACACCTGGGAGCCAGAAATCTTTCTGATTGAGAGGGGGTCAAATACTTATTTCCCTCATTAAAATGCAATTCCATTTATAACATTTTTCACATGCGTTTTTCTGGAATTTTTTGTTGTTATTCTGTCTCTCACTGTTCAAATAACCTACCTTTAAAATTATAGATTGATAATTTCTTTGTCAGTGGGCAAACGTACAAAATCAGCAGGGGATCAAATACTTTTTTCCCCTCACTGTAGCAACATTTTAAATTGTGTTTTTTTACATTGGAGAAAGGAGAGACTCAGAGCTAGAAAATGGTATATCATACACTGCAGTTGAGGAACAATGCGTAAGTAATTCTGATTTGAAAGTTGATTAACTTGTAACCCCCACTTTTGAGAAAATGGCCCGTGAATACTTTTGGTACACCTACTGGAGACCTCTACTTTGTCTACACCCATTCAGCATTGTTCACACCCTCTTAAGCCTTAGCCCCACACATCTCTTTAAGGATTCACATGTGAGGCCATGTGCTAAACTAAGTGAGTAGTTTAGTAAACAACCAAAGATTTCAAGACTAAAAGTGGTAAAAGTAGTAGCCTACAATAAGGAGAAACTCCTGTTGTTCTTCACATTGCCATCTCTGGTAAACACACACCATATCAAATATAATCTTTATTTGTCACATGCACAGGATACAGAAAGTGTAAATGGTACAGTGAAATGGTTACTTGCATAGTAGCAATATCAGAAACAGAAAGTGCCCAGATAAAAATAATTTTAAATTATTAGATGACGCTTACAGACAGAACGGCAGATTTTTACCTTGTCAGCTCTGGGATTCGATCTTGCAACCTTTCGGTTACTAGTCCAACGCTCTAACCACTAGGCTACTTGCCGTATACATGGCTGAACGCTTCACTGCTGACTTGAACCATTTAACTCTGTTTTGTTTGTAGCTACATCTTGTTTGGCCAACGTTGTCAAGTCACTCCGGTTCACACTGACCGTGGCTTGTGCAGAAAGTAGCCCATCACTTTGTCCAATTGATTTGTCGATAGCGCCTGCTGAATTCAGGGCATCAATGTTGAGAAAAGTTGCAAACCTTTTTGTAGTTCTCAATGGCTAACATTATATCTTTCAAAAAAGGCGCGGTAGAAACGACTATCAACACATACTGAGCAGCTCACGTTATAGACAGAAGCATGCTACATGGCAGACCAATCCAAACTCATCTCCCGGCATGTCCAGCCCATCCATTATCTCAGCTAATCGTGTTTAACGTGAAGGTTCCTGTATTTTTCTGTGGCTAAACCAACTATGCTCATAATTTTAACAATTGTATTCATATTTACAGATGGAGTACAAGTTTGTTATTAAAGCACATATGTTCCAGAAGGCATTTATTTAAAAAAAACAACTTATTTTGATAAAAAATAAATGTTTACTTTCAAATACTTCTCCTGTGAAGTAGTGACGTGCGACATATGCCTAGTTTCCCGAAACGAATCACATTTGTTGATGTATTCTAGTCAAATCAAATAACTTTGTCACATGCGCCGTGTAGACTTTACCGTGAATTGCTTACTTATAAGCCGTTGACCAACAGTGCAGTTCAAGAAGAGTTAAGAAAATATTTACCAAATAAACGAAAGTAACACAATGACGAGGCTATATACATGGGGTACCGGTACCGGGTGTACAGTGTACAGGTTAGTTGAGGTAATTTGTACATGTTGGTAGGGGTGACGTGACTATGCATAGATAATAACAGTGAGTAGCAGCAGTGTACAAAACAAATGGAGGGATGTCAATGTAAATAGTCCGGTGGCCATTTGATTAATTGTTCAGCAGTCTTATGGCTTGCGAGGTAGAAGCTGTTAAGGAGCCTTTTGGTCTTAGACTTGGCGATCCGGTACCGCTTGCCGTGTGGTCCTGGATGGCAGGAAACTCGGCCCCCGGTGATGTACTGGGCCGTACGCACTACCCTCTGTAGCGCTTTATGGTCAGATGCCGAGCAGTTGCCATACCAGGTGGTGATGCAATCGGTCAGGATGCTCTCTGGTGCAGCTGTAGCACTTTTTGAGGATCTGGGGACCCATGCCAAATCTTTTCAGTATCCTGAAGGGGAAAAGGTGTTGTCGTGCCCTCTTCACGACTGTCTTGGTGTGTTTGGACCATGATAGTTCGTTGGTAATGGGGACACCAAGGAACTTGAAACTCGCGACCCGCTGCATTACAGCCCTGTCGATGTTAATGGGGGCCTGTTCGGCCCGCCTTTTCTTGTAGCCCATGATCAGCTCCTTTGTCTTGCTCACATTGAGGGAGAGGTTATTGTCCTGGCACCACACTGCCAGTTCTCTGACCTCCTCCCTATAGGCTGTCTCATCATTGTCGGTGATCAGGCCTACCTAATGATGGTGTTGGAGTCGTGTTTGGCCACACAGTTGTGGGTCAACAGGGAGTACAGGAGGGGACTAAGTACACACCCCTGATGGGCCCCAGTGTTGAGGATCAGCGTGGCAGATGTATTGTTGCCTGGGGACGGCCCATCAGGAAGTCCAGGATCCAGTTGCAGAGGGAGGTGTGTAGCTTAGTGATGAGCTTCGTGGACACTATGGTGTTGAATGCTGAGCTGTAGTCAAAGGACAGCATTCTCACATAGGTGTTCCTTTTGTCCAGGTGGGAAAGGGCAGTGTGGAGTGCAATAGTTTGTGTAATCTGTTGTGGTGGTTTGTGATTTGGAGTGGGTCTAGGTTATCCAGGAGGATGCTGTTGATGTGAGGCCCTAGCCCTCACCCTCCGATCCAACAGGTCCCAGATGTGCTGAATTACAGATGGGATTGAGATCTGGGCTCTTCGCTGTCCATGGCAGAACACTGACATTCCTGTCTTGCAGAAAATCATGCACAGAATGAGCAGTATGGCTGGTGGCATTGTCATGCTGGAGGGTCATGTCAGGATGAGCCTGCAGGAAGGGTACCACATCTTCTCTGTAATGCACAGAGTTGAGATTCCCTGGAAAGACAGTCCAATGATGCTGTGACACACTGACCCAGACCATGACGGACCCTCCACCTCCAAATCGATCCCGCTCCAGAGTACAGGCCTCGGTGTAACGCTCATTCTTTCGACAATAAACGCAAATCCAACTATCACCCATGTTGAGACACAACCGCGACTCGTCAATGAAGAGCACTTTTTGCCAGTCCTGTCTGGTCCAGCGACGGTGGGTTTGTGCCCATAGGCATCTTTGTTGCCAGTGATGTCTGGTGAGGACCTGCCTTACAACAGGCCTACAAGCCCTCAGTCCAGCCCCCCTCAGCCTATTGCGGACAGTCTGAGCACTGATGGAGGGATGGTGCGTTCCTCGTGTAACTCGGGCAGTTGTTGTTGCCAGTAGAAAGTCCTCTTTAGTGTCCTAAGTTTAGATCATAACTGTCTTAATTATCCTTTCCACTGGTGCATGTTCATTAATTGTTTATGGTTCATTGAACAAGCATTTGAAACCGTGTTTAAACCCTTTACATTGAAGATCTGTGAAGTTATTTGGATTTTTAAGAATTATCTTTGAAAGACAGAGTCCTGAAAAAGGGACGTTTCTTTTTTTGCTGAGTTCAGATAGATAGTGTGGTCTACAGTGGTTCCTCCTTTAAAAGTTGTCGTACTGCAGCACACCTTGCGGGCTGCTGCAGCGTTCTATGGCACGTTATTATTTGTCAGCCATTTTTTTACGTTATTGCAAGTTAGTGCCAGTTTGACCAACTTTGAGAAGCATTTGATAGTCATATTTGCATTACCAGATAATTTAAAACCTTTTTTGTAAGACATAGGACATGGGATTGATTTGAAGAAATGTGGCTTAATCAATTTTATTATAATTGTGTTTCTATTCCGAGAAATGAAAACGATACTCTCGGGGTTTCCGCTAGGATGGAATGGAAAATATTCCCCTGTACAAGATGAAGGTCGGGAGTAGGCTACAGCATAAGAGGATTGGAGGATTCTAAATTAATATCTAAGGGCCATAACATTTCCACACCCTAAATGTAGTGTAACCAATACTCATTTTATCTATGGTAGGTCTACAATATATCTACAAATAGTTTTTTAAATGACATGACTCTGTCAATAATTACATTTAGAGGATTGGAGGATTCAGAATGAATATCTAAGGGTCATTTTCTGTCTTGATCTTTGAGAATATCTAAGAGGCTTTCATATAATTCTAAATTGAAATTGGGTTTGTATTTTCGTAATAAGGCTTGCTTCCCGCTTATGGCTAGAAAGAAGCTTGTTCAGGGCACTTTTCTCTCTGTAATTGATTAGGGTGACTTGTTGTATATGCATGCAACCTCCTCTGTCTTACAGAGACTGGACTCTTTATCATGCATCCTTGCACTTTATTACACTTTATCTACAAGTCCCTGCTAGGTAAAGCCCCGCCTTATCACAGCTCGCTGGTCACCATAGCAGCACCAACCCGTAGCACGCGTTCCAGCAGGTATATCTCACTGGTCACCCCCAAAGCCAATTCCTCCTTTGGCCGACTTTCCTTCCAGTTCTCTGCTGCTAATGACTGGAACGAACTACAAAAATCTCTGAAACTGGAGACACTTATCTCCCTCACCAGCTTTAAGCACCAGCTGTCAGAGCAGCGCACAGACCCCTTCACCTGTATATAGCCCATCTGTAAATGGCCCAACCAACTACCTCATCCCCCTATCGTTTTAATTTATTTATCTTGTTCATTTGCACCCCAGTATTTCTACATTGCACATTAATCTACTGCACATCTACCATTCCAGTGTTTAAATGCTATATTGTAATTACTTTGCCACCATGGCCTATTTATTGCCTTACCTTCCTTATCTTACCTCATTTGCACTCTTTGTATATAGATTTGTTTTTTCTACTGTATTATTGGCTGTATGTTTGTTTAACTCCATGTGTAACTCTGTGTTGTTGTATGTGTCGAACTGCTTTGCTTTATCTTGACCAGGTCGCAGTTGTAAATGAGAACTTGTTCTCAACTTGCCTACCTGGTTAAATAAAAGTGAAATAAAATTAAAAATTACAAATGCCAAGTCACTCACCCACCATTGCACATTGTACCAAATGGTAGGTTGGACCTCACTTTATATGCGCAGAAAGATACATTTGTATGTGTACAAGCCCTCTGTAGTCTGGTCTCCTTCACCACCAGCAGTTACCATACACAGTCTGCTAGGTGGTTGCTACTTAAAGTCCCCAGGACATTCACAGTATTAGGCAAGACTGCCTTTTCTTCTTGTGCACCAGATGCATGGAATAATCTACAATCCATGCTTCATCTAGATATGTTAGTGCCACTGAATGAATTTAAAATATTGATTGGAGACTGTTACAGATGAGTGTAAATGCTTTTTTTAGGCTGGATCATGTTGTATGATTTAATTCTGTATTGCATTGATTGTTGGTGCTGCCTTGGCCAGGTCTCCCTTGAAAAAGAGACTGGGTCTCAATGGGCTTTTCCTGGTTAAGTTAAGGTTACATATATAAAGAAATGGCAGTGAGTGATTGTAATCTGAATAAAGGCCAAAATAATATTTATAAAGGCCAAAATATAGCCCTTCTAATAGCCATAATGACGCTGTACAACGTGACCATGTGTGTTTGAAAGAGTATTTTCCAGTAAGCAACAATTTGTTTACCTTCATTAGACAACTTTGTTCCAATATTTCTGTAATTCACTGATATTTATTCCCATAGTAATTCGTTATGGATCCATAACTAAATAAACATCAACATTTTGAAAGAGTATTTTTATCATTATTTTATTAACGAAAGCATAAAGATGTTGATGAAGAAATACTTTACTGCTGTTTTAAGTTAGAAATGTAACACTTGCTGGTGGGGGGGATGTTCACACCTACAGTAGCCGGGCTATAAAGAGTCTATTGTCCTGCTAATCGGGCTACAAGTGTTTGAAAACCTGTTTTCAAAATGCCACTAGCTGTCCATCACTACTGTAAACAAAAACACAGCATCTTGTTTACATTCTTTATTGTAACCACAATGCACAAATTATTTGTATCTACCTTTCCAATTACTTTTAGAGTTTGGGATTCATTTAATATTATGGTGTTTCTATTCCAAGGAAAACAAAAAATCCTCTGGGTTTCCATTAGGATGGAACAGAAAATATGCCGCTGTACAACGTGACGGTTGGGAGTACGGTACTGGGTTATTTAGCTGAAGAATCCAGTGTCCTGCGGGAGACCGGGGTTCAATTCCCCGACAGGAAGGAAGGAGTAGGCCTTCCTTGTAACTAAGAATTTGTTTATAACTGACTTGCCTAGTTAAATAAAGGTTACACTAAGAGCATAACATTTTTGCGCCTTAATGTTTTTATTTTAGTCTAACCAATATCAAAACGGAGATTAAGTGAAAATAAAAATCTCATTGATTTATCAAGACCAGTCCCAATGCTTGTCTCAGAGCAGTGCGAAACAGTGCTAAAATAGTTGTAGGCTATTGCTTCGAACTTCAATATGCTCTTTAAATAAGATCTACACCACTTTTAACAACCCATTACTTAACACTAGTGAGACTCATGTTGCCTACGGTAGGCCTACAGTATATCTAAAAATATGACGTGACTCTCCTCAATAATTACATATGGAGGATTGGAGGATATTTCTGTTATTCAGTGATATTTATTCCCATAGTAATTCGTTATGGATCCATAACTAAATAAACATTGGCATATTTTTATCATTATATTACCGAAAGCGTAAAGATGCCATTATTAGTTATATTACTTTAGTTTGAATGTGCAGACTGGCACTAAGAACAGAATAGCGGGAACATTTCCCTAGTCAGCACCATTATTAGTGCAATGCCCCTTAAATATTTAGCAGATTATTTGGTTTTCAAATAACGTAAAATGAGCGAGACAAAGGCCGTTCTTGAACATGGGGTGAGACATTGTTTCTTATTTGTTAATAAAGCCAGTTTGTTATTTAGAATGATTTATTTCTGTTTTTAGAGGGGAAAAAAACATAAACCTACAGTTGTCGAGGCCGACACGGGTATTGAATCAGCATCTGTAGCAACACAGCTTGCACTGCTATGCAGTGTCTTAGACCGTTGCGGCACTCAGGCGCTGTACAACGTGACCGGTCGGGAGTGGCCTACAGTAAGGGCAAAATAATCCTAACAAAATAAAATAAAAATAAAACTTAGTGTAACAACAGTTTTAGTAAGTAATACTGAAGTCGTGCACAATTATCAGTTTCTATTTAGGTTTATGTTGGCCATTCATTGTCAGTTAAAGACACAGTAGGACCCAAAAGCATAATCAGTGCTCTAACTCCCCCTTGTGCTGGTCTGGAGCAATGAAGTGGTGACGCAGGGTACCGTAATAAGCCACAAATTACCTCTATGTCCTGCGGCGTAAGCTCACAACTTTTAAAGGAGGAACCACTGTACAGCTTATCATAAGGTACTCTACCTCAGGCGAGCAAGACCTTAAGACTTCTTTAATATTAGACATCGCGCACCAGCTGTCATTGACAAATAGACACACACACCCAAACCACGTCTTAGCTTCCCGTCAGCTCTATATTATCCGTGTCGTCGTTCAGCCACGACTCGGTAAAACATAAGATATTACAGTTTTAATGTCCTGTTGGTAGGATCATCTTAATCGTATGTCATACATTTTATTTTCCAATGATTGCACGTTAGCCAATAGAACGGATGGGGGTGGGAGTTTACTCGCTCGCCTACGGATTGTCCGAAGGCAGCCTGACCTGCTCCCTCTTTTCCTCTGTCTTTCCTTCACTCAAATGACGGGGATTTGGGCCTGTTCCCGGGAGAGCAGTATATCCTTCTCATCAGACTCGTTAAAGGAAAAGGCTTCTTCCAGTTCCAGGTGAGTTATTTTGGGTCATAAGAGACTGTAGCAGCAACATTATGTACAAAATAAGTTACAAACAACGCAATTTGTTTTTGCAAAATATCTGTTTAGGAGCGAGTAATACGTCAGCCATCCTCTTTGGCGCCATCTTACCTCCCAGACTGTGTTTTGATTGGCTTTGTAATGAGCCGTGTTTTTAAAGCTTTAAAGGGATACTTCTGGGTTTTGGTAACGACGCTCTATCTGCTTACCCAGAGTCAGATAAACTCATGGACACCATTTTTATGTCTCTGTGTCCAGTAAGCAGAAGTTAGGTGGTTTTGCGAGCCAATTCTAACTTGCGTTAGCGCAATGACTGGAAGTCTATGGGTATCTACTAGCATGCTAGTTAGTGTTGGCTTGCAAAACTACCTGTAAACTTCACGCTGGCTACAGAGACATGCAAATGGTATCCTGAGTTCATCTGACTCTTGGGAAGTAGATAAAGAACCTCATTGCCTAAATCCCAAAGTATCCCTTTAACTTCTTACGAAGTGGTGGGGCGCTAGCTGGCTTTACGGCGAAAGCACCACATTTGATTGTTTGAGGGTAGCACCTAACATATTTTTATCATTACCATAAATTCATAAGCTATCACGGTTCACAGAAAACACATTTCACAGCGAAAACAAATCAATTGCCTTTTGCTGAGGGCTTCCCAAGTGTCCAACGAAGACAATCCATGGTTCTTTTGTTAGAAAAAGTAATGTATTATATCCATAAATCTCTGTTTGGTTGGCGCGTTATGATAAGAAAATACAGCCTCCAATCGTCCATTGAAACGTGAAGAGAACTCGTTCAACTTATACCTATAAACTTGTCCAAGAACAATCAAACATAATTTTAAATGTATCCTTAGGAACACTTATGTATAAATAGTATAATATTTCAACTGGAATATAAACCTGGCGATAAGAAAGGAAAAAACCAAAGAGCGCGCCAGCCATGAACGCGCGTTTTCCTCTATTGACATTCTGTGTGGCCACTTACTTATTCGTCTTCTTCTCTGCTCTAAAAGCATCTAAAAAGAATGAGAACACTTTCTCGAGACTGTTGACATCCAGAGGAAGCAATAGGTACTGCATTCATATGCCCTTATATGGGCATTTTCATAAGGGAGGGGTTCTAAATGAGGCAATGTGTCAAAACCACTTTTTCCAGGACAGAAATTCCTCGGGTTTTCGCCTGCCATATCCGTTCTGTTATACTCAGAGACAAAATGTTAACACTTTTAGAAAATTCAGAGTTTTTCCTATCCAATGGTACTAAATATGTGCATATCCTATTTTCTGGGCCTGAATGGGAAGCATTTTACTTTGGGCACGCCAGGCTCTCCAAAACGGTCACCTCGTGCGCTGCTCCCAAAGAAGTTAAATAGTAGGCGGGGCTTAATTTTGTATTTTGTTGTATGATATTTCCCTTTTGAAATTGTAGGATATTTTTTTTTAGATCCCTATGTTTAGGGCTCCTATGGGTGGTTGTTGATTTTAGCTTCCCAAACAGACCCCTGACTTTGCTGTGCAATTAGTGTGATGTTTCATGACCTGGTGTGAGTTTTTACCTTCAACACGAGCCTGGACTTTAACTGTGTTTTTCCAGTTCGTACCAGAGAGAGACCAGATTTTCTCTAAAGTCTAAAAGTCTACTGTGTGTGGCTGTGTGCCTACACATGTTTTGCATTTAAGTTTGCTTTGTGTTCAATGTTCTGTCTTTGTTGGTGAGTGTAGGCTATATGGTAGTTTTGAGCATTCGTGTGCTGTTTTACGGTGTTCATGTGGACCTTTGAAACTCTGCATTGGTGTGTAGTATGAATGTGGTGATGTTGAGAGAGCGAGCGAGAGTGTGTGAGTGAAGTCAGGTATCCTCCAGACCACTGTGTAGTGTAATGTGCTTGGCTTGTACTCAGGTTGGTGCTCTTTGATCCTGTACGGGACACATTGTTTTCCCCGTCTCAGACTAGTACCAGCACCCCCACCACTGGGTACCCTGGACTCTGATCCCTTGATGGGCAGACAGGCGGGTAAAGTCAGGGGTCTGTGCGGGTGGCCAAGGTGTTCTGGGTCTGGTCCAGGGGCTGCCGAGACTTGAGACAAGCCTCAGAAAAAAGTACTTAACCGCACCCTGCCATGAAAAAGCGCAGCAAGTATGACTCTGCCTGCCACCAGGAAAGAGGGAAAACACACCTATTTCTGTACGGGCTGGTAAAGGAGGGAGTTAAAAGAAAGAAAACACACAATTATTTCTGTGGCCGCTGCATGGTAAAGACATGGGAATGAACAGGGATAGAGTTCACCAGCCTGTAGTCCTAAAACCCGGAAAGGATTTACCTCTGGTTCGTTCAGCCATTCCTCTGGGGAAAGAATAGCGTTCTGGGATAAATGCTGAAAATAAGGTAAACACAGGCGTCTTAGACCTTATACATTTTGTTCTGTAAGTCAGTTAACGTGACCTTCCTGAATTATGAAGCCTTTATGTGCTTTTTTTGGTAGTTCGGTATTTTATTTGGATCCCCATTAGCTGTTGCAAAAGCAGCTAAAAAATGCACAGAAAGTGACGTTAGCTGATTTAAGATTATCTCATAGAACAAAACGTATAAGATCTCCTAACCTGTGTTTACCACAGACCTTATTTTCAGAGTTTATCCAAAAACCCTACAAAAACTCCCTAGATTTTGTCTAACGAACCATTGCGGAGTTAGTGCCTACAGAAAGACGCCATTACTATTGCTCTCTATAGGAGAGTGTGGAGAGAGGACTAGCAGGGGGGAAAAGAGACATGGGTGTGGCCTGTGTAGGTTACCCACTGTTCTTTTCTTTGGCCACACCCATCCTCTGGGTATCCTATAGTGACAGCTTTGCTTTACTTATGAGCCTGTCAAAATACTGTTCAGCTCTATATCACACAACCAGCAAGGCCTCTTTCCTAAGGGTGTCTTAATGTTCTTGGATGAGTTGTGTACTACAGTCTCACGTGAGTCCTTAGTGTTGGAGTCGATGATTGACGTATGTTGGAGGGCCCAGACAGCTTGGCTGCCCTTCTGCTCCTATCTCAGGATATCTTGTTCTCCCATGCAGATTGCAAAGGCCAATCCTGTAACTATTGGCCAGTGTATTTGGAGGCAGTAGTGGTTTGAAATAGAACAGAGAGTTGGTGCAGAGGGGGTGGAGGGCTGGCTCTCATATCTCACAGGAAGAGGAAACGCCCCCATGGAAAACAGTACTATCACGTCCTGGATCTGACAAGGAATTAGGAGGGAAACATGTCCCAGGCAGCTTGTATCAAAATGTATCATTTTTCATTTCTCTATCCTCCTCATCCTCCTCACCTCTTATCCTCTGCTACCACTGTGGTGTAGAAGTATTTGGACATCCCACTGTGAAGCCTTGAGTCTCTTGTAATTCTCCCAGTAGATTCCTCTGACCTGAACGCTTCCCTAGTTTGTTCATCAGGCTCAGCCTGTCTATTCTGTTCTCAGCACTTCTAAGCAAACAATGCTTTTTGAAGACTGAAATGATATGACCGGTTATAAAAGGATCTCTGAAATATTCCAAAATGTAATAGTCAATTATTTGAGGTAGAGAGAGGTAGAGAGACTTGGACTAGGGAGGGAGGGAGGGAGGGAGAGAGAGAGACTTGGACTAGAGTGGGGTGGGGTGAAAGAAAGAGAGAGACTTGGACTAGAGTGGGGTGGGGTGAAAGAAAGAGAGCGAGCGAGAGAGACTTGGACCAGAGTGGGGTGGGGTGAGGTGAGAGAGAGAGAGACTTGGACTAGAGTGGGGTGGGGTGAGAGAGAGAGACTTGGACTCAGAGTGGGAGAGAGAGAGAGAGACTAGAGTGGGGTGAGAGAGAGAGACTTGGAGTGGGGTGGGGTGAGAGAGAGAGACTTGGACTAGAGTGGGGTGAAAGAGAGGGACTAGAGTGGGGTGAAAGAGAGAGAGAGAGAAAGACTTGGACTAGAGTGGGGTGGGGTGAGAGAGAGAGACTTGGACTAGAGTGGGGTGAAAGAGAGAGAGAGAGAAAGACTTGGACTAGAGTGGGGTGAAAGAAAGAAAGAGACTTGGACTAGACTGGGGTGGGGTGAAAGAGAGAGATAGGCTAGAGTGGGGTGGGGTGAAAGAGATGGGGAGAGTGATGGGGGCAAGAGAGAAATGATGATGAGGGGAGACAGATAAGTGGGGGAGAGAGAGGGAGATAAAACTATACACAACCCAAAAAGGCCTGTGGTGCTGATTTTTGTATTTTAAATTATAATGTATACAGACCAATTCAAATTGGCTATACTCAAACTCTTCAACATTATCCTCACTGCAGGTACAGTGGGGCAAAAAAGTATTTAGTCAGCCACCAATTGTGCAAGTTCTCCAACTTAAAAAGATGAGAGAGGCCTGTAATTTTCATCATAGGTACACTTCAACTATGACAGACTTAAATGAGAAAAAGAAATCCAGAAAATCACATTTGTAGGATTTTTAATGAATTTATTTGCAAATTATGGTGGAAAATAAGTATTTGGTCAATAACAAAAGTTTATCTCAATACTTTGTTATATACCCTTTGTTGGCAATGACAGAGGTCAAGCGTTTTCTGTAAGTCTTCACAAGGTTTTCACACACTGTTGCTGGTATTTTGGCCCATTCCTCCATGCAGATCTCCTCTAGAGCAGTGATGTTTTGGGGCTGTCGCTGGGCAACACGGACTTTCAAAGATTTTCTATGGGGTTGAGATCTGGAGACTGGCTAGCCACTCCAGGACCTGAAATGCTTCTTAAGCCACTCCCTTCGCTGCCGAGCGTGTGTGTTTGGGATCATTGTCACGCTGAAAGACCCAGCCACGCTTTCATCTTCAATGCCCTTGCTGATGGAAGGAGGTTTTCACTCAAAATCTCACGATACATGGCCCATTCCATTCATTCTTTCCTTTACACGGATCAGTCTGGTCCCTTTGCAGAAAAAACAGCCCCAAAGCATGATGTTTCCACCCCCCATGCTTCACAGTAGGTATGGTGTTCTTTGGATGCAACTCCAGCATTCTTTGTCCTCCAAACACGACTTTAGTTGAGTTTTTACCAAAAAGTTCTATTTTGGCCTCATCTGACCATATGACATTCTCCCAATCCTCATCTGGATCATCCAAATGCTCTCTAGCAAACTTCAGACGGGCCTGAACATGTACTGGCTTAAGCAGGGGGACACGGCCTGGCACTGCAGGATTTGAGTCCTGGCGAGTGTGTTACTGATGGTAGGCTTTGTTACTTTGGTCCCAGCTCTCTGCAGGTCATTCACTAGGTCCCCTGTGTGGTTCTGGGATTTTTGCTCACCGTTCTTGTGATCATTTTGACCCCGCAGGGTGAGATCTTGCGTGGAACCCCAGATCGAGGAAGATTATCAGTGGTCTTGTATGTCTTTCATTTCCTAATAATTGCTCCCACAGTTGATTTCTTCAAACCAAGCTGCTTACCTATTGCAGATTCAGTCTTCCCAACCTGGTGCAGGTCTAAAATTTTGTTTCTGGTGTCCTTGACAGCTCTTTGGTCTTGGCCATAGTGGAGTTTGGAGTGTGACTGTTTGAGGTTGTGGACAGGTGTCTTTTATACTGATAACAAGTTCAAACAGGTGCCATTAATACAGGTAGAGTGGAGGACAGAGGAGCCTCTAAAGAAGAAGTTACAGGTCTGTGAGAGCCAGAAATCTTGCTTGTTTATCTGACCAAATACTTATTTTCCACCATAATTTGCAAATAAATTCATAAAAAATCCTACAATGTGATTTTCTGGATTTTTCTTCCTCATTTTGTCTGTCATAGTTGAAGTGTACATATGATGAAAATTACAGGCCTCTCTCATCTTTTTAAGTGAGAGAACTTGCACAATTGGTGGCTGACTAAATACTTTTTTGCCCCACTGTATGTTTCCCGATATTTGGAACCAAGGATTGATCACACCAATTTATAAAAATGTATACCCTATACACTCATGTTTTGTAGAAACCATTTAATTCAATTTGGCACAAAGGTATTTTTTTTATAAACTAATAGAAAGTGGTATTGGAGGGAAGTAGTATGATGTTATTAAATCAATGTACACTAAAACAAATGTGTGGTTAAAATTGGCAACAAGCTAACAGACTTCTTCTCTCAGGGACGGGGAGTGAAACCGCGCTGTCCAACACTATTTAACATCTACATTAATGAATTGGCAAAAACATTAGAAGAATCTGCAGCACCTGGTCTCACCCTACACATCACTGAAATCAAGTGTCTGCTGTATGCAGATTTGTTTATATTTTTTTCTCCATTATTTTACTAGACAAGTCAGTTAAGAACAAATTCTTATTTTCAATGACAGCCTAGGAACAGTGGGTTAACTGCCGTTCAGGGGCAGAACGACATATTTGTACCTTGTCAGCTCGGGGATTTGAACTTGCAACCTTTCAGTTACTAGTCCAACGCTCTAACCACTAGGCTACTCTGCCGCCCCGAGAGAGTAGCCTAGTGCTGCTGGTACTGCTGTCTCCCACTAAGGAGGAGATACAGCAGCATCTAGATCATCTGCACAGGTTCTGTCAGACCTGGGCTCTGACCGTTAATCACAGGTTCTGTCAGACCTGGGCTCTGACCGTTAATCACAGGTTCTGTCAGACCCGGGCTCTGACCGTTAATCACAGGTTCTGTCAGACCCGGGCTCTGACCGTTATTCACAGGTTCTGTCAGACCCGGGCTCTGACCGTTAATCACAGGTTCTGTCAGACCCGGGCTCTGACCGTTAATCACAGGTTCTGTCAGACCCGGGCTCTGACCGTTAATCACAGGTTCTGTCAGACCCGGGCTCTGACCGTTATTCACAGGTTCTGTCAGACCCGGGCTCTGACCGTTAATCACAGGTTCTGTCAGACCCGGGCTCTGACCGTTAATCACAGGTTCTGTCAGACCTTTAACCTAAAAAAAACGAATAATCATATTCCAAAAGCGGTCTGGAAATCAGGATCACAAATATAAATTCTATTTGGACACCGTTCTATTAGAACACACCAAAAATGACATGTATCTTAGACTAAATATTAGCAACACTGGTAACTTTCACATGGCTGTGAACGAGCTGAGAGACAAAGCAAGAAGAGTATTCTATGCCATTGAAAAGGAACATTAAAATCTAAATTCCAATTAGAACAAATTGCTCTATAGCAGCTCTATAAGTATGTGGTCCACTCTCTAATAATGATTTACCAAATGGGACAAACATCCAAACGAAATACTGCATGCAGAGTTTTGCAAGACCGTATTGCAAGTGCAAAGAAAAACTGAAAATAATACATGTAGATTAGAATTGGGCCAACACCCCCTCCTTATTCGAATAGAAAAAAGAGCCATCAAATTTGACAACTATCTAAAAAGAAGTGACCCCTAAACTTTTAATCACACAGCCCTACAATGTCAAGAGATGAAACAAGAGAAGAGTCCCCTCAGTCAGCTGGTTCTGAGGCTCAGTTTGTCACGTGTGCCGAATACAACAGGTATTTCACCTTACAGGGAAATGCTTACTTACAGGCTCTAACCAATAGTGCAAAAAAAGGTATTAGGTGAACAATAGGTAAGTAAAGAAATAAATAAAACAACAGTAAAAAGACAGGCTAGATACAGACACCGGTTAGTCAGGCTGATTGAGGTAGTATGTACTGTAGCTGACTGAGGGGACTCTTCTCTTGTTTCATCTCTTGACATTGTAGGGCTGTGTGATTAAAAGTTTAGGGGTCACTTGTTTTTAGATAGTTGTCAAATTTGATGGCTCTTTTTTCTATTCGAATAAGGAGGGGGTGTTGGCCCAATTCTAATCTACATGTATTATTTTGAGTTTTTCTTTGCACTTGCAATACAGTCTTGCAAACCCAAACCAACTCCATAGAGCCTCAGGCCCAACCAAATCACCACAAAGCAAAGAGAAAAATATAGCAGCTATTGGAAAGACACCACAAGAAAACGTCAATGCTATTTGGCTCTAAACAGACATTTCATGGTTGCTATCTGACTCGGACCTAAGAGAATCTTTCTTTCCCCAAATTATCATTCAGTACAAAGAATTTGAATTTGAAAAAACCCTCATATTTATTGGGTGAAAAGCCTAAATGTGCAGTTTTGGCAGCCAAATATGTGTCCTCCTGCCACAACCTGAGGGACAGCCAGTTAAAACTGCAATGTAATGTCAATAATATATTTGTCATTTGGTTTTGTTTTGGACCATGCCATGTGTCTTCTTAGTCAGGTTGAGACTGGTCTGCTGTTATTGCTTTAATGCATAATTATTCTCATTAATATTGTTGTTGCTGTTAATGGTAATCCCATTTCCACTACTATTATTATTTATGATTTATTGCTGTTGGTCCCACCATTGTTTGTTATATGGATACTTTGACAATAAGTAAGTAATGCAACTTGCCATGTCAATACTACTAAATTGAATTGAATTGAGAGAGAAAATGGGAGAAATAGAATGGAAGAGAGCTCAGCAGTTGCACTATAATCCTCTATTCCTCTCATTTCCATCTTGCTCCCTTTTCCTTCTCTCTTCATCCCTCCTTTAATATGACCATCTTCTCTTCTGCTTCACCCCTTTCTCTCTCTCTCTGTCTCTCTCTCTGTCTCTCCCCCTGTTGCTCTCTCTTCTCTGGTTGTGTTCATACATGCTGTTCAGTCAGTAGTCTCTGCTGCCAGGGGACACAGAGCGGACAGACCAGAGACAGGCCGTATGTCCTGTGGTGTGCTGGGATGTTGACAGGAAATTCTCTCCATTTTAACAGTCTCCCTGTAAAACACACTCCACTCACTGTGGAATGACCAATGCCTGCGGCTGGCTCTTAGCAAGCAAATGAATGTATTAGCTTGTTGCTGATCTCCTGGCTGCCAACTGCATCTTCTGGCTGTGTGACTGACAGAGGTTGAGTTGTCCTGTTGAAGTCTAAGGCAGTTCAACTGTGTCTAGTACAGCATCGAATATCATACTCTGTCAATAATTAGGCTAACCAATCCTGCCCTGATAACTTTTAATCAGTGCTGCTTCTGTAGGAGGCTTGTCTTGATTGTATTTCATGTACTTGTTTCTTGACTCTTTTGAGTAGTCTGGTCAAGTGGATCATTTATCCTCCACTCACTAAATACTTTTAAAAGGAGTTCCTTTCCTGCTAAGAAGCTATACCTTCTAGGCAATGCTTTTCTTACTAGATTTCTGTAATGTGTGGAGCCAGAATCCGTTTTTTGGGTCCATTCCATTTGATTGAGACTGAAATTGTCTTGACTACAGCAGCAAGTTACTCTACAAACATTTCCAACCAGGCTGTGTAAAGTGTTGGAAATATTCATCCTTTCTAACCCACTTTACAAATGCAATTAGTGGAATAAATATCAGAATTGGGCTGCTTGTCTGACTAACCACAGCCTAAGTGTCTGCCTGCATGACTACTAGACTTGGACTCAAATGGTCTTACTGTAGCTGCTGGGTTGAAGGAATTCCGAGTTCGAATCAGACTCATTCTTTACTGCTGCGTCACACGCTTCCAGGAACAACCCACCCTCAGACCTATTAACTAGCGGGAGATGGCTAGTGTGTGTGTGTTTCGTGCAGGTTTGTGTGTGGAAATGGTAACTCATGCCTGGGCATTTTATGCACTTCTACCTCTTAATGGTGTTACAGTCATTACACATCGACCTCTTAATGGTGTTAGTCATTACACATCGACCTCTTAATGGTGTTAGTCATTACACATCTACCTCTTAATGGTGTTACAGTCATTACACATCTACCTCTTAATGGTGTTACAGTCATTACACATCTACCTCTTAATGGTGTTACAGTCATTACACATCTACCTCTTAATGGTGTTACAGTCATTACACATCTACCTCTTAATGGTGTTACAGTCATTACACATCTACCTCTTAATGGTGTTAGTCATTACACATCGACCTCTTAATGGTGTTAGTCATTACACATCGACCTCTTAATGGTGTTACAGTCATTACACATCTACCTCTTAATGGTGTTACAGTCATTACACATCTACCTCTTAATGGTGTTACAGTCATTACACATCTACCTCTTAATGGTGTTAGTCATTACACATCTACCTCTTAATGGTGTTACAGTCATTACACATCGACCTCTTAATGGTGTTAGTCATTACACATCGACCTCTTAATGGTGTTAGTCATTACACATCGACCTCTTAATGGTGTTACAGTCATTACACATCTACCTCTTAATGGTGTTACAGTCATTACACATCTACCTCTTAATGGTGTTACAGTCATTACACATCTACCTCTTAATGGTGTTAGTCATTACACATCTACCTCTTAATGGTGTTACAGTCATTACACATCTACCTCTTAATGGTGTTAGTCATTACACATCGACCTCTTAATGGTGTTACAGTCATTACACATCTACCTCTTAATGGTGTTAGTCATTACACATCTACCTCTTAATGGTGTTACAGTCATTACACATCTACCTCTTAATGGTGTTAGTCATTACACATCTACCTCTTAATGGTGTTACAGTCATTACACATCTACCTCTTAATGGTGTTACAGTCATTACACATCTACCTCTTAATGGTGTTAGTCATTACACATCGACCTCTTAATGGTGTTACAGTCATTACACATCTACCTCTTAATGGTGTTAGTCATTACACATCTACCTCTTAATGGTGTTACAGTCATTACACATCTACCTCTTAATGGTGTTAGTCATTACACATCTACCTCTTAATGGTGTTAGTCATTACACATCTACCTCTTAATGGTGTTACAGTCATTACACATCTGATGGAATTTAGCTTGGGCACACACACACACACACACACACACACACACACACACACACACACACACACACACACACACACACACACACACACACACACACACACACACACACACACACACACACACACACACACACACACACACACATATATATATACACACAGCCATGCATTGTTTAAGCAGGTTAGGTCAGCATGGGAACACAGTACAGAAGGGATAAGAATGCCCCCTTCAGGTTTAGAGTAGCCTCCTCTAACAGAGAGAGCCACACTGGAGCTGCACACGCTCACACACACACAAATGCAGGAGGTCAGGCACACGCACCCCATGCCCTCAAGACCCTCTATGGTAGAGCAGTTGCTCGACAAGGCCCTCTATGGTAGAGCAGTTGCTCGACAAGGCCCTCTATGGTAGAGCAGTTACTCGGCAAGGCCCTCTATGGTAGAGCAGTTACTCGGCAAGGCCCTCTATGGTAGAGCAGTTACTCGGCAAGGCCCTCTATGGTAGAGCAGTTACTCGACAAGGCCCTCTATGGTAGAGCAGTTACTCGACAAGGCCCTGGCTGGTTATGGGGCCTTGACTCACACCTTGCCAGTGCAAACCTCACCCCGCCCCCATCTGATCAAATGGCAGGGGACAACACCAGGAGAGAGGGGGGCAGGGGACAACACCAGGAGAGAGGGGGGCAGGGGACAACACCAGGAGAGAGGGGGCAGGGGACAACACCCTCTCTCTCTCCTCCTCTCTCTCTCTCTCTCTCTCTTTGTGGGTCTGTATAATCTGAGGGAAATGTTTTTTGTTAATTCTTTCCAATGTGTCAAGTAATTATCTTTTTGTTTTCTCATGATTTGGTTGGGTCTAATTGTGTTGCTGTCCTGGGGCTCTGTGGGGTCTGTTTGTGTTTGTGAACAGAGCCCCAGGACCAGCTTTTGTTAGGGGACTCTTCTCCAGGTTCATCTGTAGGTGATGGCTTTGTTATGGAAGGTTTGGGAATTGCTTCCTTTTAGGTGGTTGTAGAATTGAACGGCTCTTTTCTGGATTTTGATATTTAGCGGGTGTCGCCCTAATTCTGCTCTGCATGCATTATTTGGTGTTTTACGTTGTACACTGAGGATATTTTTTGCAGAATTCTGCATGCAGAATTTTTGTGAATTCTTGGTTGGTGAGCAGACCCCTGACCTCACAACCATAAAGGGCAATGGGTTCTATAACTGATTCAAGTATTTTTAGCCTAATTGGTATGTCGACTTTTATGTTCCTTTTGATGGCATAGAATGCCCTTCTTGCCTTGTCTCTCAGATCGTTCACAGCTTTGTGGAAGTTACCTGTGGCGCTGATGTTTAGTCCAAGGTATGTATAGTTTTTTGTGTGCTCTAGGGCAACGGTGTCTAGATAGAATTTGTATTTGTGGTCCCGTCGACTGGACCTTTTTTGGAACACAATTATTTTGGTCTTACTGAGATTTACTGTCAAGGCCTAGGTCTGGTAGAATCTGGGCAGAAGATCTGGGTACTGCTGTACACCCTCCTTGGTTGGGGACAGAAGCACCAGATCATCAGCAAACAGTTGACATTTTACTTCAGATTCTAGTAGGGCACTTTCCCTATCTATCTATCTATCTATCTATCTATCTATCTATCTATCTATCTATCGCTCCCTCTCCATCTCTTTGTTGCTTATCCCTCTCTCACACATGCACGCACACTTACACAAACAGTGCACATTAGGACCCATACTCACACACATGCACGCACACTCACACAAACAGTGCACATTAGGACCCATACTCACACACATGCATTCATGCATACATACGGCCAAGTCACAGCCCAGGTATTTAAACAACGTTAACTGTGTCCATTTTTCTGACACGCTGAAGCATAACAGCCCCTCTCTCCCCAAGCCCAGCACACAGCTAAGCCCAGCACACAGCTAAGCCCATGATGTGTGTCTTCCTGAGGAAGAATCTTAGAAACTGGTTTTCTATAAATTACTCCAATATCTCTGTCATGCTTTTCAGGGAGTTTGTGGCATTTGTTGAATTGTTTTTAATTCTTCCCACCCACATTCATCATCATAGTGACAGTGAAGTAAACCAAGGGTTTGTCTGGCAGTGTAACTTCTAATATTCCATTATAGCTGTTCTGTTTGTGGACGAGCAGTGAGGCGCTCTTGTCTTTGTCTCGTTTTCAGTGTGAAGTTGAGCCCCTCTCTCGCTGTCCAGCCCAGGCCCAGGGTCTGGAACAGATTACGTCTGATATTAAACACATGGAGAGAGAGAGAGAGAGAGAGAGATGTCCACCAAAATAATACCAAAATATATGCTTGCTTTATCGACTTCCAAAAAGCATTTGATTCTATTTGGCATACAGGACTGTTCTACAAAGTTATTGAAAGTGGTGTAGGGGGTAAAACATATGACATAATTAAATCAATGTATACTGGCAATACGTGCGCCATTAAAATTGGCAAGAAAAGAACAGAATTCTTTACCCAGGGGCGGGGCCTTCGCCAGGGTTGCAATCTGAGCCCTGCACTCTTCAATATTTACATCAACGAATTGGCCACTATTCTAGAAGAATCCTCTGCCCCTGGTGTTAGTCTCCACAATTCAGAGGTTAAATGCCTGCTCTTCGCAGATGACCTGTGTCTGCTGTCACCCACAGCACATGGCCTACAGCAGAGCCTGGACCTGCTAGAGCAGTACTGCCAGACCTGGGCCCTGGCAGTAAACCCCAAAAAGACTAAAATAATGATTTTCAGAGAAGATCCAGATCTCAGGGAATTAGACCAAAGTTCTCAATTGGTACAAAATATATAGAGTACTGCACACACTACAACTACTTAGGTTTAAAAATAAGCTCAACTGGACACCTTAATGAGGCAGTGAATGAACTGAGAGAGAAAGCACGAGGGCATTCTCGCCATTAAACAAATTCAAATTTAAATACCTATTAAAATTTGGCTAAAACTTATTGAATGTGTCATTGAACCAATTGCACTTTATGGCAGCGAGGTGTGGGGTCCACTTGCAAAACAAGATTTCACCCAATGGGACAAACACCCCATTGAAACCCTGCATGCTGAGTTCTGTAAGATTCTCCTACATGTCCAGAGGAAAACTACAAACAATGCATGCAGGGCAGAATTAGGCCAATATCCACTAATAATAAAAACTCAAAAAAGAGCAATTAAGTTTTGGAAACATCTAAAATACAGTGACCCCCTCTCATATCATTACCAAGCCCTGCAATGCCAAGAGCTGAGCAAAGAAAAGAGTCCCCTCATCCAGCTGGTCCTGGGGCTGAGTTCACAAACCTGTTCTACTAACACACTGAAGCCTCAGGACCAGAACATACAATCAATCAGAATAAAACAAATTACATCACAATCAAAACAAAACTACATTGCTCATTGGGAAACACAAGCACAAAGCAAAATGCAGTGCTATCTGGCCCTAAATCGACAGTACACCGTGGCAAACTATTTGACCACGGTTACTGATCAAAACCTTAGAAAAACCTTGACAAAGTACAGGCTCAGTGAGCACAGCCTTGCCATTGAGAAGGGTAGACACAGGAAAACCTGGCTGCCTGTAGAGGAAAGGCTGTGCAACCACTGCACCACAGCAGAACCTGAGACAGAGCTGCATTTCCTGACAAAATGTCAAAAATATAAAACAATTAGAGAGTGTCATTTCCCCAAATTTGAAACCCATATTCAAGGTTTCAAAGACCTCTCTGATGAGAATAGGCTACCCATCCTGTTGGGGAGGAAACAGAAAGCTGTGGGCTGGCAGCGCACTACATCACTGCCTGCCATAAGATGAGGGACAGTGTCTGACAGACCAATCAACCTGCACATGTCTTCTACTGTATGCTTATTGTTGTTGTTCAATGTGGTTATTGTTGTTACTGTTGTCCTGTTGACAATTTTGATTATTAATTATGTTCATATTATAAATATCAAATGTAAGCTTTGGCAATATGTACATTGTTACGTCATGCCAATAAAGCGAATTGAATTGAATTGAAGAGAGAGAGAGAGAGAGAGAGAGAGAGAGAGAGAGAGAGAGAGAGAGAGAGAGAGAGAGAGAGAGAGAGAGAGAGAGAGAGAGAGAGAGAGAGAGAGAGAGAGAGAGAGAGAGAGAGAGAGAGAGAGAGAGAGAGAGAGAGAGAGAGAGAGAGAGAGAGAGAGAGAGAGAGAGAGAGAGAGAGAAATAAGAACTAGATTTGAACATTTGAGATCTGTGTCAGCAAACCCCTTCCTCTGTCTTTTCTTTCTCTCTTCCTCTCTCCTTCATCTTTCTATCAGAGTAGAAAAGAGTTGTCTAACCATTCTTGTTTTTTAAATATATTTTCTTGTCTTTGGCGACTCCGGGATGCTGGCCTAGGCAGAGTTGCAAAGAAAAAGCCATACCTCAGACTGGCCAATAAAAATAAAATATTAAGATGGGCAAAAGAACACAGACACTGGACAGAGGAACTCTGCCTAGAAGGCCAGCATCCCGGAGTCGCCTCTTCACTGTTGACTTTAA
Source organism: Brachymystax lenok tsinlingensis (assembly GCA_030435695.1). NCBI lineage: Eukaryota > Metazoa > Chordata > Actinopteri > Salmoniformes > Salmonidae > Brachymystax > Brachymystax lenok. Next base: position 26,979,543 of record CM059790.1, on the reverse strand, counting down.
GACTGGTGTTTTGCGGGTACTATTTAATGAAGCTGCCTTTTGAGGACTTGTGAGGCGTCTGTTTCTCAAACTAGACACTCTAATGTGCTTGTCCTCTTGCTCAGTTGTGCACCGGGGCCTCTCACTCCTCTTTCTATTCTGGTTAGAGCCAGTTTGCGCTGTTCTGTGAAGGGAGTAGTACACAGCGTTGTACGAGATCTCCAGTTTCTTGGCAATTTCTCGCATGAAATAGCCTTCATTTCTCAGAACAAGAATAGACTGACGAGTTTCAGAAGAAAGTTCTTTGTTTCTGGACTATTGAGTCTGTAATCGAACCCACAAATTCTGATGCTCCAGATTCTCAACTAGTCTAAAGAAGGCCAGTTTTATTGCTTCTTTAATCAGGTTTTCAGCTGTGCTAACATAATTGCAAAAGGGTTTTCTATTGATCAATTAGCATTTTAAAATAATAAACTTGGATTAGCTAACACAACGTGCCATTGGAACACAGGAGTGATGGTTGCTGATAATGGTTCTCTGTACGCCTATGTAGATATTCCATAAAGAATCTGCCATTTCCAGTTACAATAGTCATTTACAACGTTAACAATGTCTACACTGTATTTCTGATCAGTTTGATGTTATTTTAATAGACAAAAAAGGGCTTTTCTTTCAAAAACAAGGACATTTCAAAGTGACTCCAAACTTTTGAACGGTAGTGTATGCACACATCAGATTGAAGGTCACAGATACACTGGGGAAAAATCGAACAGAACAGTATAGATGTTCTTCCCATGGCGTTTGATGGCCTTTTATAGAACCATTGACATTGACACGTCTTGAAGAGGGGTGAGATATCTGAACAGAGAGAGAGAGAAATAGGGAGATGAAACATGACGTTGGTTCAGATGCAGAGCCCTTTGTAAAACAGTGTCAGCCTCAGTGAGGGTAATGATGATGAAATGCGTTCGCAACACCCTTTGAGTCTCTGGGTTAATGCTTGAAGCTCAATTGACTGCTTATGGCAGATAAGTCCTAAGTTATACACATGGCTCCCCTCGTAGTCCTATTCTCCTGTCTGAGATGTGTGATCAGTGTAGGGAGGGTTACAGTGGAGCCAGATATGGTTCCTTGGTCCAGGTTGTGGTTTTGGGAGGTTCTGGCCATGTTGGGAAAGTTACTGATGTTCCTCCTGCTAATTAATGTTTTTTCCTGTGAGGGGTCTCACAAGGAGTGAACGCTCCCTATTACCCAGCATCCCCAACCTACAGGACGAGCACTCAATCACGTTCATGGTGGTGTGTACTGTACTGTGTGATGTGTGTGTGTGAGAGAGCGCTTTCCCTGATTTGTCTGTTCTCTAACTGATGTACAGGATATATGAACAAGACACACATGTCTACAAATGTGTGTGTGTTTACCGGTATGTGTGTTAACCCCTGAATATCCATGTTGAGAGCTTTTCCAGTAGCAGCTGGGTGATCTTACTGATGTGTGTTCGCCCTCTACTTCTCAGGTCACCCACAGCCAGGTTGCTATGGGAGACCATGCTGGCCAGTAAGCAGAAGGAGGCTGTGATGGAGGTCCGCAGACAGCTGGTGGAGGCCGCCAGCAAGGAGAACCTGCCAATCAAGATGGGTCTGGGTAAGGAAGGCCAGGACACACAGATATACACTGACTACACTCAGTGTTGACACTCCAAATGAACAGGCACTCTCTGATTCTCTCTCCCAAATCCCAATGCCACAGAATACGCAGACCCTGTCTGATCTAGAGCTGAATAATAAGAGGGGGACATTATTGCAATGAGTAAACACATAATTACATTATTATGATATATATATATATATATATATATATATATATATATATATATATATATATATATATATATATATATATATATATATATATATATATATAAAACTCTCAGAATTAGGAAGGCATGGGAGAGTGAGTAAGTGAGGGAGAGAGAGGTCCTGCTGTTTTAACAAAGAGACACAGCGCCACCTATAGAGAGCTGCCTCTGTCTGTGTTTGCCCATGTGGCCACAGAGGAAATGTGAACCACATGTTGGCTCTCTGACACACACACACACACACACACACACACACACACACACAGCTCTCCATAACTTTTGTTGTTTGTTAATGAAGCAAAAGGGCCTTAAGCAGAGGGTAAAAATACTAGCAGACAGGCAGAGACGTACACATCACACACAATTTGTACACTTAGACTCCTATTTGACTCACAGTGTGTTTGACTCTCGGTGTATGCATGCCATGTATCATATGTAGCATGTCTTGTGTACACAAACACACACACACACACACACACATTGGCTGATATGAATGTTAGCATGTGGCACGTCTGTGCAATAGTAATCGAGGGGAGGTGATCTGGGAGGGGCTCTGTGGTCCCACTGCTCCTGTAATCACAGAGGTAACCCGGCTCCTTAACAAGCAGGTTGGAATATGTGCCTGGGGGTCTCATACACACTACACACACATGCTGCCGACATGGTCTGTGTCTGAGAGCAGCGCCATCGTTCTTTCTAATCCTGGGTGGCTCGCTCTCTTCTGGGTTTCTTTTGACAAACACACCTCCTCAGAGAAAGTGATGGTAGTAAAGAGAGAGGGTAGCAGGTAGAGGGAGGGTAGCAGGTAGAGGGAGGGTAGCAGGTAGAGGGAGGGTAGCAGGTAGAGGGAGGGTAGTAGAGAGATTGAGAGAGGGGGTAGTAGAGATTGAGAGAGGGGGAGAGAGTAGAGATTGAGAGAGGGTAGTAGAGAGATTGAGAGAGGGGGTAGTAGAGAGAGGGGGTGGTAGAGAGAGAGAGAGAGAGAGAGAGAGAGAGAGGGCATTAGAGAGAGAGAGAGAGAGAGAGGGGCATGTAGAGAGAGAGAGGGGGCAGTAGAGAGAGGGGTGGGAGAGAGTGGGGGTAGTAGAGAGAGAGGGGGTAGTAGAGAGAGAGAGAGAGAGAGAGAGGAGAGAGAGAGAGGGGTAGTAGAGAGAGAGAGAGAGAGAGAGAGAGAGAGGGGGTAGTAGAGAGAGAGAGAGAGAGAGGGGTAGTAGAGAGAGAGAGGGGTAGTAGAGAGAGAGAGAGAGGGGGTAGTAGAGAGCGAGAGAGGGTAGTAGAGAGAGAGAGGGGGTAGAGAGAGAGAGGAGGCAGTAGTAGAGAGAGAGAGAGAGTAGAGAGAGAGAGAGAGAGGGAGAGTAGAGAGAGAGAGAGGGGGTAGAGAGAGAGAGGGGTAGTAGAGAGCGAGAGAGAGGGTAGTAGAGAGAGAGGGGGTAGTAGAGAGAGAGGGTAGTAGAGAGAGCGAGAGAGAGAGGTGAGAGAGAGGGGGTAGTAGAGAGAGAGGAGAGAGAGAGGCAGTGAGAGAGAGAGAGGCAGTAGAGAGAGAGAGAGGAGAGAGAGGCAGAGAGAGAGTGGGAGAGAGAGGCAGAGAGAGAGAGAGAGTAGAGAGAGAGGGGGTATTAGAGAGAGGAGATTAGTAAGAGAGAGAGGGGGTAGTAGAGAGGGGTAGTAGAGAGAGAGAGAGGGGGTAGTAGAGAGAGAGAGAGAGTGGTGAGAGAGAGAGAGAGAGGGGGATTAGTAGTAGAGAGAGAGTAGAGAGAGATTGGAGAGAGAGAGAGAGAGAGGGTGGGAGAGAGAGAGAGGGGGTGAGTAGAGAGAGGGGGGGGTAGTAGAGAGGCAGGGAGAGGGTGAAGTAGAGAGAGAGGGTGGTAGAGAGGAGGGAATTAGTAGAGAGAGGTGGTAGAGAAAGCGAGGGAGAGGGTGAGTATGAGAGAGAGAGGGTTAGAGAGAGAGAGAGGGTGAGTGGGGAGCGAGAGAGAGGGGTGGAAGGAGAGAGAGGGTGGGAGAGAGGGGGGTTAGTAGAGAGAGGGTAGTAGAGAGAGAGATTAGTAGAGAGAGAGGGAGTAGTAGAGGGAGAGAGAGAGGGGTAGTAGAGAGAGAGAGGGAGGTGGTAGAGAGAGAGAGAGAGGGGTGAGTAGAGAGAGAGAGGGGGATTAGTAGAGAGAGAGGGAGATGGCTGGGATAGAGAGAGAGAGAGAGGGTAGTAGAGAGAGGAGGGTGAAAGAGTAGAGAGAGAGAGGGGGTAGTAGAGAGAGCGAGAGAGGGGGTAGTAGAGAGAGAGGGGGGTAGTGAGAGAGAGAGAGGGGTGAAGTAGAGAGAGAGAGGGGGTGAGTAGAGAGGCGAGAGAGAGAGGGATTAGTGAAGAGAGAGAGAGAGGGGGTAGTAGAGAGAGAGAGGGTAGTAGAGAGAGAGAGATAGAGTGCTAGAGAGAGAGAGGTACTAGAGAGAGAGGGTTACTAGAGAGAGGGAGTAGTAGAGAGAGGAGTAGTAGAGAGGCGAGAGAGAGAGGGTAGTATGAGAGAGAGAGGGTAGAGAGAGAGGGTAGTAGAGAGCGAGAGAGAGAGGGTGGAAGGAGAGAGAGGGTAGGAGAGAGGGGGTAGTAGAGAGAGAGAGAGAGAGGAGAGGGTAGAGAGAGAGGGTGGTAGAGAGAGAGAGAGGTAGTAGAGAGGGAGAAATTAGTAGAGAGAGGGGGGTTGTAGAGAGAGAGAGAGGAGTAGTAGAGAGGAGGGGAGTAGTAGAGAGAGAGAGGGTGGGAGAGAGAGAGAGAGAAGTAGTAGAGAGAGAGGGGGTAGTAGAGAGAGAGAGAGGGTGGTAGAGAGAGAGAGAGAGAGAGGGTGGTGATAGAGAGAGAGAGAGAGGGGTGAAGTAGAGAGAAGCCGAGAGAGAGAGGTAGTAGAGAGAGAGAGGGGTGGTGAGAGAGAGAGGGAGTGAGTAGAGAGGAAGCGAGAGGGGGGTGAAAGTAGAGAGAGAGAGAGGAGAGGGATGAGTAGAGAGAGAGAGAGAGTAGTAGAGAGAGGGGAGTCAAGTAGAGAGGCCCGAGAGAGAGGGAGTGAGTAGAGAGGCGAGAGGGGTGAAGTAGAGTAGAAAGCGAGAGGGGGGGTAGTAGAGAAGCGAGAGGAGGGTAGTAGAGAGAGGGGGGGAGTAGTAGCTAGAGAGAGGGTGTAGAGAGAGAGAGAGGGGTGTGAGAAGAGAGAGAGAGAGGGGGTGAAGAGAGAGAGAGAGGGGGTGAGTAGAGAGAGAGGGGGAATTAGTGGGAGAGCGAGAGAGGGTAGTGAGGGAGAGAGAGGGGGGTGAAGTAGAGAGAGAGAGAGGGAGGTGGTAGAGGGGAGAGAGGGGGGGAGGTGAGTTAGAGAGAGAGAGAGGAGGGGGGTGGGAGAGAGAGAGAGGGTAGTAGAGAGAGGGAGTGGTAGAGAGAGAGAGAGAGGGGGAGTGAAGTGGTGGGAGAGAGAGAGGGGGTGAGTAAGAGAGAGAGAGGGGGGTGAGATTAGAGAGAGGCGAGAGAGAGGGTATTAGAGAGAGAGAGGGAGATTAGTAGAGAGAGAGAGAGGGAGTAGTAGAGAGAAGCGAGAGAGAGGGAATTAGTAGAGAGAGAGAGAGGGAGGTGGCGAGTAGAGAGAGAGAGGGGTTGTAGAGAGAGAGAGAGGGGGTGAGTAGAGAGAGGGGGGGGTAGTAGAGAGAGAGAGGGGAGTGGGAGAGAGAGAGGGAGGTGAAGTAGAGAGAGAGGGGTGGTGAGAGAGAGAGAGAGAGAGAGAGAGGTGGATTAGTAGAGAGAGAGAGAGGGGGGGGTGAGTAGAGAGAGAGGGGGTAGTAGAGAGAGCGAGAGAGGGTTAGTAGAGAGAGAGAGAGGGGGTAGTAGAGAGAGAGAGAGGGGGTAGTAGAGAGAGCGAGAGAGGGGGGTAGTAGAGAGAGAGAGAGAGAGGGGTAGTAGAGAGAGGGTAGAGAGGGAGAGAGAGAGGGAGGAAGTAGTAGAGAAGCGAGAGAGAGGGTAGTAGAGAGGCGAGAGGGGGTGGTAGAGAGAGAGCGAGAGGGGGTAGTAGAGAGAGCGAGAGGGGGTAGTAGAGAGAGAGGGGTGAAGTAGAGAGAGAGAGGAGGCGAGAGAGGGGTAGTAGAGAGAGAGGGTAGTGAGAGAGAGAGGGGTAGTAGAGAGAGAGGGTAGTAGAGAGGGAGCGAGAGAGGGGGTTGTAGCCAGAGAGAGAGAGAGGTGCTAGAGAGAGAGAGATTACTAGAGAGAGAGAGGGTACTAGAGAGAGAGGGAGTACTAGAGAGAGGGGTGGAAGGAGAGAGAGAGAGATAGAGAGAGGGGGGGTAGTGAGAGAGAGAGGGGGTAGTAGAGAGAGAGAGAGAGAGAGAGAGTGAGTATGAGAGAGGGTAGGAGAGAGAGGGGGTTGTGTAGAGAGAGAGAGATGGGGTTGTGTAGAGAGAGAGGGTGAAGTAGAGAGAGAGATAGGGGTGCTAGAGAGAGAGGGTGCTAGAGAGAGGGTACTAGAGAGAGAGAGAGGGTACTAGAGAGAGAGAGGGTACTAGAGAGAGAGAGAGGGTACTAGAGAGAGAGAGGGTGGAAGTAGAGAGGGGGGGGTAGTAGAGAGAGAGGTGGTAGAGAGAGAGAGGGGGTGGGAGAGAGAGGAGAGAGGGTGGTAGAGAGAGAGAGAAGCGAGAGAGGGGTGAAGTAGAGAGAGAGGGGTAGTAGAGAGAGAGGGTAGTGTAGAGAGGCGAGAGGGGGTTGTAATGTAGAGAGAGAGAGAGAGAGAGGGTACTAGAGAGAGAGAGGGTACTAGAGAGAGAGAGAGAGAGGGTGGAAGGAGAGAGAGGGTAGGAGAGAGGGGATGTGTAGAGAGAGAGAGATGGGGTTGTGTAGAGAGAGAGAGAGAGAGAGAGGTGAGTAGAGAGAGAGAGAGGGTACTAGAGAGAGAGGGTACTAGAGAGAGAGAGAGAGAGGGTGGAAGTAGAGAGGGGGGGTAGTAGAGAGAGAGGGTAGGAGAGAGAAGGTGGTAGAGAGAGAGAGGGAGTAGTAGAGAGAGAGGGTGCACTAGAGAGAGAGGGGGTAGTAGTATGAGTATGAGAGAGGGAGAGAGGTAGTAGTAGAGAGAGAGAGGGGGTTGTGTAGAGGCTGAGAGGCAGCAGGAGTAGAGAGGAGAGAGAGAGAGGAGGGGTTATGTAAAGAGAGAGAGAGATTAGTAGTAGAGAGAGAGAGAGGGTGCTAGAGAGAGAGGGAGTTAGTAGTAGAGAGGGTGAAGTAGTAGAAAGAGATTAGTGAGTAGAAAGAGAGAGGGGGAGTAGTAGAGAGAGGGGGTGAGTAGAGAGAGAGGGGGTAGTAGAGAGGGAGGGATTAGTAGAGAGAGAGAGGGAGTAGTAGAGAGAGAGGGGTGAAGTAGAGAGAGAGGGGGGTGAAGGGAGAGAGAGAGGGGGTGGTAGAGAGAGAGAGAGGGGGGTGAGTAGAGAGAGCGAGAGAGAGGTGAAGTAGAGAGAGAGAGGGGGTGAAGTAGAGAGGGGGGGTAGTGGGGGAGGCGAGAGAGATTAGTAGAGAGAGGTGTAGAGAAGCGAGAGAGAGAGGGTAGTATGAGAGAGAGAGGGAATTAGTAGAGGCGAGAGAGAGAGGTGGAAGGAGGGTTGAGGGGTGTAGTAGAGAGAGGGTTAGGAGAGAGAAGTGGTAGAGAGAGGGGGTGAGTAGAGAGAGAGGGTGCTAGAGAGAGAGGAGAGGTGAAGTGAGTATGAGAGAGAGAGGGAGAGGGGGGTGAGTAGAGAGAGAGGGGGTTGTGTAGAGAGGAGGCCCGAGAGAGAGAGAGGTATTAGAGAGAGAGAGGGTAGTAGAGAGAGAGAGGGGGGGTTGTGTAGAGAGAGAGAGGGTGGTAGTAGAGAGAGAGAGGGTACTAGAGAGAGAGAGAGGGTAGTA